>JARNME010000045.1:128468-178667 GCA_030179655.1 Scaptomyza flava | reverse complement strand
GTGACCGCGCCGGAAATAGCAAAATATACGGTTTTGGGCCCGAAATAATACCAAAATATGCTTTTAATATTCATTTAATACCACGAAAATACCAAAAAGAATTGCAGCTTAAAAGCTTTAAAATTTGAATTTATTTTTGCAATTTATAAAAAGAATAAATAAATCAATGCAATTGATCGGGGGTTTCAAAAGAAAATGTTTTTATATCCTTTTTATACACTTTAACAGGAACATATCATCAAATCAAAACATCAGTAATATAATATTAACATTTAGTTTAAGATAACAAGTCTTTTAGTTATAGTACATACATATACTTACTTATTTATTACTTACTTATACTCATTTCAGTAATATAATATGTAATTTAATTTCAGATAACAAGTCTTGTAGTAACACATATATCAATTTAAAGCATTTCAGTAATAGTATATTAAATTCAAGATAAGTCTTTTGGTTACGCATATATAAAATTAAGGCATTTCACTTATACAATATTCATATTAATCTAAAGATAATAAGTTAACAAGTTTAAGTTTCATCATCAGAGCTGTCTCACAAAACTAATGGTATGTCGCGATTAATCATTTAAAAATTTGGATTAAAATTACTACAGCCGGTTTCTTTTAGCGCCTGCTTAATATGTATAATTCTTTCTACATTTTTACAATGTATTGCTTGTGCAATTGCACTGTTTGGAAAAGCCATTTTCACCACGTCAGAAAGATGGTCCATTGCCTGCATAGGTATGTTGTGTTCAGCAACTACAGCGGCAAACATAATTTCCTCCTTTTTGACGGCGCCAAACAGTGTTTGGTCCGGGGCTTTAAAAAACGCATCAACCTTAAAGAAAGATCAATTTACATTTGTAATGCTAAATTGTTTATGAATGTGATTAAATCTAAATAATCACTTAATTTGGACTTTCCACTTTCTGTGTTGCCGCGTGCTGACGGATTGAAGCCAATCTGCTCATTACAGAAACATTGCAAGCCTTTCAGTAGGCGTCGTCTTTATTTGAGCTCCTCCAAAGCCACTTGCTGTTTTCGGGCATCGTCTCCCACTCCTCCCAGTATTTTTGTTTGCAATTTTTGCTGCTCATATTATTTTAAATATATTTTAGTAATTTCACAACTTCTTTCATGCTAGCCTAGCAATGCTAGCTTAAGAAAAGTGTGACAGAAAACAATATACTATTAAATACCATTTTTTTTCAAAAAAAATTCAATATACCAACATACCATGAATATACAATTGCGAAAAATATGAGCCAATTAAATACCAAAAATTATTTAAAATACCATATTCGGTCACCCTGATTGTTAAGTCAAATGCATACTTCGGCACGACAACCGAAGACAAACGAACAATCGTGTTTTAAAAATAGCTTTCAATGCTTATAGCGTACGTGTGATTTCGTGCAGTCGGCAGCGGCAGAGGCCCTATGCACACGAGGCAGCGCGCTGCCGACGTCTGCCCATCACTGCTCTAAACTGATATAGTGCTCGCCCTGGGACAGTAAAAGCAGTCAACGGCTTCGCTTCTTCTGTTAGCTCAACCTACCAATAGGCATCTTTAAGGCCTAATTTAGAAATTAAATTTGCCTTTGGGAGACGAGCAAATATGCCATCGATGCTTTGCAACGGATACGCATTTTTCTTCGTTACTTCATTGAGTTTGCGAGCATTTAAAGACAAACGAGCTTTATTTGGCTTTACTACTAAAAGCATTGGAGAGCTCCAAGCACTTTGCTATGGGTCGATTACACCTAGATCAAGCATTCGGTCAACTTCCGAAAACATAAGCTTTTCTACAGCAGGACTCACAGGATAGTATCTCTGTTTGACAGGCTTACTATCACCGATGTCAATCTCATGCTTGATTAGAGCCGTGCGAAATGGAGCCAATGATTCCGGGCGCTAACTCAAAAGCACGCCAGAAATCTATGCCTAGTATTAAATTCTGGGCTATTGAAGGGATAATGTAAAGGTCCATATTTTTTACTTTTTCCTGTTATTTTATTTTTCACCTGAGTATTCCACGGACCTGGTGTTCCCTGGCATCAGCTGTTCGTACTTGCGATACAATTTGCTTAAAGTTGGGATATTTAGAAAAATCTGTAAGCGCTAATGAACTTCCGATACAACTTATATTGGCTCCAGTGTCTAGCAAACCAATTTCTAAGGAATTCAAGAATGATACGCTAGCATAGCTACGACGGTCGACATTGTTTTGAAAAACTGTTGACACTATCATAGTTCGCATCCGAATCTTTACAAGTCCAGCGAAAATTCGTTCGCGCACTAAATAATTATCTTTAATCTCTCATGATAGGGCTTAAAATGTAATTTAACTTCAGATTTCTAACATTTGGGGTGTTCAACAGCTCGTTTCATCGTTTCACGTTTCAAAGATGAAACGTCCCGCAACAACAACATACATAGAAAATTTCTTGAAACGTTGAAACACCCCAGCCTACGTATACAAAAAGTGTTTCAAGTTTCAACAAAGTAAAGATGGGAAGAGCACGATATTTAGTCGATATTTGCTATCGATGCTCAGTAATTTTTAGTATATTTGGTGTATTTTTGTGCAAAATAGTATGAACACATATGATAAATGGCCGCCAAATGTTAAAAGCATGTGATTGAGAGACTAATTCAAACAACGAGCTCTTCTCACACTCAATATCCTCTATTTATCTAATAACTTGCTTTGCTAAAGCATCGCATAGCATATCTTTAGCACTTTTAAATGGCATTTTTTACAAATAAAGTATAGCCGCAGTAAACAGCAACAGTGACAAAAATTGAAGAACAAGAAATGTAAACAAACAACAGCTGACTGCACAAACATGAAACGCATTGACACCCAAAATGCCGTTCACGAGTTAATCGTTTCAACTTTGAAACATGAAACGATGAAACGGAGCTGTTGAACACCCCAATTGTAATCTTTTCTACACCTATGCTAGAGTTTTCCCCTACTTCTGGGACACCCTTCCTTGTTTGAATGCCCCACCTTGCCGGTTTTCCGCCTTTTGCTTGCAGTTTTGACAATTGGGTTCTACGTCTGCGGCGCTCCGCATCCATAAGAAAAAATTCTTCTCTCGGCCAAACAATTTTCCCATACGTGGCCGGGAGCTTCACAATTCCAGCACAACAATGGAGTTACACCATTAATTTCTGAAATTTCTTTCTCTTCCTCCTCTTCGAGAGCCTCATTGGGCTGCTCGTCATCCAAGGCACAAACTCTATACGTACTAGACTTGGCTTGTGTCGGACGTGCTCCACCCACTTCGCTAAGAAAATATTCTCGCTTATGTACTAAGCGGCGCAAATCGGAAATAGACGATATGTTCTCAAACAACAATATCTCTTTCATGTCGATAACCAAATTTCCTAGTATTACCTCTACTAATTCGTCTTCTGCAAAATTAGTGATTAGTGCGCGTCCTGGCTCCTAGCTTTGTAGGGTACTACGGGGCGGAGGTGCGCTTTCTGGGCTGGATGTGTGCTATTGGTATCCAAGGACAATAAGAGCTTCTGCTGATTCTGGTGCTTGTTGATTAAGGCCTTCTAATTGAAATGTCAACGAACGAGTAAACGGACGAGATCCTGTTGCTACAACGCTCTTTGATGCCTCATTTTTAGAATTTGGTGAATGGTTACATACAACTACCTTCGAATCATTTAAACGTACTGCTACTAAGCAGCTGGGACACTCTTTGTAAGCTTGTATCCTAGTTTCCAAACAACTCTTATGGAAAACGTGATTACATGACGTAATCGCACAAGGTTGTGTATCTGACATAATTTCACTGCAAATAATGCAGACATTCGTTGCAGCATTAACCTACTGAGCCTGGTTTAACTCAAAGCTACTTTCTAGCGGCATAGATATAAAAAAAATTTTTTTTTTTATAATAATAATTTTTTGATGAATTTTTCAGGGAGACATAAATTATGACAAATATATTCTCGCTTTACTACTATTATCGGTGCATTTTAATTTATGAATGGGTTATTGTAACTAATACAAATTTTTTCTTTAGCGAACCTTATTTTCTCTATTTTTCCGCTTGGACTCCAACGGACAACAAAACACACTCGCATTTAATGTTGTATTCCAGTACTAACCCCTGAGGATTGATATCAAAAACTGAAGACTTAAAAAAAATTGATCATGAAATTTCTATTAATATACTCAAGTCGCTAAAATGCTGAATTCCAAAAATCTACCTGTAATCTCGGTCGAAAGTTTTCGAATGTTCACAAACTAGAACTCCAAGAGGCATAAAAAAAATATGTATTACTCAACTTTATTTAACTGCTTTCATAATTTGAATAAAAATTCAATCGAAGGCAAAGAAATTTTTAATAATTGAATTTTGTAGTAAGCCAGTACTTTCCAAAATATTAAGGAAAATAAAACAAAAATTGCTGCAAAAAACGAATACAAAATAGTTAAAATTTTTATTTTTAAATCAAACATGTTTACTATTTGCAACAGAGTCACTTACCTGGCTCATCCTTGTGGTTGGCAGCTCATCGAGTGGATCCAGCGATGACATCATTCCAGCGGTATCATCCAGCATCAAACGTCTTTCCAGTACCTGAAAGATGAAGGGGACAAAACAATTACTTTTCCCATCTGCGTTTCATATACGCTGGTGAAAAAAATAGTTTAGGTTGGCTTATTAAATTAGTACAAGAAGGATCACTTTCTCTTGTCAGGTAGGCCCAGCGCAGGCCTCCCCCACAATACATTACATGTAGAATATACATATATATATCTTTAACATAATTAACAGCTTAGCATATAATTGTATTGGACTTAACGTTAACACAGAACATAGATATGACATGGTAAAGGGCAAACGTAAAGAGTAAGCTATGTATAAGAGCGGCCAGACCAGCGTAAGAAGAGCAAAGGTCAAGCGCGCGTTCGCGACCCACGATCGAGGTGTCACGATCCACGAGAAGAGGAATAGCGCGCTCAGGCCGAGTGCGAGACCGGCGAATCAGTCCGTGGATGGAACCAAAAGCGTGCGGTCATGTCACACGGAAGGGAGTCAAGAAAACGTAAAAAGTAGTGAAAGTACGTATAAGTACGTGTGGTCGTTACGTTGCTAGAACCATAAAGATCAATGTTTATGGCTTGCTTGTCAAACAGGAGCACACATGGCACCAGATCCTATGATCACTGGTTCTCAAGGATGCTGTGGTTGTTGTTGCTCTTCACAATAACAATGCACGTGAGTAATAGGGAACTGCCGGTTCTAGACCAAAGGGATGCCGACAATTTATGACTTGTTTTTGACAGTTTAATTACCTCCCATTCATTAAATGACCCTTTTTTCGATCCTTTCCTTTTGACCCTTTTCTTTGACCCCTACACTATGATCATTTATGACCCTTGTTATACTCGATACCGAAGGTAAAGAGTATGTTGGCTTTGTGCAATGTTCGTCATGGTGTCAGTCCGTTTGTCCGTCTGTATGTGTCCAATTTTTTTCCACACCCTTCAAGCTAGAGACTTGAAACTTTCCAATTCTCTTTAACTATGGGATAGTAATATAAAGTGTCAAGATGGGGTTCTACTATAATTTGGGGGCTGGCAAATCGATAAATTCGATAACTCAAAACCGATAAATCCACATATTTCGCACATCCTTACAGCTAGAACTACCAAATTTGGTAAGAAGATTTCTACTACCAGAAAACTGCACCAAATTTTGGAGCCACGCCCACCCATTCCGCCCCCAACCCCCTGCATTTTGAACTCAGAAAAGCCTATATCTCCCACAGTTTTTGAGCTAGAGCCACCAAATTTGGTGCCAAGATAGGTGATGATGACCCCCAAAAACTGCATCAAAAGTTTGGATGCCCCCATCCACCCCAACGCTTCGTAAAAAACGGGAATGCGTGTATCTTCCAGAGTTGTGGAGCTAGAGCCACCAAATTTGGTAGAAAGATAGCTGACAATGAACCCCAAAAATCTGCATCAAAGTTTTGGAGCCACGCCTACCCATTTTGCCCCCCTTTCTCCACCTTTTGCAAACTTTTAGATAGAGTCACCATATTTGGTATGAAGATAGCAATTGACATTCACAAACATCTGTTCCAAAATTTGCATGCCACGCCCATGCATAGCTCCCCCAGCCCCCCTTTCCATACCTCTTACAAATTTCGAGCTAGAGTCACCAAATTTGGTATGAAGAAATCAATTGACATTCCACATAGATCTGCATCAAAAATTTGGACGCCACGCCCACCCATACCACCCCCTGCCCCTTTTCCCCACTTTTTGCAAACTTCGAGTAGAGTCACCAAATTTGGTATGAAGATAGCAATTGACATTCCACATAGATCTGCATCAAAAATTTGGGTGCCACGCCCACCCATACCATCCCCTGACCCCCTTTCCCCACTTTTTGCAAACTTCGAGCTAGAGTCACCAAATTTGGTATGAAGATAGCAATTGACATTCCACATAGATCTGCATCAAAAATTTGGACGCCACGCCCACCCATACCGCCCCCAGCCCCTCTTTCCCCACCTTTTACAAACTTCGAGCTAGAGTCACCAAATTTGGTATGAAGATAGCAATTGACATTTCGCAAACATCTGCAGTAAAAATTTAGATGCCACACCCACCCATACCGCCCCCAGCCCCCCGTTCAACAGCTCTTACAAACTTTCAGCTAGAGTCACCAAATTTGGAAGGAAGATCGTTGGTGGCATCCCTATCTGCATCGGAGAATCTTTAAGGCAGCGTACACCCCTGCCCCATCCGTACCCCTTTGCAATCAGGCCTCTTTTTACCTGTTTTAATACTGGTATCGAGTATGCCGCAGTCGGTTGCGTCCGACTGCAACGTTTCCACTTGTTTTATGATTGCACTAATGGTGGTCTCATTCTGAACTTTATAAAGCGTTGAGCCAATATTTTGGATTTAATTACTTTGATTGCTACTGATTCATACGATCCCCTTGTCATATCAACCAATTTTATTGCCGTAATGAATCTTTGTAGATAGATCTTTTTTCTATCCAATTTTGGCACTGCACTTGAAATTTCTCTAAGATAACTTAATTAGCAATGTTGATTCTTGGGACCAGTGTATTTTACTTAGTTTGTCTCTATTGTCATATATTAGTACTCGTGCTTGATTGCAACAGTCTACTTATAATTTTGCATGTTTATTAACTGTATTCCATTGAATTGGTCTACTTTTTTTTTCATATACGATCTAAGTCGTTACCTCTTCTTAGGTAACGTTTATTTATTTTCCTGTTATGCATTGCACAAATTTTTAGGCCCAATGTAATAATAGATACTACTGCTATTATTATTAAAATTAAACAAATGTTTTTTAAACTTTCTTATGGTCTTTTACTTTAACATTATTTATTGCATAAGAAGCCGATTTTTCGATTTTTAATAACATATAAATGTAAAATTTTATATATTTTTATATTCGATATCGAAGGTAAAGATTATATAGGGTTTGTGCAATGTCCGTCATCGTGTCCGTCTGTCCGTCTGTATGTGCAACTTTTTTCCACACCCTTCAAGCTAGAGACTTGAGTTCCAATTCTCTTTAACTATGGGATAGTAAATTAAAGTGTCATGGTGGGGGTTCTACGATAACTGAGGGGTTGGCAAATCGATAAGTTCGATAACTCAAAACCGATAAATCCACATATTTCGCACATCCTTACAGCTATAACTACCAATTTTGGTAAGAAGATAGCTACTAGCAACCCCCAAAAAACTGCATCAAACATTCCGCCCCCAACCCCCCCTGTATTTTAAAATCAAAAAAGCCTATATCTTCCTCAGTTTTTGAGCTATAGCCACCAAATTTGGTGCAAAGATAAGTGATGATGACCCCCCAAAAACTGCATCAAAAGTTTGGATGCCACGCCAACCGATACTGCCCTAGCCGCCCCATCCACCCCAACGCTTCGTCAAAAACGGGAATGCGTGTATCTTCCAAAGTTGTGGAGCTAGAGCCTCCAAATTTGGTAGAAAGATAGCTGACAATGAACCCCAAAAATCTGCATCAAAGTTTTGGAGCCACGCCTACCCATTTTGCCCCCCTTTCTCCACCTTTTACAAACTTTTAGATAGAGTCACCAAATTTGGTATGAAGATAGCAATTGACATTCACAAACATCTGCTCCCCAGCCCCCCTTCATAGCTCCCCCAGCCCCCCTTTCCATACCTCTTACAAATTTCGAGCTAGAGTCACCAAATTTGGTATGAAGAAATCAATTGACATTCCACATAGATCTGCATCAACAATTTGGACGCCACGCCCACCCATACCACCCCCTGCCCCCCTTTCCATACCTCTTACAAATTTCGAGCTAGAGTCACCAAATTTGGTATGAAGATAGCAATTGACATTCCACATAGATCTGCATCAAAAATTTGGGCGCCACGCCCACCCATACCATCCCCTGCCCCCCTTTCCCCACTTTTTGCAAACTTCGAGCTAGAGTCACCAAATTTGGTATGAAGATAGCAATTGACATTCCACATAGATCTGCATCAAAAATTTGGACGCCACGCCCACCCATACCGCCCCCAGCCCCTCTTTCCCCACCTTTTACAAACTTCGAGCTAGAGTCACCAAATTTGGTATGAAGATAGCAATTGACATTTCGCAAACATCTGCAGTAAAAATTTAGATGCCACGCCCACCCATACCGCCCCCAGCTCTCTATCCACACCTTTTAAAAACTTTGAGCTAGAGTCACCAAATTTGGAAGGAAGATAGTTGGTGGCATCCTCATCTGCATCGGAGAATCTTCAAGGGCGCGTACACCCCTGCCGCATCCGTACCCCTCTGCAATCAGGCCTCTTTTTACTGGTTTTAATACTGGTATCGAGTATGCCGCAGTCGGTTGCGTCCGACTGCATCGGTTCCACTGGTTTTCTTATGATCGTGTCAATTCTTTGATTAGACTAGGGTGGAGAAGAATGGATTTCCATTCCTAAGCCAACACCTTATCAGCAGCATCGGTGAGAATCAGTGATCATAGGATTTGGAGTCAAGCGCGCGCCTGTTAAACCTGCTTTGTATTATACACCTGCAAGCAAGCTACAATCATAGATGGCATTCTTAAGGACAATGACATCAAGATTCTTGAGAAGCATGATCAGAGGATATGTAAACCTGTTTATGGTCATTAGATGCAGTGTGCAAAGGAAGAAAAGATAGAGAATAGAGAAAAGCGAGCGCTTGTTCGATGTACGTTGCATTGTTATGGTCAACAGCAACAACAATTACAGCCTTCGTGTTGGGCGCTTTGAAAAGGGATGGAAATTATCTAACGCAGCAGCAGCAAGGTCAATACGTTGAGCCTTATGGTTGTGATAATGACAGGATCAGTTTTAGCTACTTGACCAATTAATGTTAGAGTCAAGTATGCTACTGTTTTAAATACATTGCTCTGCACACATACATTGTTATTGTCAACAGCAACATCCTTCGTGAGGAGTTATGTGTGCAAGGATGGGAATTTTCTTTGCAGCAGCAGCAGCAGTAAGATCAACACATTTTTTTTAAACAAGAGTATTGATACTTGTACATTTAGATTATAATGAGTTATATTGAGAAGGTGTAAGAGGGGGAGTGTTAGAGGGAGAAGGTTTAATGAGGGAAAGGATAGAGGGGGAAAGTGTTAGAGGGAGAAGGTGTTAGAGGAGGAAAGAGTTAGAGGGGGAAAGTGTTAGAAGGAGACTTTGTGTAAGAGGGGGAAAGATTTAGAGAGGGAAAGTTTTAGAGGTAGGAAGACTTAGAGACAAGTTTGTGCATGCTTGAAGTGCGCTAGTCAAAGGTCAAGTACATTAGTTGGCTAATGTGTTATAGGTATCACCGTTCGTGAGGATCAGTGAGCAAAGTACATTGCCTATGAAACTATTAAATGCTAGAGTCAAGTGTTCACAGGTTTCTTAGCTACAAGTTAGTAGATAAGAGAGAGAGAGAGAGAGTCAACTTTGCGCAGGTTTCTTAGCTACGAATAAGTAGACAAGAGAGAGTCGAGAGGGCGCCTGTTTGACGGCAAACATAAATAATGAATGTTTGTGAAAACCAGTGATCAAAGAATAAAAGGATTGAGAGAAGATTGTGCTTGTTTGAAGTACGCTAGTCAAAGGGCAGTACATTCGTAGGCCGCATTGTTATGATCAAAAGCAACACCAACAACAACAAGAACAACAACATTCGTGAGTGTTATGAAAGCAAGGGATGGGAATCTTTTCGCAGCAGCAGCAGGTTTTACAACACATAACCGTAAATATGGGCACTGAGTGCCCACAATGCTTTTCTTATGGGAAAACGTCTTTTTGCATGCATTTTTTCAATAAAAACACTATTATTTCGTTGGTTTGAGATGAAATGTTATTATTTTTTTTTATTTATTGTTAAAACTAAGCCTAATGAACAAAAAAATCATGCATAATATATAATATATATAATAAAATTTAAAAATTATAAATTTATTGGCGAATTTCTACGGCGTTTTCTGCTATTTGCTGCTTTCGATGTTGTTGGCTGATTAATATCACAGTCGCTGTCTGAATCAGATTCATAATTGAATTTGCGAATATAGCAGGGTTGACAACTCCTAATGTAGTGCTTGGTACACATTGGCAAAGAACAAAGGTCACACTGTTCAGTTGTTTTATTGTCCTTTTTTTCTTTTTGGCATGAAGCGCAGCGCTTTTTTTGTAGGTTTGTCTGAAGAAAAAAAAAACAATCAAATATATACATAAAACTAAATATTTTATATTTTATATGCAAACTACCTGTATAGTAGGGAGCCGCCGTTGGACAGTGGTGTCATATTTGAATCCTATTAGGTCCATTGCCAGTTTTGTTGTAAAATTTACTTTAGTTTTTGAACGCAGATGATTGAGAGCCAAATCCATTGGCAGTTCTTTGATAAATGTCTTCCTTTTTCTGCTGTTCTTGTAATCCAAGCTGGATGGCATATTTCAAACAGCCTGTATGCTGCCACCAAACTGTTTTATTGTTTCTACCTTGGCTAGAATATTTATGTCCACGATTTGGCTCAACTGGTGTAGGTTGTTCCTCTAATTCAGTGTCTTCCAACAGTTCAGTGTTTTGTTCCAAGTACTCTCCAAAGCGGCAAATTGTAATTACGTCCACCAATTCCATTGTTGTTCTTGCCCAAATACTCTTCCAACTGCCTTTCTTCTTCCTCAGTCAAATTGTCCTTGTTGTATAAATATTGGTTTAGATTTTCCGTGTCTTGATTCATTTTGATTTTTTTCACTACCACAAACTAAAAATTGTATCTTGCTGCTGCCACAATTGAAATCAAACTGACCAAAACTTTGAAATAAAACAGCATTTTACCCTTGTGAGTATAAAAAAAAGGTCCAGGTAGAAGAAGTAAACATGTGTCAAGCAAAAAAACCGGTCTAGGTAGAAGAAGTAACACGTGTCAATAAAAAAAAACGCTATACAAGCATCATTTAGGGTTTGAAAAAAAAATTATTCATACAAACTACCTGAAAAAAAAGTATAGGGACTGAGCGCCCGTATTTACGGTTTAGGGGCATATTTCATGTTTTCGTTCATAACTTTGCCAAATATGGGCGGATTTTTATGAAATTTTGGCATATACGTAGGCAAGAGTACAGGCTATCAAAAAGCCAAAGGAATGGTTTCGACACCTGCACTACGAGATATTCGGCCTTGAAAACCGCTCTGGGCACTGAGTGCCCAATTTACGGTTTTAGGGTTAAACAAGAGTATTGAGACTTGCAGATTTAGTTTGGAATATTATAGGGGGAAGTTGTAAGAGGGGGAAAGTGTTAGAGGGAGACATAGAGAGTTAGTATTAGAGAGAGTAAGTGTTAGAGGGCGAAAGTGTTATAGGGGAAAGTGATCCTGCTTGTATTATTATATTAAAACACGCTCCCTTATGCGATTCTATACATGAGCGTCTATGAAATGCAGGTGGTATGTTAATTGGTTGTCCTTCCTTCTAACGCACACCCAACTTGTTCGCTATTTACGTTTTTAACCTTTATTTGCATATACAGTAGAATCCGGTTATTACGACTTTCAAGGGACCGACGATTTTACGTCGTTATACCCGGACGACGATCTAACGGAAAGGAGCAAAAAAATGTTTATTTTTATACTCGATACCGAAGGTAAAGAGTATATTGGTTTTGTGCAATGTCCGTCATGGTGTCTGTCCGTCTGTCCGTCTGTCCGTCCGTATGTGTGCAAGTTTTTTCCACACCCTTCAAGCTAGAGACTTGAAACTTTCCAATACTCTTTATCTATGGAATAGTAAATTAAAGTGTCAAGATGGGGGTTCTACGATTACTGGGGGGCTGGCAAATCGATAAATTCGATAACTCAAAACCGATAAATCCACATATTTCGCACATCCTTACAGCTAGAAGTACCAAATTTGGTAAGAAGATAGCTATTAGCAACCCCCAAAAAACTGGAGCCACGCCCCCCCATTCTGCCCCCAGCCCCCCCGAATTTTAAGGTCAAAAAAGCATATATCTCCCTCAGTTTTTGAGCTATAGCCACCAAATTTGGTGCCAAGATAGGTGATGATGACCCCCCAAAAACTGCATCAAAAGTTTGGATGCCACGCCCACCGACACTGCCCTAGCCGCCCCCATCCACCCAACGCTTCGTCAAAAACGGGAATGCGTGTATCTTCCAGAGTTGTGGAGCTAGAGCTTCCAAATTTGGTTGGAAGATAGCTAGTAGCGATCCCCAAAAAATTGCATCAAAGTTTTGGAGCCGCGCCCACCCGTTCCGCCCCAAGCCCCCCCGCATTTTGAAATCAGAAATGGCTATATCTCCCAAAGTTTTTGAGCTAGAGCCACCAAATTTGGTGCCAAGATAGGTGATGATGACCCCCTAAAAACTGCATCAAAAGTTTGGATGCCACGCCCACCGATCCTACCCTAGCCGCCCCCATCCACCCCAACGGTTCGTCAAAAACGGGAATGCGTGTATCTTCCAGAGTTGTGGAGCTAGAGCCACCAAATTTGGTAGGAAGATAGCTGGCAGTGACCCTCAAAAATCTGCATCAAAGTTTTGGAGCCAAGCCCACCCATTCCGCCCCCCTTTCCCCACCATTTATAAACTTTCAGCTGGAGTCACCAAATTTGGTATGAAGATATCATTTGACATTCCACAAAGATCTGCATCAAAAATTTGGATGCCATGCCTACCCATAACGCCCCCAGCCCCCCCCCCCCTTTTCACACTTGTTACAAACTTCGAGCCAGAGTCACCAAATTTGGTATGAAGATAGCAATTGACATTCCTCATGGATCGGCAGCAAAAATTTGAATGCCACGCCCACCCATACCGCCCCAAGCCCCATAGCCCTCCTATCCCCACCTTATACAAACTTTGAGCTAGAGTCACCAAATTTGGTATGAAGGTATCATTTGACATTCCACAAGGATCTGCAGCAAAAATTTGGATGCCACGCCCAATCATACCGCCCCCAGCCCCCCTTTCCCCACTTTATACAAACTTCGAGCTAGAGTCAACAAATTCGGTATGAAGATAGCAATTGACATTCCACAAAGATCTGCATCAAAAATTTGGATGCCATGCCTACCCATAACGCCCCCAGCCCCCCCCCCCTTTTCTCACTTGTTACAAACTTCGAGCCAGAGTCACCAAATTTGGTATGAAGATAGCAATTGACATTCCTCATGGATCTGCAGCAAAAATTTGGATGCCACGCCCAACCATACCGCCCCCAGCCCCCATTTCCCCACTTTATACAAACTTTGAGCTAGAGTCACCAAATTTGGTATGAAGGTAGCATTTGACATTCCACAAGGATCTGCAGCAAAAATTTGGATGCCACGCCCAATCATACCGCCCCCAGCCCCCCTTTCCCCACTTTATACAAACTTCGAGCTAGAGTCAACAAATTCGGTATGAAGATAGCAATTGACATCCCACAAGGATCTGCAGCAAAAATTTGGATGCCACGCCCAACCATACCGCCCCCAGCCCCCTTTCCCCACTTTATACAAACTTCGAGCTAGAGTCAACAAATTCGGTATGAAGATAGCAATTGACATCCCACATAGATCCGCGCAAAAATTTGAATGCCACGCCCAACCATACCGCCCCCAGCCCCCCTTTCCCCACTTTATACGAACTTCGAGCTAGAGTCACCAAATTTGGTATGAAGATAGCAATTGACATCCCACATGGATGGGCATCAAAATTTTTACTGCAACGTTTCCACTTGTTTTTTTTTCATTTTTTGGTTGCCATGTTCGTTATAAGTTTAAAAATAAAACAAATTAATTTTTTAATCAAAACAAAAAATGTAATAATTTTAATTCAAAACAAGTGGAAACGTTGCAGTCGGACGCAACCGACTGCGGTACACTCGATACCAGTACAAAAGCCGGTTAAAACAGGCCTGATTGTAAAGGGGCACGGATGCGGTAGGGGAGTACGCGGCCTTGAAGATTCTCCGATGCAGATGGGTATGCAACCAGCTAGCTATCTTCCTTCGAAATTTGATGACTCTAGCTCAAAGTTTGTAAAAGCTGTGGAAAGGGAGGCTGGGCCGGTATGGGTGGGTGTGGCATCCGAATTTTTGATGCAGATCTTTGTGGGATGTCAATTGCTATCTTCATACCAAATTTGGTGACTCTAGCTCGAATTGTACAAAAAGTGGGGAATGGGGGGCTTGGGGCGATATGGGTGGGTGTGGCATCCAAGTTTTTGCTGCAGATCTATGAGGAATGTCAATTGCTATCTTCATACCAAATTTGGTGACTCTGGCTCGAAGTTTGTAAAAAGTGAGATAAGGGGGGGGGGGGGCTGGGGGCGTTATGGGTAGGCATGGCATCCAAATTTTTGATGCAGATCTTTGTGGAATGTCAATTGCTATCTGCATACCAAATTTGGTGACTCTAGCTGAAAATTTGTAAATGGTGGGGAAAGGGGGTGGAATGGGTGGGCTTGGCTCCAAAACTTTGATGCAGATTTTTGAGGGTCACTGCCAGCTATCTTCCTACCAAATTTGGTGGCTCTAGCTCCACAACTCTGGAAGATACACGCATTCCCGTTTTTGACGAAGCGTTGGGGTGGATGGGGGCGGCTAGGGTAGGATCGGTGGGCGTGGCATCCAAACTTTTGATGCAGTTTTTAGGGGGTCATCATCACCTATCTTGGCACCAAATTTGGTGGCTATAGCTCAAAAACTGAGGGAGATATATGCTTTTTTGACTTTAACATTCGGGGGGTCTGGGGGCGGAATGGGGGGGCGTGGCTCCAAAATTTTTGATGCAGTTTTTTGGGGGTTGCTAGTAGCTATCTTCTTACCAAATTTGGTACTTCTAGCTGTAAGGATGTGCGAAATATGTGGATTTATCGGTTTTGAGTTATCGAATTTATCGATTTGCCAGCCCCCCAGTTATCGTAGAACCCCCATCTTGACACTTTAATTTACTATCCCATAGATAAAGAGAATTGGAAAGTTTCAAGTCTCTAGCTTGAAGGGTGTGGAAAAAACTTGCACACATACGGACGGACAGACGGACAGACACCATGACGGACATTGCACAAAACCAATATACTCTTTACCTTCGGTATCGAGTATAAAAATCTGTAATTTTTGTTTAGCTGTTGCTTTTGATATATAAAAACAGTCGCGCACAGCATTATTTAAACGGGACACACTGTTCGTTGAGCTCTCGTCATTAAAATTTGAATGAACAAATCTATTCAGTATTTCTGCAGCCTTGAATGCCTCCAAAACGCTAGGTGCTGACACATCTTCATTTTGATCTTCGACGTTGTCGTCGCTGTCCTGTTCGTCATCTAATATATTTTTTACAATGCCGTCTTCGGAAGGTTTCTCACAAATCGCCACACCATTGTCAATAAGAACATATTCATCCAGTTCTTCCTTTGAAATCGGTAGTTTATTTTTTAGAGCTCTTGCCCAAACCGATAAAGGAGTGTCATCTCCGATTTCAATATCATTTGAGAATGAGTTGCTGGGACTATCTAAATTTTTTTCGCCAAGCCCATAATGCTTAAAACAATTCGCAATTGTCAATGGCGAAAGTTGTTGCCATGCATCATTTATCATTAAAATGGCATCAAGGATGGTAATTTTTGGGTAATTTTCATCATTGTTTTCATCCATATTGCTGATTATTTTAAGTACGAGATTTTTCCGAAAAGTTGATTTAATCACTCGAATTATGCCTTGATCCATTGGCTGCAATACAGATGTCGTATTTGGTGGAAGGAAAATTAGAGTGATATTCGTTAGATCCCTAATTGTGGGATGGGCTGGACAATTATCCACTAATAGCAATATCTTCTTTTTCTGCTTTTTAAGCTCGGCATTCCAATCGCGTACCCAATTAATAAAAATTGCAGATGTCATCCATGCCCGGCGATTACAATAGTAGTCAACAGGCACAGACTGAACATTTTTAAAGCATCTAGGTCGCTTTGATTTTCCAATAACCAATAATTTCTTTTTATGATTACCACTCAAATTGGCTGCAACAAGCACAGTTATCCATTCCTTGGACAGCTTCCCTCCAGTGCATTTTTCACCTATAAATTCAAATTTCAATAAACAGATTTCTTCAAAATGATTTTCCCTCCCACCTTTAAATTTTTATGTTTTGTCTGGAGTCAATTTGTAGAACAGTCCAGTTTCGTAGGCATTAAAAATATCATCATCATTGAAATCCTTACGTAGTGTAGGCCAAACCTTTGTAAGCCACTCGCTCACATCGCTTTTTTGTACAGACAAAGATTCTCCACTGACTGTACCACCGACGATATTATGCCTGACCTTAAAGCGGCGAAAAAATTAGCGAAAAAATTAGCTTTTTCCTGAAGCAGTGGACCGCTTAGTGGGATTCCTCGACTGCGTTGCATTATAAACCACTGTAACAATGCTTCATCGACTTGATCTTGAGATGACGCTCTGACGCGTTTTCGATTTAATACATTGCTATTTAATAAAGCTTTAATTTTTTCTTTATTTTTATACCCTTCACATGTGAATCAGGGTATATTGAGTTTGTCATGAATCTGTAACGCCTTAAAGGAATGATGGGAGACCCCATAAACTATATATCAAAATGATCAGGACGAGCTCAGGAATTGATTTCCGTCCGTCCGTCCGTCTGTCCGTCTGTCCGTCTGTCTGTTTCAACACGATTTCCGGCCAAACTGCTGAACCGATCTTGATGAAACTTTCACAGATTGCTTAGATCATGTCGGGTTTGTTCACTATGAAATTTCATCCCGATCGGAGCATTCTACGATATAGCCACCATATAAATTTACCATATCAACACGATTTCCGGCCAAACTGCTGAACCGATCTTGATGAAACTTTCACAGATTGCTTAGATCATGTCGGGTTTGTTCACTATGAAATTTCATCCCGATCGGAGCATTCTACGACATAGCCACCATACAAATTGACCATATCGTACTGTTTCAACACGATTTCCGGCAAAACTGCTGAACCGATCTGGATGAAACTTTCACAGATTGCTTAGATCATGTCGGGTTTGTTCACTATGAAATTTCATCCCACTCGGACCATTCTTCAACATAGCCACCATACAAATTGACCATATCGTACTATCAATTGTTGTTGCTGTCGTGCACTTTCAAGTACCTACATGTAGATCATTTGCTTCAAAAGTGGTATAGGATCAAATCCCAGAATGAGCAAATGAATGATTTTAATGTTTAAGCCAATATTTAGTTTTTGTTTTTTACCCGGGAGGTCCGGGTTCATTTCCCAGTATGGGCATATGGATGTTTTAATCTTTTAGCCAAATTTAGTTTTGTTTACATTGATTTTTATTTTTAATAGCTTTTTATTCGCTTCACTCTTAACGGAGTTTTAATTTATTATACCCTTCACAGGGTATATTGACTTTGTCATGAATCTGTAACGCCTTAAAGGAATAATGGGAGACCCCATAAACTATATATCAAAATGATCAGTACGAGCTCAGGAATTGATTTCCGTCTGTCCGTCCGTCTGTCCGTCTGTCTGTCTGTTTCAACACGATTTCCGGCCAAACTGCTGAACCGATCTTGATGAAACTTTCACAGATTTCTTAGATCATGTCGGGTTTGTTCACTATGAAATTTCATCCCGATCGGAGCATTCCACGATATAGCCACCATATAAATTTACCATATCAACACGATTTCCGGCCAAACTGCTGAACCGATCTTGATGAAACTTTCACAGATTGCTTAGATCATGTCGGGTTTGTTCACTATGAAATTTCATCCCGATCGGAGCATTCCACGATATAGCCACCATATAAATTTACCATATCAACACGATTTCCGGGCAAACTACTGAACCGATCTTGATGAAACTTTCACAGATTGCTTAGATCATGTCGGGTTTGTTCACTATGAAATTTCATTTCGATCGGAGCATTCTACGACATAGCCACCATACAAATTAAAATATCGTTCTATCAATTGTTGTCTCTGTCGTGCACTTTCAGGTACCTACATGTCAAATTGTTGTTGTTGTCGCACACGAACAAGTAAATGACGCTCAAGAGTAAAAATATTAGCGAAAAATTACCAACAACTGCACAGAAACATTAATAAGAGAGGGGAGCATTGATTTGGCTGTGTGAAGGGTATCATAGTCTTGGCATAGCCAAAATTAACTATGCGCCACTATGTTTTTTTATTGTGTTAATTGTTGTGTGGCACACGCAGAATTCTTTTGCCAGAGTAATATTGCGCTCACCGGCTTCCAAGCGCCGGATTATTTGCGTTTTTTCTTCAACGGAGAAACACTTTCGTTTTAAAGACATTTTGCGGGTGTAATGCACGAGTGTCGAGATTAAACTGATTGAGCTCATTATTGCGCATTTTTATTACGCATTCAGTTTTACTTGGAAAAAAGCAGAAAAAACTATAAATATAACGGCACATCTCATGAAATAGGCTATGATGTCTGCACAGTGTTGCCAGATAAGCTTATTTCAGGCTAGATCTAGCAGATTTGAAAATAGTGAAGCTTTTAAAATTTACAAAAATCACATAGGATCGTCCAAATATAGCTTATTTCCCGATGAGTCAATTGATATCCGTTTGTCTAAATTATTTATTAATTATTTTTTCCTAGAATCTAGCTTAAGCGGGCGCTCAAAACCTGGCAACACTGCAGCACACGCACGCTGTAAACATTTGTGTGACGTCGGCATTGCACTTCGTCTATCTCTCTCTCTCTCAGCAGCGTTGCTAAGGCTAAGAGACAGTAGTCAGAGTGTAAGAACCTTCGTGTCGCTGCTACACACCCAAGCAAGGGTGCTGATCACTGATAAATACATACATTTCTAACAGCGTCATTTGATGCTTAAATTTGTTGGCATTTTGCTGTATTTTTTTTCGGCACGTCGCAATATCCGGTTGAATTGTGAAAAATCTCGTCGATTTAAGCGGTTTGTCGCTAAAAGCGATGACGTATTAAGCGGAGGCGCTTTCATATAACTTTGTATGGGGACCAACCAAGTCATCGAGTTTTCGTTGCAATAACTGGACGGATGCTATAAGCAGCGTCGATATAACCGGATTCTACTGTATCTGTTTTGATTATTGAACTGACTTCTGTTACTTTTATAGAGCTAATTAGTATAACTTTTTAATAAACCAATGAACATTTTTTAAATTGGTGTATTTTGTTAAGAAACTATCAAATTATGTTTTTCTTATGGGTGTGTTTAAATTTTATTTAAATTTTTTTTTTTAAAAGATTTTTGCAGTATATTAAATTTGAGATTTATATTAAGCTTGTTCCGTTGAGGGATTTAGCAAACACAAACACCGAACATTAAGATTAATGACAAATAGCTATAGCCGGTAGAACACAAAAGTCATACTCCATGATTTTGTTTCTGCTTCATAAAAAGCTTTTTTAATTCAATATTATAAGCCTAGGTTCTAATACTCACTTGAAAGCTTAACGAAGTTCGTGTAGCTGGTATTTATACTTCGTCGTTTATTGAGAGTATTATTATTTTTCTTTTAATCTCTATATATTAGATTCCTTTCTATCTCAGTAACAATTTATTTTGCTTTTACATTCTTTAAATTCTTTAAAGTAATCTTTAAGGCTTATCAAATAATCTTTTCCTTAACTTTCGCACTTCTCGCTATAAGATTTTCATCAAATGACACTTTTCATATATAAGATATCCGTCAAACTATTTCTTATACTCAACTAAAAATTTTTCATCAAACTCACATTTTAAATCAATTTCTAAAACAAAAAAATGAAAACAGTAAGATGTTCTTAGCAGCATGATTTTGTTATAAACGGGTTTTACTATAACCTTTCCCAGTATGCTACTTACGATAAAAATGTATAAAGAATGTGTTTTGTACTCATTTACTTGTTTCAAAAATTCTTCTATTGATGTTGTCTGATACCTTATCTTAATTTGTGTTATATTTAATCTTCCTTTCTTTTCTTCAACTTAGTATTCTTCTGATTTTTAAACATTTTATGTTATGTAGTTAGCTATTTTGATTAGGCTTTACGCTTAAAACGAGATAGACTGTATTATTGTCCTTAACAAGTTAACTTAATTTTAACAGGGAAATCGATCGAAAATTGATTTTTCACATTATAATTGATTGCTTTAAAATATTTTAACTCTCAACCTATATACCTATCTTCTTTTTAGTGATTATTTTAGATTTTTATACTCGATACCGAAGGTAAAGAGTATATTGGTTTTGTGCAATGTCCGTCATGGTGTCTGTCCGTCTGTCCGTCTGTCCGTCCGTATGTGTGCAAGTTTTTTCCACACCCTTCAAGCTAGAGACTTGAAACTTTCCAATTCTCTTTATCTATGGGATAGTAAATTAAAGTGTCAAGATGGGGGTTCTACGATAACTGGGGGGCTGGCAAATCGATAAATTCGATAACTCAAAACCGATAAATCCACATATTTCGCACATCCTTACAGCTAGAAGTACCAAATTTGGTAAGAAGATAGCTACTAGCAACCCCCAAAAAACTGCATCAAAAATTTTGGAGCCACGCCCCCCCATTTCGCCCCCAGCCCCCCCCCCCCCCCCCCCGAATTTTAAAGTCAAAAAAGCTTATATCTCCCTCAGTTTTTGAGCTATAGCCACCAAATTTGGTGCCAAGATAGGTGATGATGACCCCTAAAATCTGCATCAAAAGTTTGGATGCCACGCCCACCGACACTGCCCTAGCTACCCCCATCCAACCCAACGCTTCTCCAAAAACGGGAATGCGTGTACCTTCCAGAGTTGTGGAGCTAGAGCTTCCAAATTTGGTGGGAAGATAGGTAGTAGCGATCCCCAAAAAACTGCATCAAAGTTTTGGAGCCGCGCCCACTTATTCCGCCCCCAAGCCCCCCGCATTTTGAAATGAGAAATGGCTATATCTCCCAAAGTTTTTGAGCTAGAGCCACCAAATTTGGTGCCAAGATAGGTGATGATGACCCCCTAAAAACTGCATCAAAAGTTTGGATGCCACGCCCACCGATCCTACCCTAGCCGCCCCCATCCACCCCAACGCTTCGTCAAAAACGGGAATGCGTGTATCTTCCAGAGTTGTGGAGCTAGAGCCACCAAATTTGGTAGGAAGATAGCTGGCAGTGACCCTCAAAAATCTGCATCAAAGTTTTGGAGCCAAGCCCACCCATTCCGCCCCCCTTTCCCCACCATTTACAAATTTTCAGCTTGAGTCACCAAATTTGGTATGAAGATAGCAATTGCCATTCCACAAAGATCTGCATCAAAAATTTGGATGCCATGCCTACCCATAACGCCCCCAGCCCCCCCCCCCCTTATCTCACTTGTTACAAACTTCGAGCTAGAGTCACCAAATTTGGTATGAAGATAGCAATTGACATTCCTCATGGATCTGCAGCAAAAACTTGGATGCCACACCCACCCATATCGCCCCAAGCCCCCCATTCCCCACTTTTTGTAAAATTCGAGCTAGAGTCACCAAATTACGTATGAAGATAGCGATTGACATTCCACAAAGATCTGCAGTAAAAATTTGGATGCCACGCCCACCCATACCGCCCCCAGCCCCCTTCTCCCCTCTTTTACAAACTTCGATCTAGAGTCATTAAATTTGGTATGAAGATAGTTTGTGGCATCCCCATCTGCATCAGAAAATCTTTAAGGCAGCGTACACCCCTGCACCATCCGTACCCCTTTGCAATCAGGCCTGTTTTTACCGGTTTTAATAGTGGTATCGAGTATACAGCAGTCGGTTGCGTCCGACTGCAATGTTTCCACTTGTTATATTTCCAATCTCATTGCTTAAACTAAGAAAATGTCGATCCTTATTTTTTATAATTGATGGAAGGTAATATTTTGTTTCATTATTCTCCCCATTTTTCTTTCATTTAATAATAGTGCATTGAACTAGCTTAAAAAGTATGAATACGTTAAGTGTTTTAATTAAAGGGTTAATTATCTACTACTACAGTTCCTTAACTGTGATTTTTGTTACATCTAACTTCAAATTTTTTCTTGTTATTTTTTTTTTTTTTGTTTTTTTTGTAGGTGCTTTATTAACTTTAATGAGAACAAAACCTTTTTGTTCTAAATGCCAAGTTATTAGGGCGTATTTACTCATTTAATTATTATAATTATTGGCTTGCGAAAATCCTCAACTGAACCCTCCACGAGGGTGCCGGCTGGGCAATGGGCATCGTGCTACCTCAAAACAAACGAGGGGTACCTGGTGCTATTTGCCTTGCGGAGGGACAGGGCGGCGTCCGGCCAAAGCAAACTGCACATAACTCAAAGGCTTTGGCTTTATGACGGTGTGGGGCAAGCCGAGGCAACAGGCATCGATACCCAGCTAAAGTGAGCCCTATGCCACTCAAAGGCTTCGGCACTGCGAAGGTAGGGGGCAAACCAAGGCAAAGGCATCGTTACCTGGCGGAAGGAAGTACCAAACCACTCAAAGGCTTCGGTACTGCGAGGGTGAGGGGCTAACCAAAGCAACAGACGTCATCCTGCCCCAAAAACAAACAAAGGTACTGTGCGTTGGGATGTCAACCCAAACGTCGGTGGAAAAGGGTGCCACCACCGGAGGGCAAGGGGGGGAGAAATCCTCTCTGCGTGTCGCTAGCAACCCACCCTCCGTACTGGTTGGAGCAGGCCAGGACGGTTGTAAAGCTACTGCCAAAACAATACCCAAAATGTGGCGCGATTCCACAGTCCATAGAGACTCGGATTACGAATCACATGGAGGGTCCCATACGTCAGAAGCTGAGGACCTTTCATGTCCCCCTGATCAGGCGAGTACCAGCACCCCCAGTAAGGTCGGGCTCAAACGGTCTAAAGAGGGCATGAAAGCCAAAGCCCAACACAAAGCCGCCCTTAAAATCCGGGCTCGGCTCGCTAACTGCAAGCGAGACCTCACGGAAGATGAGGTCCGTCAGCAGAAGTGGGCCGACGAAAGGATAAAAGAGGGTAGAGCACATTTTGAAAAGAAGACACACATGGCAAGCGGCCCTGCAAAAAGCCAATGTCGCGGGCAAAGCCGACGGCCAGCGATGTAGCGAGGCGACACCTAGTCGTTGCGCTCATCGACCGGAGCGACCCAAACGGCAAATGAAGCCCAAACAGTGGAAGAAGGTGGAGGAGCTGCTGTTCGATACGCTTCTAAGTCGAATGGGCGAACCGGGCTCGCTTCCCATCTCATTTGAAGGAGCGGGCTGGCTTGAGGGTGTTAAAATACTCAGCTGCAAGGATGACCACACTTTGAAGTGGGTCACCGGTGTCGTGGCTGCCCTGGACGCTCCGTGGGAGGGTGCCAAGCTGGAGGTAGCGGACAGAACTTGTATTCCGTCTGTGCCGAAGGCAAAAGTACTCTTCCCGCGGGTCGTACCAGCAGACCAAGCACTGCAGCTACTCAAGTGGCAAAGTCCGGACGTGCCAACCGTTGATTGGAAGGTGATACACACTGCGAAGCCCGATAATAAGGGTCAGCAAATGGTCATCCAAATCAACAAGGAGGCCGACGATTTGCTGTACGGGAGATTCGTCAAGATGGCGTGGGGCGTGGGTAGTGTCTACCTACGACTCAAGAAGCGCCACCCGAACGATACAAATACAAACACGCTGGAGGCAGGTGAAGTGGAGAGAGACCTGGCGGAGGTCACCCACGCCACAGAAAGCCTAGAATTGGAAGATGACGAGGATGCGGACATTACCGTTGTGGAATTCCTATCCGCGGAGGACGACACTGCCAACCATGGAGCTGAAGGTCATGCAAATCAACTTACATAAAAGCAAGTTGGCTTTGGCGGAGCTACTGATAACCTTGGAGACAGGGCACGCCGATGTCGCCTTAGTCCAGGAGCCTTGGAAAGCGTCTGGTAACAAGGTTTCTGGACTGAAGCATCCAAACTACGACCTATTCTACCAGAAAACAGTAAGTAGAGCAAGGACTGTGATCCTATTAAGGAAAGGTATCTATGCTTACTTATTGTCCAATTACAGTACCGACGACCTCACGGTGACAGCGCTAAAAGGCAGCAGGTAAAGGAATTTCACGCATCGTGCATCTTAGATACCGATATTTATAAATATTAAGTCAAAAAAAAAAGATAATTTCAATATATATATAAATTTAAATGAAAAACAACAAATATATAATAAAATAAATTAATTAAAATACAAAAACTAATAAAAATTTGAAAAAAAAAGTTGGAATAGAGCTGTTAGAAACAAAATAGACACTTTTAAAATTCAAACAGTTCCGCAAGGAAACATAATGGGCATTGTAGATGTGAAATCGGTGGATTCGACCGCCAACGTTATTAATAAAGTTGACGTTAATCCACCAGATAAGCAATACATGCTTATTTTAGTTGCAATAATAGCCGCGATAATGATAATAAACTCAGTAGTTAAACTTAATAAATTGCACCGAAATAGCATGAAAAGAAGGTAGCAAAGTCGGGCCAACGACTTAGATCGAGTTTAAATAAAACATTACCTAAAATTTTAATTTACCAAATAAAAAAAAAAAAAAAAAAAATGAATGATTGTGAATTAATTAGTTATGAATCGACAAATAAATTCATTCAAAGATAAATTTGAAAAATCTTATAAATGTATTAACAAAGATACAATTATAAAAGTCGAAACGCTATTGCAGCACATTATAGTACTAAAAACTGAGTACAATAACATCAGCGAACTACACACAAAAAAAATCAACGGTTGAATTCAACCGACGCAACAGTTACAGTAACAGTTAAGTTACTGTTGCCTACAGTTTGCCTACAATTGTAATTGTAGCTCTAACGTAATAGCTTAGCTGATATTTTTTTGTTGGAATCTATAGCCATTCCTCCTTTCCGACAAATTACATAAAAAATTTTATGTAAATTGTTTTTTAAGGAACAACTGATAATCACAGTTAATTTACCATAAAAATTGTTAGTGTAACGTAATAAGCAATCCTGAACTGTTCAAACAGTAATATAACAGCAAAACTTGTAAAATTCAGTGCATATGTTTTGTTGTTGTCGCGATGAACTGTGATTATGGTAAAGTAACCATACTCTACAGTACCTTTTAGTAATATAATATCAGAAATATATCAGCAAAAATTGTAAAATAATAATGTATGTATTTGTTGTTGCCAAGGGCAAGTGCAAGGGGCTGGGGTGTAATATGTCGAAAGCAAGGGGCAAACATATGTATGTTATGTTGTTGCTCTTTAAAATTTTTTCATGCATATTCATCTACGTCCATATATGCATATATATGTACATACATACATACAGATGTATGTATGTCGCTGTAAAACAAATCAGTACCGTTAGGATCATACTCGCTTTCTGGCACTGATCAAAAGCGTGTGTATAATCGCCGGCAGCACGGTGTGCATTTTGTTTTTGCATCGGTCCGCTTGTAAGTCTTGCTGTCGCGAATCGTCCCAAGGCGCATTTGCACTGTGGGTAAAATAAGACAAACCGCGCGAGCCACACGTAACTAATATTGTGAAAAATAAAAAAAGTGACGAACAACATTAGTGCCACCATTTTATCGATCTTGGAAATAGTAGTTAAAAAATATTACAATAAATATTTGCAATGAAATGGTAAGTATATGTGCTTTTCTTTGATAATGCGTCGCAATACAACGCACCGATCTAGTTTTCGTCTGTACCTGCCCACTGTAAAATCATTTTGTGTGTTCTTTTTTTTTTGTTCTTCGGCTTGTGTTTGTTACAGTTATAATTTCTGCCTATTGTGTTTGTATAGACATCGAAGTCGCGAATTTGGCTCACTTAAAACAAGTTTTTGCAGTGGATAGACGTTCAATATGGAAAATAATAATGAAACGCACGCCGACCCTGAATTCATTCATTCCAACAACAGCGAGGAGCTTAGTGCGTTGCTCAAAGAGTGGAAGTGCGAATATTTAATAGATGTGTTTAATGGTGCGAAAATATAAATACTAGTAAATATTATAAAACAGTGAACACATAATGGATACATGTGTACATATGTACATCCATACGTACATAGCCATTTAATAAGTGAATAACTTACAAATATGAACATATTGTATGTACGCATGTATTTATTTTAACAAAAGCAATTACATTTGCCAAATATGTACTTTAATATTAATAAACAGTGAATATACATATGTACATATTTTTGCATAAATACATACATTTTACATATGTACATAAATTAATATATTTGCATATACATATGTACGTAAATACATGCACGCGCATTTTCGGTTCCGTTAAGGCGCATTTATGTACATACGCATATATGTGTGTACATACATATTTACGTACATGCAAGAAAAAATGCGCCTTCACGAAACAAAATGCGTGTACGTATATGTATAAGTATTGTACATTTATTTATATGCAAGAATTTTATATTGAATTAATGTTTGTTAAAACTAAACTATTTTGCAAATGTGTTTTTCTTTAAATTTTAGTATGTGCAGTCATTCAAACATGCAAACATGTTCATACATGTTGATATGCATAGTAGTACATACAGATGTGAATGTGTTCTGAGTGCTTGTGTTTTAACGCCATTGCAGCAAAAGTTGCGCGAATTTGCAAATAGTAAAACATTTTTCAATTCTCGCGTATGAAGTTATCGTTTGTATTTCTCTTTATCCAGTTTAATATATATATGTATAAATATATATACGTTAATATATGTATTTTCCTTTTTGTTTTAATGTGACTTGACTTCAATAACATATGTACATACATACAAGTGCATTTCTAAATTCGATATAAAAATAATTAAACACAACAAAAAAAAAAGGAAATACATGTATTAATATATTATAAATACATTTATATATACATAGCTGCGTACTCTTTATTTACAAATTAGCGCAACTTATATTGTGGTGGCGGTAAACACAAATACCGAACATTGGATGCAGAAATCAAAGTGAAATTAAAATATGTAATTTAATAAATTGTTATTTTCGCCCATCCAGCTGAGTCGATAAATATAAGATCGTTGCGATTTTTAACTGAATGGGATTTGGACAAAATATTTATGAACTGTAAGCTCGGCGAAAAAATCGACTTTCGATATAAGCTTTGGGAATGGAAGCGCTCCAGGGTATGTTTCATATTTCTCTATTTATAGAAATTTATATTAATATTAAGTATTTCTTATTTTTTGTTAAGGGCTATGACAACACGCGAACATACTCCACGGTTTCCATTGGATCGAATATTGAAGATTGGAATTCCGGGTTTTCGCAGTCGAGCAGGGCGTCTTCACTTCAACTTTCTGGATTAAAATCAGATATAGTAAGGCACGTATGTTATGTTTATAAGACAGTCCTAATAATTCTCTTTCTTAACAATTACAATTTAGGATTTTAAACGCATTTTATCAGATCATACGTCTGGAAATTACGTGCATCAAGTATTTCTTGAAGATAATAAATTAAATGACGCAGCAAGGAAAATTCTTATTGAAGCGATAATAAGCTATTATTGCAGTAACAAGATAAAGCTATCGAGAATAGATTTTCAACAGATATCATCAGAAATTGAAAACAAATTTGGTGACTACAAGGTATGCTTTAATCGAATCAATTTTTTCTCATGAATTCAGTCTAAATAATGATATAAACAAATCAATTTCTCAGAATATTTATTTTAATAACTCTGGATCCCGTGCGTCAGGAAGGCTCTACGATAAATACTATAACTCATTGAAGCGTATTAAAAAAATTGAAGAAAAATTTGATTTACCAAACAGTGCACTTGATATTACGGATTCAAAGAAAAAGCGAGTTGAAACTTATAGAGAAGAAGGTACTGTCGTGAAAAATATTGAAAATGAATATAAATAATATAATATCAATATCATTCAGAAATAATTTCGGCTGTTGAATGGCTTAAACACTACACCGATCCGTGGACCGACGTTCAAGAAAAGTGGAAAATAAGCTACGGGAAGAGAAGGGAGGAAATTGAAAAAGTAGAGGCTGCAAATGACACCATTACAGGAATTTAGAAAAATGGAAGCTCTTTTCTCATTCGTTTGGACACAGTTTGGTACGCAAACAAAAAAACTACAAAACTTTTATTACATATCCTAACATCTATTTCCAATTTATAGGTTGATATTGATTTTCATTATTTGTATCGCGGCGCAACATCTCTTATAGCCAAGTGGGTCCCATTTACAACAAAAATTATTCCAATTTTAAATAGTAAAGTAAAAGGGTCAGTCCACTCGGCATACATTAACAAAATCAATGCCGAGGAAGATGGTATTTATAATTGTTGTTCTTAATTTTTTTATTTTCATATAAAATTAAAAAAAAAAATTCTCAGGTAAAGATTCATTGATTGCGCTCATGCTACATGTCTTGCTACCTCCTGTTATGAAAAGGACATCGGCAAAATCAAAAACTGTTGGCAAATCTACCGTTAAGGATTCACAGCTCTCTTTTTTGTTGCACGTGGTGACGTCGAATGATGTTGAAAATCAGCTACAGCAATTGAAGACTGCTTTGTATAACAGGGGTGAGACGTTGCAGCCAATTATTATTGCAATTGGCCTGACACTAAGTAAAGCCGAATTTTTTGTATACTTTGATAGCATTAAGTATAAATTACCCAGTTTCTTAAGCGCATTTGACGTGTGTTTTAAAATATTTCATGCGTTGAACTTAAAATATCCGTCAGACAGTTATGAATTTTGGTTATTTATACAAAAATATTTTTATTCAATAAGTCTAAAGGAAGACAAAGTATCTCCAAATGTTTTATGCCTAATTTGTGATTTACAGTAAATTTAAGGGTAAAGACTTTATTTAACTTATCAATTTTATAAGATATCTTGGCTGTACTTAAGTTTTTAATGAATTTTTACTTTTGATTTCGAAATGGGTACTTGTTTTGTATGTAAAAACACTTTTGAAAGTGTTTTCGCTTTGACGAACCACTTTAAAATTTTGCATAACTTAAAAACTGCAAACACAATTTTTTGCACCAGCTGTAATCATTATTTTCAAGGACTTAAAGCATTTAAAAAACATTTTTTGAACGCAAATTCTTGCATTTCAAGTTCTTTCAAAGCATCAAAAATACAAAATTTCAGTAATTCAGATCAGCATCTTAATGATAATTTTGACAATAGTACTGAATATTCCTTATTTGATTCTGTTGATTTTGAAACATAGCTATTAAATTCGTAAGCTTTTTACACTCCCAATCAAATCTGTCAAGGGCAAATGTACAATTAGTTGTTGAGGGAATAACAAGTTCATTTTGTTCTCCATTGGCGGCATGTTTGGAAGGTGTTTTATCGGAAGATGGAGCTACCGTTAAGATAAAAGAACTGAAAAAAATTACATCATTTTTAAAAAACCCCTTTCATCAAGTAAATACATTTATAAATATATTAAAGTTCTTAAAGAAAAAGATGTTTGGGGAGAAGTTAAAGAATTCGACATAGATAACAAAATAGCACCTATTATTTATAAAATGAAATGATTTTTGGGGAAAAAAGATGCAAAGGTGTAATTCTGCCAATAGATTTTCAAATAAAAAAATTTTTTGAGCTTCCAAACATTTTAAACGATACTTTGCGAAACATGCAAGACATCTCATTATCCTGCACGGGAAGTTTGAAGAATATTATAAATGGCAAATCATGGATACAAAAGTCACAAAAATTCTCAAACAAAAATGTAATTCCATTTATTTTATATTTTGACGATTTTGAAGTAAACAACCCATTGGGATCTTGCAAGGGCATTAAATCAGTTGCTGCATTCTATTATTCATTTCCTACTTTGCCCGAACATCACCAAGCTTCTATTGAAAATATTTTTCCTGCTCTGTTTTTTTTAAGTAAAGATAAATGTTTTGGGAACGATGCATGTCTAAAACTTCTTGTAGAAAAAATCAAACATCTTGAACAATATGGCATTCAAATTAAAGTAGATGGTAGTGAACAACAATTTTTCTTTGTGTTAGCTGTTATTGTCGGGGATAATTTGGGATTAAATAGTTTGCTGGGTTACACTAAAAGCTTTAATTCAAACTTTTATTGCAGGCATTGTCAATGTAGTAAATTACAATGTTCTCAGTTATGTAATGAGACAGAAGAAGATCTTCGCAATGAATTAAATTACGAAAAATCATATAATATTACTGATAATAGACTTAAATTAACTGGAATTTCCGAAAACTCAATATTTAATTCAATTAGTTCTTTTCATGTCACAAATAATCTATATAGCGATATAATGCACGATTTATTTGAAGGGATTTGTCAATATGATGTAACCCAAATACTTCTTCACTTTATTGAAAAAGAAAAAATTATAACTTTACCTATTTTGAATGAAAGAAAAAATTTGTTCAAGTATGGTGAATCTGAATGCAGCCATAATTCTCCTTTAATTGCTATAACTCATTTAAAAAAGCAAAAATTAAATATGTCCGCTCGGCAAACATGGACTTTTTGTCACTTTTTACCTTTAATTATAGGTGATTTAATTCCAAAAGGAAACAGTTACTGGACCCTTCTTTGTACGCTAATAGAAATAATTGATATAGTCTTAATTTAATTTAATTTAATTATTAACGAAATTCTTAGTGCTACAGTATTACTACTAAAATTAAAGCACTAATCACTATGACAATAGGCAAAAAGAAAAACAAAATGTATATATAACTTATAAAGAACAAAGAAATAAATAAATAAATAAATAAAATATAAACAAACTTATTGATAGTAACATTGAACAGTAAGATTAAATATTTTGAACATTAAACATTGTTTGACTTTATAAAAGTTAGGAATAAGCCTATGTATGTATATGCATATATATATATATTTTATTTTTTTTTTTTTTGTTTTAGTTATTTATTTATTTTGTTTTTTTTTTTTTTTTTTTTTAATTTTAGGATTGATTAAGATTTTTAAAGTGTGCCATAATCATACGTTTAAATTGGTGTGCGCCTCTTATGGATTTAAACACATTAGGAAGACTATTCCACAGTCGAACAGCATTAATATAAAGTTGTTTTTCTTAAAGACAGAATTTGATGAAAATCTTTTGAAAATGCTACAATCTAAAATTGAAGCGCACCATAAACTTTATATTAACCTCTTTGGAAATACGTTAAAACCAAAATATCATTTTTTGGTTCACTATCCCACAATTATAAGAAATGTCGGTCCACTTAAACCTCTTTGGTGCTTTAAGTACGAATCAACGCATAGAGAACTAAAAATGTATACCAATTCAATTAATTCCAGAAAAAATGTACCCATTTCGCTTTCCACAAAATGTTTGCTTAAATTTTCATGTCGTCTTTTATTTGAAAAAAGTTTAACTAACAAACAATTTTTAGTAACATTGAGAGTTTCAAATTACTTAATAAGCCCTATTTAAATATTATAAAAGATACAGATAAAACCATATCAATAAATAAAGACTATAATTTCAGTACCAAACTAACCTATTTGGGAACCACTTATAATGTGGGATATTGGTTGTTTTCAAAGAAAAATGGATTTATTTGAAATAATTGACATTATTATACAAGATAATTCAGATATATTTTTCATTTGCGTTAAATATACAGTTAATTCGTTTGTTAAACATTTTCAATCATTTTTAGTTTCCTTAAAGGAACCCCAAATTTATTTTGTGAGGCCTTTCGAATGTTTTAAGAGTCCAATTCATTTAAATATCCTGCCAAATGGAAATACTTATGTTAGACCAAAATACTTTTAGCATATTTAGCGATATACCATAAAACTGTTTGCATTGTAAATTTAATTTTAATTGTTTTTGTATTATAAAATTATCTATTTGTAAGATTTAAAAACTTTGAAAACAGTTTTCTTATTTAAATAAAATTATGATTAAATTGCATTGTAAATTTAATTTTAAGTTTTTTTTGTATTATAAAACTATCTGCTTGTAAGATTTAAAAACTTTGAAAACAGTTTTCTTATTTTAATAAAATTATGTTTAAAACAATATATCAAGATGATCATTTTTGTAACAGTTTTTATCTTCTTCCAGCTTTTGTGATTCTTTATTACGGCTACCAAAAACTTTTCAATTTACCCGACTAAGATTACATTTACTATTTAAATTGTAAATTTACCATATTAATAGTAATATTACAATAAAATAGTAAAATTAACATAGACGCAGTAAACTTACAAATTTTCAGTAATGTAAATGTTCCATGCTAATAGTAACATTACAATAAAAATAATATTTTTACTATTTTTACTGTAACATCACTAAAAATTTGTAAGTTTACTGCATTTATCTTAATTTTACTATTTTTAGTGTAATATTACTGAAACATTTGTTAATTTAAATTTTTTCGGTGAATGTACTATTTTTTCTGTAACATTACAATAAAAATAGTAAATTCACCGAAAAAATGTAAGATAACAAATGTTGCAGTAACATCACAGAAAAATTTGTAAAATATGAGCATTACTGTAAAATAGTAACTTTACTGTACAAACAGTAATTGTACTGTAATCAACAGTCATTTTGAACTATTTTTAACAGTTGGCGCGTTTTTAACAATTATATTGGTTGATTTTTACAGTATTAACAGTAAGCTCTACGTAATTTGTTACGTCAAATTATACTGTAAATATCGATTGATTTTACTATTTTATCGGTTGGCGCGTTTTCAACCGACAAAATTGGTTGATTTTACCGATTTTTTTTTTGTGTGTAGTATCCTCACAAAAACATAGAGTTACACCCGAACATAATGAACAGTGCCTTAAGACATTACATACGTTAGCTTCAAGATTAGAAACAATTAACCGTCGACGTAATATAAAATTCGACATACCAAAGAATCCCCATTTCCCTGTTGAGTTTGACCAAAGTCAACTTACGGATTTAGAGGACTCTAAACCAGCCATTGAGCCTAGTTCAGACCAAAACATAGAAAACATAGAAAGCAATCAAAAGAAGAAAACCCAAACAGACTAGAAACAAGCCCCACAATGGCTCAACAAACAAATATTGAATTTATTAAGATAGCCTCCACTATTCTACCTGTGTATGATGGAAAAGCTGAGAACTTACAGAGCTTTGTAGACGCATTGAATCTTTTAGATTCTCTAAAAGGCGACCACGAAGCATCGGCTATAAGCCTTATTAAAAAAAAACTAAAGGGACACGCGAGAAATCTAATTAGCAATGAAACAACTAATGCTCAGATTGTCTCAAAATTGCAAAAAACAGTAAAAGGAGAATCAGTTGAAGTTTTATCAGCCAAACTCCTTAATCTACAACAAAAAAGTAAAACTGCCAAAGTTTTAGAAACCTTACCTTATGTTCGTGTTAAAGCATATGTAGAACAACACCCCATTCTTGGCCCGGCCAACATTTTTATTGTGCGTCTACACAGGTAATAAAATTTAAAAAAAAAAAAAAAAAAAAATGGTAGAATCAAAGCATTTGGCAGGTCCCACTCACCCCAAGTTAAAAGTTATCCTACAGTGGATAATTGATAACAAAATCATACGGATGCACATGTATAGACAGATAGAAAGGATAATGAAATACAGATATACCAATTTGCTTAGAAAAAACGTACGGATGCCAAGGGCATACCATGAATTATTTGCAAACATGATCGACAAAATAGAACTTTCAAGTTCAGAAAGTGACGATTCTGATGTGCAAATAATCAAATAGGCATGACATAAAAATATGTACTAGCTATGAATTGGCGGGAAATCGAGCAAAAAATTGAGCTCAACAAACAAAAATTTGACAAATCGTACAAATGCATAAACAAGAACATAACAATAAAAGTCGAAACGTTGGTGCATCATATTACAGTGTAACAACTGAATATAACACTATTAGCGAATTAGCATCTTCATTAAAGAGCAAGCTAACAAATGCACACAACGAATATTGCCTAAAAGTATTGCGACAATTAGCTTCAAGACTTGAGTCAATAAGCGTTCGTCGTAGTTTCGAATTAACCATTCCAAAAAACCCATACTTTCCTGTTGAGTTTGACCAAAATCAACTCCAGGATCTGAATGAATCAAAGCCAATAATTGACACTGAAAATTCAGAACAGGAGTGCTCTGATTCTGACAACAATACACCAGATAGTCCAAAAATAAAAGCTCAACAATGACGCAAACGAAAATTGATTTCATTTGAACAGCATCCACCATATTATCTGAGTATGATGGCAAAGCAGAAAATCTGCAAGGTTTCATAGACTCATTAAGTCTACTAGATACACTTAAAGGTGATCATGAAGCAACAGCAATCAGTTTAATTAAAACAAAACTGAAAGGTCATGCAAGAAACTTAATTAGCGATGAGAATACAATCGCTCAAATTATTGCTAAACTAGCAAGATCAGTAAAAGGAGAATCGGTTGAAGTACTATCAGCCAAACTCCTAAACTTGCAACAAAGAAATAAGACTGCAAACATTTATACGCAAGAAGTAGAGCAACTAACAAAAGCTTTAGCTGGCGCGTACATCAACGATAGCCTAAATTCGGAATTAGCCACCAAATACAGCACAAATCAAGCTGTAAAAGCAATGACTAAAAATTGTGCTATTGATAGAGTAAAACTCATCATGCAAGCTGGCACATTCAACAACATGAATGATGCTATTTCAAAATTTGTCGACAGTTGCACTGAAGCAACTGGAAACACCAACACTGTTCTATTTTACTCTCAACGTGGTGGAAACTGCGGTAGAGGTAATTTCAGGGGCCGACCTTACAACAAGGGCGGTTTCAAGAACAATAACAACAATGGCAACAGATACAACAATAGCAGAGGTAACTATCGAGGCGGCTCGTACAGAGGCAACTCGTATAGAGGCAACCAAAATAGAGGAAATGAACAACAAAACCTGGTCCGAATCACTCAAAGTAATTCGGAAAACCAGCAAGCACCCTTAAGTACACAAACTCAGTAAACTCTAAAGTTCACGTCATCAATCTTAGTCTAAACATTTTTATAAAATTACAAAATGAACATATGAGAACAACACTAATGTTACACATTGATACTGGTGCAGATATTTCAATTTTAAAAGAACAATCAGACAATTTTCAAGAAATAGATTACAATATGACCACTAATATCAGCGGAATTGGAGAAGGTTCAACCAATTCCACTGGATTAGCTTTCGTTGAATTAACAACGGGAAAATATACAATTCCACATCATTTTCATTTAGTAAACTCAGATTTTCCCATACCATGTGATGGAATAATAGGTATGGATTTTATAAAGAAATTCAATTGTCAATTGGACTTCACGCAAGTGAAGACTTGTTTATATTAAGACCTTCAAATTTTAACTATCCGATAACTATCCCTATAGTTCACACCATTGACAATGATACAACAATGTTACCATTACGATCCGAAGTCGTCCGAAAAATTAAAATAAATACAAAAGATGATCAAATTATGATCCCATGTCAAGAAATCGAAAATGGAGTATTTATAGCAAGCTCCATATCCGATTCTAAAAATTGTTTTTTCATAGTTGTGAACTTAACAGACTCAAATAAAGTAGTTAACTTAGATAAAGTCCAATTTGAACCACTAACCAACTATGAAATTTTTAATACAGAATGCATGTCGAGAGATGAAAAAATTATCTCTAAATTGAGAAGAAATTGTCCGCTACCTTACAAAAACATATTGACAAAATTATGCACCCAGAATAAAGATATATTTGGACTAGAATCCGAACCAATAACGACAAATAACTTTTATAAACAAAAACTAAGATTGAAAGATGATGAACCAAGCTACATTAAAAACTATAGAAATCCTCATTCACAACAAGCAGAAATAACTAAACAAGTAAATAAACTCATAAATGATAAAATAGTAGAACCCTCTGTGTCTCATTATAATAGCCCATTACTATTAGTACCAAAAAAATCCTTACTGGATTCAACAGATAAAAGATGGCGTTTAGTAATAGTCTATCGTCAAATTAACAAGAAATTATTAGCTGACAAATTTCCACTTCCAAGAATAGATAATATTCTTGATCAACTAGGCCGAGCAAAATACTTCTCGTGTTTAGACTTAATGTCAGGATTCCACCAAAAAGAACTTGAAGAAAATTCAAGAAATATAACGTCTTTATCAACGAGCAATGGCTCCTATCGTTTTACGCAATTACCTTACGGTTTAAAAATAGCGCCAAATTCTTTCCAAAGAATGATGACAATAGCATTTTCTGGTCTTGAACCATCACAGGCATTCTTATACATGGATGACCTTATTGTCATCGGTTGTTCAAAAAACCACATGATTAAAAACCTAAGGAATGTTTTTGATTTCTGCAGGAAAAACAACCTTAAATTGCACCCTGATAAGCGTACATTTTTCATGCATGAAGTGACATTGCTAGGTCATAAATGTACTGATAAAGGTATTCTCTCAGATGACAAAAAGTATGATGTCATTGAAAAATACCCAGTCCCTACGGACGCAGACAGCACTAGAAGATTTGTTGCATTTTGTAACTATTACAGACGATTTATTAAAAACTTTGCCGAATATTCTCGTCACATAACAAGACTGTGTGAAAAAGATGTAAAATTCGAATGGACAGCTGCTTGCCAGCATGCCTTTGAACATCTTAAAACGGAATTAATAAATCCAACTTTACTTCAATATCCAGATTTTAGCAAAGAATTTTGCATAATCACAGATGCTAGTAAAGAAGCATGTGGAGCAGTTTTAACCCAAAATTATAATGGTATTCAATTACCCGTAGCATATTCATCTCGCAGCTTCACAAAAGGGGAAAGTAATAAATTGACAACAGAACAAGAGCTATCAGCAATTCATTGGGCAATTAATCACTTCAAACCATACATATATGGTAGACATTTCACAGTCAAAACAGACCACAGACCGTTAACCTACTTATTTTCAATGGTTAACCCTACATCAAAATTAACCAGAATGAGGCTTGATTTAGAAGAGTATGAGTTTACAGTTGAGTATCTTAAGGGCAAGGACAATCATGTAGCGGATGCGTTATCAAGAATAACCATTCAAGAACTCAAAGACATGCAAGTTAAAGTCCTGAAGGTACTACCAGGCACCAAAGTAGACAAAAATCCTGCGCAGGAGAAGAAAGAAGAATTGCCAATGCAAACTTTAGGTCTTGACGTACACTCATACAGTCTCCGCTAACTCCGCTGATGTTGCTCCGTACGAATCGGGGCTTGATCCGCCGATCAGTAGGAATGCTGCGGAAAAGGGGAAGGGGGAACGTATCGCGAACTGATGCCGTCGACGCGATGCCGAACCGACTGAGCGACTGCCGGTCACTCAACTATTTAATTTACATGAAAACGAAAACGTAATGCGTCTGTTACCCTGCGCGTGCATATATATATGATCGCATATATATATGTGCTGCGATTCTCGCTCGTCTCACACAAAAAAAAAAACTAATATATCATATGGGGTTTTATATTAGTTAAGATTGCTTTTATTCTCCTTTCATTGGGCTTGCTTAAGCTTACTCACTTATGAATTTGTCGCACTAACAGTTCCTTACGCTTATCGTCTTAACTTAAACACGTCCGCACTCTTGTCGCTCTACTGGGTAATTGATTCGCCGGTCTCGCGCCCGGTCTGAGCTTGCCTTCATCGCTGCCTTCGTCGCCTGTGGATCGCGACATTTGAGGTTGTGGGTCGTGAGAATTCTGCTATTCGGCCCTTCTGCTCTCTTACGCTAGCCTGCCATTGTTCTCTTATGCTAGTTCGCCTTTCCTCTCTTGCTTATCTTCTGATCGTTGATTATGTTACATGCTAGTGTTATGATCGTATTTTATGTTTATGTGTAACTAATAAAGTCTCCTAGCCTATGGTTTATTATGAATTAACAGTGGTCTTTGTAGTGCCTAGAATTATGCGATTCAAATTATGTGCGAAACAAGCAGCTCGTTCAGTAGCTCGCTCACTATTAGAAAAATGCAACTCTTGCATATAGAAAAATTATAATAATCTCGACTCGCAAATTTTATAAAATCCGAAACCTTAGTCGGCTCATAATGTGTAACAAAAAGAACACACACTATTGAGTCGCCGCTAACTAAATCCCGTGGGTGCCTGAAGAGGAGAAGGCAGTTATGCAATCCGAGGCTATGAGACCACGAAACCACGCGGAGTAGCGCAACATAACCTTACCTCCGTTTTCAATTGCGCGACGAGCCGTCCACAGCAGCCCCAGCAATGACCAAGTGCCGATTTCTATTTCTTTTATAACATCGAACTAAAGTAACAATTTAAAGCTACGCTATGTTAAATTACAAAAACCAAAGAAGTGATTAACTATGGCTACAAGCTCGATTTTTCTTATTAAAATAAAATTATAAAAACGTGCAAATAAAAAGACAAAGAAAGCCGAAAGAAAAGTTATATAATATCACAGTGATATGCACAGCACCATAGACATACACTGCAACAAACATTTGATAAAACCGAATTGCACGTGGTGACTTTAAAAATTCATCGTTTAAAACTTTATTATTATTTAAATAATATAGCAGACGTAAAAATAAAAGACAAAGAAAAAAAAAATTTATATTCCATGGAAAGTTTAAATGTTAAAACTAAGTTAAATTAATAAAAAAAAAAGTATAAAAAAAAAAACACTTTGCTAACACCCTATTTATTATATATCCCTATAGCAAGTGATTAAGTGAAACGGTGATAATGAGAATTTAAATAAATATTGTAATTAAAGAAAGAAAGAAAAGAAGTGTGCAGAGCCGCTCTCTTAAAACTTTAAATAAGAGAAGCAAAATTTGAGAAGAGCTTTCAAGCTTGCGGTCGCACCAAATGAAGTTGGGCTTAAGCTTTACAGAATAAGCCAAGAAGTATGCCACCGAGAAAAATCACTTAATCACCTGCAACGTTATGCAACATAAATATGAATTTAACTTATTTTTGCAGCCTGATCTGAATATATATATATATTAAAAAAAAAAAAAAACATACATAAAAACAATACTTTATATCAATTATTTGTTTATTTTAATTTTCATAGTATTTTATTTTAAATGAATTAAAATAAAGAAAGAAAATAAAAATAGAAAGAAAAAAAATAAAAGAAGAAAAATAAATATAATCAAATAATTTATTAAATTAAATATCGAATTATTATCTTTTACTATGAATTAAAATAAATACAAAAAATATATATATATTGTTCTATTATGAACTAAAATAAATTTATTACATATATCTATTACGAATTAAAACCCACACAAAAAAAAAAAAAATAAATAAATAAACTAGGAGAATTGTTGAATCGAACTGAATTGAATTTCGAATGACAGATTTTTGAAACAAATAAATAAATTTTAGATTAATGTTAAATTAAATAATTAGATGATAAAGTAAATGAATAAATACTACATTACTAGGAATTAAGAACTAAATCATCATGCTTATTATAAATAAATTTATTGCTTATAACGTTTAGTAAAATGAATCTTTAAGTTCTTCTTTATTATGGGAATCATGTCGCAGCATAAGGGAAAGAAAACAATTTAGGTGATCGTTTGCATAGGGATCATCAACTACTTTGTATTGCCGGATTATGATGATCATGGAAGGGTGGGCAACAGCTGTGACAACAACACCGGTCCAGCACAGCCAAACGACAGCCCTAGAGTGTCGCCAATTTTGAGAAATACTACATACCCTGTCCCTCTTTTTCCCCTTCTTTTTCTTCTTAATTTAGCCGATATTACCATGTTCCGCACGCGATTAAATGAAATTAATAGTAGTAGCGCCGCAAGAAAGTAGTGCAAGGAAAAAAAAAAAAAAATGTTGAACCTGCCCCATCTACCAACCATACAGCCGGAGCCAGCGCGTGCACCCCCTCCTTGATTACTCAATAACAGCCGCTCGTAGATCAACGTAACATTCTACATATATTAATTTTATGGCGCCCAACGTGGGGCCCAAACGTTCGTTTAACGACGTTAGGTTAACCCCAACCTTAGGTAGAAAAAGTGACCAACACCTGACACTGACCTTACCTTGGTAATTCAATACTATTGCCTTTCTTACCCCTTTCTGAGTCTAACCTTTTCTTAGCTTTTGGGTAAATGCTTTGGATAAAGATATCCCAGTGATATCTTGATGTAGCGTAATATCCCGAATAGCATCTGTGACTAGACTAAGTCTTACTGGACATGTTATGACTTTAAGTGATTATAGCTCCGTTGTTATAGTCTAGTTTACAAGTCAATCCTTGTTTTAATTAGAATGTTATATATATTGGAAGTTGATTATTGAATTCGCGGAGTATTGAGCTGCAGTCATGCCTTCTAACTATTTACAGTTACTTATTATTAAAACCCGAATGGTACACCTGTTTTAAGCAGTTACCAGCCTCCCTTTTTCTTCAAAAACTTAAGTAATTTTGCCTGGACAAGGATAACTTGTTGATAAAACATACATCCGCCGCGAATTAACAGACAGTTTAGAATTTTTTTTTTTCTCTTATCACAACCTCTGGTTTTAATAATTAGGTGGAGTGTTATAGGTAGGACATTGGATTTTTGGATTATTTAGCTGCAGCCATCCCCTATATTTATTTTCATCTGAGTTTATCATAAACCAATCCGGTACTTCTGTATAGACAGGTACCAACGTTCGGTCTACCGAAAGCCTTAATTCATATTTGTTGGACAAGGACAAAGCAGTATTTTTTTGTAATCCGCCACAATATAAAAGTAGGGCTCAAGATGACCTTCCTTTTCCTTTCTTTTTACTTATCTTAGGTATTTTCTCATATTGCTTTTGGGTAAAAGAGTTATTCCGACTCTTTGTTGTTCGCATGATTCCCAGTCAATTATCGTTATTTGTCTTATTTATTATTATAAAATTTTCTTGTCTTTATCTTTCATTTTGCATTTTTTTATCTATCGAGAACCGTCACAATTTTATGATATAGTTCTCAACATTACTTAAACAAATACATTTTCTTGTCTTTTTCGATATGGTTTTGTCCCATAGCGTCGAAAATTTAACAATAACAAGCGACACTGGGAAACATTGTTGTATTTGCTCAGAAATAATCGTGTATCAAGCCCAATTATTGGCAGCCTCGTGTAGACACAATTTTCACCGAGCGTGCTTCCACACCAAGGTCGGTAGAAGAAAAGTCTGCCCTGTCTGCCAAGAAAGTCTAGCACAACTGAGTTCGGCGTCAACTGAAAATCTTAGTCCTACAGGACCATCCACTTCAAATCCGAGGTGGCCCAGCACGTGTCAGTCCCTACAGACTAGATCGCAGGCGAGACGAGTTACAAATTTTGAAGACTACGAAATGCGCAACTCCGAGGAAGCTAACCTGTCTCAGGGTTCAGCAAGCATACAGCAAGTCATTCCAAATATGGCAGAGTTGACCCAATCAATCACCGAAGCCTTGAGAGTGGCCATGCTGGAACAGTCTCGACTTATGGCTAGCACTTTAGCTGAGCAAACCAATAAAATAGTACAAGCTTTAGCAGTCAGTCCACGGGTCAGCCCAGCAGCAGATTTAGTTAATCTATCTCCATTGCAAGCGCAATCTTCGGTTGAAGCAGAGCCACAAGCTATGGAGCAATTTCTTCGGCTGCCAACGGCAAAGCAGCCAATCTCTGGATCAATTCATAGTCAATCGGCAAGGATTCCCGAAGAGACCCATAATTCACCACCTTCAGCAAACCATATGCATGGTGATACTAGATCGTATTCCGCAGCACCAGCGCTTAGTAGGGGTGAAGTAGGTTCAAACATCCGACCAGATCGGGTTAGTCAAATAATGGCAAATTGGAAAATTAGGTTCACTGGGAAGGCTACCATGTCCATTGATGATTTTATATATCGGGTAGAAGCTTTGACCAAGCAAACCTTGGATGGGAATTTTGATTTGACAGCCAGATATGCAAGTAATCTGTTCGACGGAAGCGCCAGTGAATGGTACTGGCGATATCACAAAAGCGTTTCAGAGGTTTACTGGCCAGAACTGTGCGTAGCTCTGCGTGGTCAATTTAAGGACGACCGTACTGATAGAAACATTCGAACCGAAATAGAACGCCGAAAACAGCTTCCAAACGAATCGTTTGACGATTTTTATGGTGTTATAGCTTCGCTTGCTGACAAACTGTCCGAGCCCATGTCCGAAAAATCTTTGGTAGAAAACTTGAGAGCTAATTTATTGAGTGAGGTGCAACATAATATATTGTCCGTAAAGGCTCTACGACATTTAGTGCGTACTCGAGAGATTTTCTTACAATCTTTACCTAAACCCAAACAGACCTTCTTCTAGACTTATGCCTCGCCATGTCAATGCCATGTCAGAAACTGAATGTGAGGAGTTGTCTCACGTGAAAGTCGAGCCTGATATGGAGTTTGATGTAGCAGCGGTAGATACATCGTGTTGGAATTGTGCTGAAAAAGGTCACCGGTATCAAGAGTGCATGGCAGAGCGCAGAGTATTTTGTTATGGTTGTGGGAAAGCAGACACTGCAGAAACTGTAGCTCAAACGCGTCAAAAAACTTGAGCCAGCGCGCACCGCAGAAAAGTGCACGCAGACAACTGGTCAGCAAAGCTACCAACACCGAATAAAGAATTTATTAACTGAAACTTTATTCCAACCAGACAGATCCCCTCACCCTGACTTAACTTTCAACACTAATGTTGAACAACCAAACTTCCGAAAAATCCGTTCAAAACGTCGCCAAACAGATTTTAAATGCAAGCGTCGGGTAGAACAAGATTCCATCTTAGCCTCGATAGTAGCAATTCCAAACGACTCACGCCCGCATGCTCAGGTGTTGCTTTTTGGAAGAACTATAGTTGGGTTAATGGACACTGGAGCTTCCATTAGCTGTATCGGTGGAAAACTTGCTGGTGAGCTTCTGCTTGAAAATTTGAGTTATAAGCCAATGTTATCGAAAGTAAAAACAGCTGACGGGAAAAAGCAACAAATTAGAGGTAAACTGGTTACAGAAGTAACGTACCGAGGTGAAACTAAAAATATATGTTTATTAGACTGGCCCTTAATATGACTTTTTTTTCGTTTTTTAAACCGCCGGGCAGAAATGAGTTCTCTTTAGGCTCAAAACAAACCCACAAAAATTTGGGGCTGATCGAATAATATTTAATGGCCGCACCCTCGCTCCGAAGCTTGAAAATTTTATATGTATGAAAAATCACTCATACGTATGGTGTTTTAGGTTAAATTTATTTATTTTTTCTATTTTATCTTTACATTATATCGGATTTCATGATTTATATAAAATGTTTAATAATATCTTAAGTGTAATATTTGATTAAAATAAGTTCATTGTGAGATTACGATTTCGTGAATATTGTTTCAATGGTTATATAAGTTTATCAAAAAAACCTGCTGTTTGTCTTCAGGTTCATGTCATGGGTATTGTTCTGCATTGGGCGGTTTAATTAAAATTAATTTTATTTTAAAAACATAATCGATGATTAACTTGGCGCCATAATCGAAGATAAGAAAAATCGAATTGTCAAGAATCGAAATGCACCTCGGCGTCATATGTTGAATGCCGTTATTTTATCAGCTGAATAAAAGTTGGTTAACATTAAACGTGCTTAAGTAAAAATGTCAATTTGAGTCTCTGAAGCGAAAACATTCGCAAATATCCAATCATCCTGAAGGTAAGCAAAATATAGTAATAACACAATATATATGAAATATATATAAAATTTATAGTTATTGAACAATCTGAAAGTGATGGGAGCATTTCGGACAATAGCACGGACGACCCTGAGCGCCTCAATATCAGCAATGAGTCTACAGAATCAGTTTCAAGGGGTTATAAGGACTGGATAACCTCCCGTCTGGCAGCTGCTCTTGATGATGCAAAAGTGTCTGATAGAAAAGCTGTTCATATTTTAACGGCAGCAGCTGAGGCATTAGGAGTTGAACTGAAGTCTTACATAATTAATAGAAGCTCAATTCAAAATGCACGAAAAAAGTTTCGAGAGCTTGCTCTTCCATGCATTATGTCCGATTTTGACGCAGAAGTGAGTATGCCCAATGCAAAGGCTTAAATTTAAACATAATTTATTAATATTTTAATTTACCTAAAAGATTTCTAATGCATGTTCAATGGTCGTTCATTGCGATGGAAAAATAATGGAAGATATTGTTGGAAGGAAAAAAATTGATCGCATTGCAGTCATTGTTAGCTACAAAGGTGTATCAAAACTTTTAAGTGCAGCTATCATAGAACCTTCCACTGGAGAAAATATTGCCAAGGCTGTTTTTGATGCGTTAATGAACTGGAACATCCTCAACAAGATTAGAGCAATGAGTTTCGATACCACGTCATCAAATACTGGCTCTAGGTCTGGCGCAACAGTGTTTCTCCAAAAATATATGAATCAAAAGCTTATCCAACTCCCGTGTAGGCATCACATATATGAAATAATATTAAGGAGTGTTTTTGAATTGAAGATTTCTTCAAGCAGTGGTCCAGAGGTAGTGCTGTTTAACCGCTTTGCAGCTGTTTGGGAAACGCTAGACCATAAATCTTTTAACTCTGGTTTGGAAGACACTAAAATTCGATCCCTTATAACAAAGGAAAATGAATTAAAAATTAAACAGTTTTGTCAAAAACAATTGAAGTCAAAATCATATGCCAGAGCGGATTATAAAGAACATCTTTACCTCACTTTCGCGTTTCTTGGAGAAGCATGTAATTTCCAAACATGCAGCTCAACATCTAATGCGAGGTTTATGGGTAAATCAATAGATAGCCTTAAAATTTTTTTATTTCGCAATCAATTCAGCCTATCTCAACGAGAGCTTAATGCATTGCGAGATATATGCGTTTTTATTATTATTTTATATATAAAAGTATGGTATGGTTGTACAAATGCAATTGCTTCGCCAAATCTCGACCTTCAATTTATTCAGGACACTATTTCATATGCAACTACAGATATTGCTGTATCAGAGAAAATAAATTCAAAGATGATGCACCATTTATGGTACTTATCACCGGAATTAGCAGCTTTATCATTTTTTGATTCTAGTGTATCAAATGAGGAAAAGAGAAAAATGGTTTAAGCTTTGAAATCCGAAGAACCTAAAATTAAATTAGTGGAGCAGAGACATATTTTAAACATAGATGAATTGCGCAGCAGCTCCATAAGTGATTTTATATCATATAAAACAAACTATTTTTTTTATTGCTTCGGCCTATCAGCCAGTTTTTTAAAAAACGACCCTCAAACATGGGAAAACAACGATGATTACACAGATTCATTCGAGTTCTGTAATGATTTATTTGTTGTAAACGACACTGCTGAGCGGGGAATAAAGTTTATGAAAGATTACAATCGTATTCTCACAAAGAATGAGAACGAAAAACAGCTCATTCTTCAATTTGTAGAGAGCTACCGGAAAAAATATCCTTCTAATTGTAAAAAAGATCTGATACAAAAAAAAACTTATTTTATTCAAATATTACACTTAAGACATTATTAAACATTTTATATAAATCATGAAATCCGATATAATGTAAAGATAAAATAGAAAAAATAAATAAATTTAACCTAAAACACCATACGTATGAGTGAATTTTTCATACATATAAAATTTTCAAACTTCGGAGCGAGGGTGCGGCCATTAAATATTATTCGATCAGCCCCAAATTTTTGTGGGTTTGTTTTGAGCCTAAAGAGAACTCATTTCTGCCCGGCGGTTAGATTTTAATTTTTAAGGGCCACCCTAATGTTTATATTTAGTGCCGTCTTTAGCAGCTGATCTCTACCTAGGTATTGATTTTTGGACAGTTTTTGATTTATTACCCGTACACCTTATGAAAATCCTACAATGAAGGAAATCACGCCTGCTCAGCGCCAACAATTGCAAAGAACGATTGAGTTATTCCCTTCATTTGCCCAAAAAGGATTAGGTAGGACCTCATTAATCTCCCATGCAATAGATGTAGCACACGCTAAGCCGATCAAACAACGTCACTATGCCGTGTCGCCTGCAACTGAGAAGCTTATGTACGAAGAGTTAGACAGGATGCTACAATTGTGAGTAATTCAAGAGTCTAATAGCTCATGGTCATCTCCAGTGGTATTAGTAAAGAAACCTGGAAAAGTCAGACAATGTATTGATAGCCGAAAGGTAAATGATGTAACTGTCAAGGACGCATATCCACTGCCTTTGATTATTATTTAAGCAGATTGCCGATCTAAAGGATGCCTTCTGGCAAATTCCTCTCGATCCGAACTCTAGAGACAAGACTGTTTTTACAGTTCCGGGTCGCCCGTTATATGAGTTTGTTGTTATGCCATTTGGACTGACTAATGCTCCCCATACTATGTCTCGGCTTATGGACAAAATAGTCCCCGCGCATTTGCGCAATGAGGTGTTCATCTACTTGGATGACTTACTAATTATTTCAGATACCTTTGAGCGTCATCTCGAAGTTTTGTCGATTATGGCTTCTCATTTTACTCGTGCCAATCTCACTCTTAATGTCGAAAAAAGCAAATTTTGCCGACGAGAAGTCAAATATTTAGGACACGTAATTGGCAATGGCCTCATTAGCACTGATCCCGACAAAATATCAGCCGTTAAAGATTTTCCGATACCGCGATCAATGAAACAAGTTCGCAGGTTTCTTGGCATGACAGGCTGGTACCATAAATTTATCAGGAACTATGCCGCTATTTCGTCGCCACTGTCGGATACCCTTAAGTCCAAGCGAAAGTTTGAATGGACTGAAGACGCTCAACGGGCTTTCGAGTCTTTAAAAAGTCATATGTGTTCCGCTCCAGTATTGCATAGTCCTAATTTTTCCGAACCCTTTGCTATTCATTGTGATGCCAGTCATACCGGCGTTGGTGCAGTGTTAATGCAGAAAAACAGCCAAGGTGATGACCAGCGTGACCGTTCCAGCAGCGACGAAAAATACTACTTTTTGCTAAAAAATATACCAAATATACTTTTTCAAAGTTAATTAAATACAACGAAAATACCATGAAAAATGTCTTTTAAAATGCCCGTGGAATTAAATTTAATGTATACAAAGAAAACAAATGTTTTAAAAGTTATATCTTCATCTCTTTAAATGATTTTTTTTATTGATATTCAATATCTTAAAATTATCAAATAGAAATAAACAACAAAAAAATAATAAAGAAAGGAACTATTTGCTTTCGTACTAACATGAATTAAGTCTTAAATTAAACCTCAAATTATTTCTTAATTAAACAATATAAATAAGACACTGTTTCTTCCTTATGCTTTACAAACTTAAAAGCCTTCTTAATTTTCTTCATCAGAACTTTCTAAGTTTATGAAATCCAAATTTTTTTTAAACATTTTTCCATCAGGAACAAAATTATTACAGCCATTTTCTCGAAGAGCTTGCTTTATTTGAATAATTTTAGCAACACTTTCATTTTTAAATCGCTTGCGGGTATTCGTTTTAATTTGATTCATTTGCGAAAATTAACGTTCGCATGAAGCATTTGAAACTGGGAGGATAAGCATCGCCTGCGCAAACTTGGAAATATTCGAATATTTGTACATATTGTTTACGTCGCGTATTTTGCCGATTTCAAACCAAAATGTGTCGCATCCTGGGCGGTCTTCAACTAAAGCTTTTACCGCTTCGTCTGACTTCATCAATCTATACTCGTTGTCAATTGTTTGTGGGTCATTTACTAAGTTTGGAAAACGTTCAAATAGCTTTAATAACGAATTCCACTTTGGATTGACACATTCGTTTGGTTCTAAGAAGCTCAGAGTTTTTAAAAAAGTATCTTGCAGAGGCAACCTTTTTTTAAGTTGAACACTTAACTCAATTAAAAATAGTTGCGTGCGTTTAAAAAATACGTTTATGTCATCTTTGTTATACTTATGGGCTGTAAGTTCAGAAGAAACTTTAACTCCAAGATACATATCTTTTAATTCTACAAAATTTACTGTGCTTGTTGGATCTATTGCATTAAGATCTATATTATTGATATAACCGTCTTTCATGTAAGAAGATAAAATGTTTTTATAAAATTCTGACATAGTTTTGTAAAAGAAATGAACTACTGACTTGCCAGATTGAAATATAATGTTAAACTTATTAACTAAAGCAAGAATATAATCAAGGAAATGAAAATAGAGTTTTACAATTGGGTTTTTGAGATTTATAAGAATATATTCGGCTGACAGATTTTAACTCACATCACATTCTTCTTGGAAGAATTCAATGAGGGCATCCCACTGTTCCAGTAAGCGTGCCACACAAGCTTGAAAAGAGAGCCACCGTATTTCATAGTGGTTTAAAATGTTGTGCTCTGCAGAATTAAGAAACTGTTGAAATTCCTTAAAACTTCCGACGACGCTTTGAACTTTTTGAAAAATAGTTATATGTTTCTTTGACGGTTTGTTCCAAATTTCTTGGAAGCTCTTTGCAAGCATAACTGGATGCAAGTGCTGCGGAATGGCAAACACATTTGACAAAATAGCAAGATTGTTTACAGCTTGAATTTTTGCCATTACACTGTTCCGCTCACCATACATTACGTTGGTTGTATCTGCAGCGAAACCAATGATGTTATTTAAACTAAAGTTGTAACGTTGCAATCCATTGCTTAGTGCTCCAAAAATATCTTCAGCTTTTCCTCCCTCCAAATCCACAGAAAATAAAAATTTTGTTTGCGCGACGTTGTCGAAGAACATTACTGCACACGCCAACACCTTTGTGCAGGTTACGTCCGTTGATTCGTCGATAACGATCGAAAACACAGATTTTCCAGTGGGAGCGACGCTTCGCCTTATGCTCCCGATAAGGGAATCGTTCATAGCAGGCGCCAGTACGCTATAAGCCAGCGAAGCTGTTTTTGTGCGTTTGCAGGAAAATGCTTTCGCAATGGCGCTATCGGGAAACGCATTGTTTATGACGTCACTTATGTGATCCATAGCCCGCATGGGAATGTTGTGCTCAGCGACTGCAGCAGCAAACATTAACTCAGCCTTCTTAACGGCGTGCTCTCCGGGTCTTTAAAATACATATCAACCTATTAGAAAAGATTATTTAAAATTATGAATGAAATACTAATAAAAAGTACTTACTTTAGATTTGCCGCAGAAAAATTTGATTTTTTCCTTATGTTTCTGCGTAGCTGCGTGTTGTTTAATTGACGCCAGTCTGCTCATTATGTTACATTGGCAAGCCTTACAAAAGGCATCCATACTGTTGTCGCTTCGACTGAGCCACTTACTATTTTCAGGCATTGCCTCCCACTCAACGCGATAATTTTGTTTTTTTACCTTGCTATTGCTCATGATGAAATTGATAAAAATAGCAGTCAATTAAATAGAGTGAATGCACGCGCGCTTTTTTAGAGAAATGTGACCAAAGAGAAAATACCATAAAATACCACGAAACCAAGAAAAAATACCCAAATATACCAATATACCATAAATATACAAATGTGTGAAATCAGGTCCCAAAATATACCAAAAAGTATATAAAATACCACG
>JARNME010000045.1:0-128457 GCA_030179655.1 Scaptomyza flava | reverse complement strand
CGGTCACGCTGTCCACGACCCCCGTGCCCCACCTGGGTGCTATTCACAGGTGAGCATACCGATGGCAATACGCACCTTACCGGTGAGGTCTCTCTTTTAGTGTTCTGCTCTTTAGGCGGCATCTGTCGCGCGTGAATGGTGAATGGTGAGAACAGTCCCCCCGGCGACCCCGACAGCGTCAGTAGGTCAGATTCAGATTTCTGACGCTGACGCGAGCCTAAGGTCAAAACGTCGAGCGTAGCGGACGGTTCTGGTCCTATGGCGCATTGCGCCTCCCATTCGGCCAACCGCGTCCAAACTTCAGTACGATGACCTCCATCTTTGATGAAAGTACATACCCGTTTTCGAAGTTCATCTACCTTTCCTACTCGATCCAAGCCAAGTTCTTGCGCAACCCGTTCTAATTCTTTTTTCCGGATATGGTAGATCCAGCGCACACCCACTCCTGGGTTGACCCGATCCTTCGGGGACGCATCGTACGGCCCATCCATTGTTGGTTTTAAATGTATTATTATTTTTTTTTCTCCTCCGGCGTTGTCGTTCTATAAAAAAAATTGCCTCCTTTTTTTTTTAAATTTTATTAAATTTTTATTTAATATTAATTTTATCAAATTTTCTTTATTATTAATTTTATTGAGTTTCTTTATTTTACTTTTATGAAATTTCTTTATTATTAATTTATTAAATTTTATTATTATTAATTTTATTAAATATCTTTATTTATTATTAATTTTATTAAATTTTATTTATTAATTTATTCACTTTTTGTTATTATTAATTTTATTAAATTATATTTATTATAATTTTATCAAATTTTCTTTATTATTAATTTATTGAATTTTTTATATTACTTTTATTAAATTTCTTTATTATTAATTTATTAAATTTTATTTATTATTATTTTATTAAATTCTTTATTTATTATTAATTTATTAAATTTTCTTTATGATTAATTTTATTCAATTTTCTTTATGATTAATTTTATTCAATTTATTTATTATTAATTTTATTAAATTTTATTTACTATTATTTTTTTAAATTTTATTTAATACTAAAGTTATTAAATTTTATTTATGAATTTTATTCACTTTTACACTGTTCATTAACTTTTCTATCCTCGTCCCACTGTGCGCAGATATACCCTCTTCACAAAACACTTGTGGTTATTTGGGGTGTGCTGTACTCGAATTGATCGCGCGCTCGTTATCCCGTTTGGTTGTTGGCTGCCCGCACCAACATCACTTTTGTCGCTTTGCGTTTACCGCTCGCTTAATCGGCGCGTCCGCTTCCACCGTCACTTTCGATCGGCTTAAGGCTTGTTTACTCTCGACATAACTTAAAATAACATAACGTAAGAGGCAGCTCACTTAACTTAAGGAATGTATGCGTTTACTCTCAACATAACTTAGCTTAAGAAATCAGTTTGCAGTGCTGTACAATTGTGTTAGCAGTGTTGTTAAACAAATACAATTGTAGACCAAGCTTCTCTTTTTTAATTATATTTTTAAACTCTTTGACTTTTGTCATAAATCAAACTATGGTTTTGCACTAAAATTATTAACTTCTGCTCATCCATTTTGAATAAGTTGTTTAATTGTAGTTGACTAACGTTTTGCAAGACTGATTTCGAACAGCTGTTCGCTACTCGCGTAAATCAACACTGTTCGAATTAAGTTATTTCTGCAACCTGCATGTTCAAAATTAAGTTATGTTCTGTTAAGTTATGTTATGTTGAGAGTAAACGCTAACATTGAGAGCCATAAGGTAGATTGAGTCAGCTGACTCTTAAGTTATGTTATGTTAAAATATGTCGAGAGTAAACAGGCCTTTAGCTCGATTTCGTTACAAAAAAAACACAAAGTGCCGCGACAATTGACGCCGGCACCGTTGCGTTTTCGTGTTCAGAACAGGGTATGATGGGGTATATCGGTTTTTCGCGAAAACTTCAAACTTTGGTAATATTTTTGGGGCTTTATTACCGATTTATATTACCTCTCTTAGCTAACTGGTCCCTGCTCGGGCCCCACTTGTAAAGTAGTGAATAATGCCGAGGTACAGATCTCAGTCTGGCCAAGGCTCGCGTTACAAGAAATTTATAAATTGACGAAACGCGTTAGCTATAATTGAGGCGACTTTCAATAAGCGATGCAACCCCGAGGTTGCGCGGCCGAAAATATGGGAGTGTCAGGGACTGACGTACTTTTGTACAGTCTCCGCTGACTCCACTAATGCCGAACCGTTCGAATCGGGGTTTGACCCGCCGATTAATAAGAATGCGGGGGAGGAAGGGGATACGCGTCGAAAGACAGGTATGTTAGGGCTTGACGTACAATCGTACAGTCTCCGCTAACTCCGCTGGTGTTGCTCCGTACGAATCGGGGCTTGATCCGCCGATCAGTAGGAATGCTGTGGAAAAGGGGAAGGGGGAACGTATCGCGAACTGATGCCGTCGACGCGATGCCGAACCGACTGAGCGACTGCCGGTCACTCAACTATTTAATTTACATGAAAACGAAAACGTAATGCGTCTGTTACCCTGCGCGTGCATATATATATGATCGCATATATATATGTGCTGCGATTAGCGCGTCTCACACAAAAAAAAAAAAAAACTAATATATCATATGGGGTTTTATATTAGTTAAGATTGCTTTTATTCTCCTTTCATTGGGCTTGCTTAAGCTTACTCACTTATGAATTTGTCGCACTAACAGTTCCTTACGCTTATCGTCTTAACTTAAACACGTCCGCACTCTTGTCGCTCTACTGGGTAATTGATTCGCCGGTCTCGCGCCCGGCCTGAGCTTGCCTTCATCGCTGCCTTCGTCGCCTGTGGATTGCGACATTTGAGGTTGTGGGTCGTGAGAATGCTGCTATTCGGCCCTTCTGCTCTCTTACGCTAGCCTGCCATTGTTCTCTTATGCTAGTTCGCCTTTCCTCTCTTGCTTATCTTCTGATCGTTGATTATGTTACATGCTAGTGTTATGATCGTATTTTATGTTTATGTGTAACTAATAAAGTCTCCTAGACTATGGTTTATTATGAATTAACAGTGTTCTTAGACTAGGGATTTAAACATATTAATAATTATAAATGTGGGGGAGGCCGGTGGACAGCCTACCTCACAAGCTATATTGTCTACATACCATGATGAACCTATACAAGGAGGTCATACAGGCATTTCAAAAACCTTGGCCAGGGTCAAAGATATTATTATTGGAAATGACTATTGGTCCTTTACCTACATCTGAAAATTGGAACGAGCATATAATTACACTGATATGTGACTTAACCAAATACTAAGTAGCCATCCCAATTGCGAATAAAAGTGCAAATACTGTACCAAAAGCAATATTTGAAGCATTTATTCTGAATTACGGTCCAATGAAGACGTTCATTACGGATATGGGAACAGAATATAAGAATTCAATTATAAATTTTTTATGCAAGTTTTTACAAATAGAAAACATAACGTCTACAGCACACCACCACCAGACAGTTGGAACAATAGAAAGAAGTCATAGAACTTTTAACGAATATATTAGATCATATATCTCGGTTGATAAAACAGACTGGGATGAATGGCTTCCATATGTCGTATATTGTTTCAACACGACACCCTCTATGGCACACAATTATTGTCCATATGAGTTAGTTTTCGGTAAACAAAACAATTTGCCAAAGCATTTCAATAAAACAGGATATACAGAACCATTATATAATATAGAAAACTACGCTAAGGAATCAATGTTTAGATTAGAGCAAGCGTATAAAAGAGCACGAGTAATGCTAGATAAACATAAAACTAAAAATAAGGAGTATTATGATAAAAAAGTAAGAGATTTTAAGGCAAAAAATAGGAGATAAGGTTTTATTAAAAAATGAAACTGGCCATAAATTGAATCTAGAATATTTAGGACCCTATACAATAGTATCAATAGAAAATAATGATAACATATTACTTAAAGACAATAAAATAAACAACAAATAATTCATAAGGATAGGTTAAAAATTTTATATCATAAATATTTTTAGTATGGCCATACATAGGTATATTGCATTATTGTTGAGTTGAACAACGGTTTTTAAATACATTTGAACTCTATATATTTTTAATAACTAATAAAATAAAAATATAAAAAAATTAAATGAATAATAATAATAAAATTTATATATAAATCAAATTATTTTCTAATATTAATCTACATTCAAAAATATATTTGCAGAAAATAAAATACATATATAAACATAAGTGCATTATCTTGTTATGATATATATATATGGGTATATATCATTATTAAAATAACTACATATATTAAATTATTTTTCAAAAGGAGGGAGATGTAGTATACACATATATAAAGAATGCATTGTATTCAATATATACATATACATTGAACAACAACACTTGGTTGCTGTATTAACGTAAACAAAAACAACGACACTTTGTCGTTGCATAAACAAGCCAAGCACCCAGTGCTGGTTACATGATCGCGTAAGAATGCAACGCGCACAAAGATGCCGAGTCAGCGTTCTCACGGTCAGACCATATACTATACATATGTGTATGCTCTCGCTCTCTATATTTATTATATGTAAAACTATGTACGGCTCTCGCGCGTACTTCTCTGCCGAAGCAGTGTTCTGCCTTAAGTTAGAATTAATATTCAAAAGCATTCAATAAATGATCTTGATAAAGAACAGTCGAAGCGTTCTGAATAATTAACGATTACATAGCAACCGAGGGGGAAGAACCAACATATGTTGGTCCTACCTCATAAAACGTCTTAGATATCACACTCGCGTCGGTAATGGATACCGTGGTAAAAGACTGGAGAGTCCTTAGTAAACATTCCTTCTCGGACCACAGGTACATACAATTCCGCGTTGACTTTGAACGAATAGTTAAGACTAAGACGTACAGAAACCCGCGGAACACGGACTGGGAGCAGTTCGGTAAAGAGGTTGAAATAAACCTACCACGACTACCCAAAATAGCCTCACTAGACAAATTAGAGAAGTCCCTGGAGACCCTCAATAAAAATCTGGTGGTGGCCTATCATAAAACTTGTATACCGTCGCAAGAGAAGAAGAGACACAAGCCCCCATGGTGGACTCCAGAACTCAAAGGACAAAGAAAAGACGTACTAGAACTCTTCAAACTCGCAAAACAAGCGGAAGAAGAGCTAGTATGGATAGAATACAGAATAAGGCTTCGAGACTTTTAGAAAAGAGTACGAGTGGCTAAGAGACACGCATGGCAAAACTTCTGTTCAGGCATTGAGAAGACAGCTGACACTGCAAGGTTAAGAAAGCTGCTAGCTCGCCAGCAGACGGTGCAAAGCCAATTTAAAACAAAAGACGGCAGATGGACGGCAAGCAGTGAAGATGCGGCAAATGTGCTTCTAAAGGCACACTTCCCTAACTGCACAGAAGACAACACAAACACACAAACGATATCTCCAACTACAAAAGTGGAAATTCCGGAAGATATCACAACAACGCGAAGGATAATGTGTAGACTGCTTTGAGAGCTACAAATCAACAGGTCCAGTCGGGATATTCCCGGCCATGCTGCAGAAGGTCAAACACGTGATCACTCCATGGCTGAGGGAAATATTTAGAGGATGCCTTAGTTATGGCTACTACTACTACTACTACTAACTACTACTACTACTAAAAACACTAGAAAAACTGATAGACCTCCACATTAGAGAGAATACATTGATGACTCCAGAACAGAACCAACACGCTTATACGAAGGGCAACTCGGTGGAAACTGCGCTAAATTCCCTCGTAGCAACCATCGAGAAAGCACTTCATCATAAAGAATACGCTCTAGGCGCATTTCTGGATATCTCAGGCGCATTTAATAATGTGTCGGCGGAGGCAATAATGCATAGCCTTAGAGCTGTGACCCCAGCAGAAGAAGTTTACTCCTGGGTCCAGAACTACTGAGCAGCAGGAGAATACTTGCGGAATGGGGAACCACGACCACAATCAGGAAAGCAAAGAGTGGCTTTCCCCAAGGAGGAGTGCTCTCACCCCTACTGTGGAACTTGGTGGTAAACGACCTGCTAAAGAAATTCAAACGGAAAGCCTCAAAGATAACTGCCTATGCGGACGACAGAAGCATAATTATCACGGGCAAGTGTCCATCGACAATCAGCTCAGTCATGGACTACACACTCAAAGAGAAGTCGGGCTGAGTATCAACGCGGAAAAGGCGGACCTTATTCTCTTCACCAAGAGATACAAGGTACCACGCTGGACGCCACCGAAAATAAACGATAAAATGCTGATACCAAAGAAAAGTATCAAAACAGTAATAGATAGCAAATTGAGTTGGAAGCTCAATGTGGAGGAAAGGGTGAAGAAGGCCACCAATGCACTCTATACATCGCAAAAGAAGTTGGGTAGCAATTGGGTACAGTCACCAAGACTGACACATTGGGTTCTCATCTCGGTTGTGCGCCCCATATTGCTCTACGGAATACTGTTATGGTGGAAAGCCACAGAGAAGTCCACATACCTTAAACGAATGGAAAAAACTCAGCGACATGCACTGATGTGCATCACAGGGGCGCTGAGAACTACACCAACTAAGGCACTACAGATTATGCTCAATGTCAACCCAGTGGACATACAAGCACACCTTACAGCAAGAAAGACGGCACAACGGGCACAGTACAATTGGAAGGGGGACAGAAGTCAAAACAGACCATATGACCCCAAGAATAAATTTCAACTTCACGCCCACTTTCTTAGGAAAAGATGACTGGCGCTCAGGAGCAGAGCGGTCAGCCATAAAAATATACACAGACGGCTCAAAAATGAGGGAGTGAGTCAGCGCAGCAGTATACTGTACCGAACCACTCATTAGCCTGTCATACAAACTCCCGGACCACTGCAGCATTATCCAAGCGGAGATATTCGCAATAAGGAAAGCAGCAGAAGCATTCCTACAAACTAACACAAAACACGATGAAATAAACATATTCGCGGACAGTCAGGCAGCATTACATAGGCTCTCGGAATGTCCTGGCGAGCAGGGAAGCACTAGATGCAATCGGCATTTTTAAAAAAGTGCGCATCAATTGGATTCCAAGCCATCAGGGATTCGAGGGCAACGAGTAATTCTACGGATGTTCCGATCTCACTGCGAACGCTACACTCATACATGGAAATACATGCACGGGATACAGCAGCACTAAGGTGGACAAACACCTTTGACTGCAAAATCTCTAAAATAATGTGCAAAACATATAATGTTAAACTAACGCAACACATGCTAAACCGAAAAAGGCATGACTGCCGAAGGCTTGCGGGTCTCTTGACGGGACCACTGCCTAACCGTGGTACACATGAAAACGCTTGGCTTAACTGATAACGACGAATGCAGGAAATACAAGGATACAGGTGTCAAAGAGACGTTAGAGCACCTGCTCTGCAGCTGCCCCGCACTGGCAGCACAACGACTACGGCACTTCAAAGCTCCCTTTCTTGCCTCTCTCGATGAAGCCAGCAAGAAAGAACCTAAAAAACTTCTAGCGTTTGCTAGAAGCACTAACACTCCGCAGGACCACACAACGAGATACTCCTAACCGTCTGCAAACACCGGCCCCACTAAGGACCCCTTTAGCGGTCTATGTGTGACATTCCCCCTTGGGAGGGTCTGCCAGTCCAACCTAACCTAACCTAACCTATTATAATTATTTCTTAAGGAGACTTATTTTCTTTAGTGCTCAAAACTTATTGTCGCTAAAGGATTTATTTTTTCTTGATCTGAATTATTAATTTAATTTATTAAATAATTCATGAAACCATATTATTGTGTTTTGTTCTTCTTGAACCTTGCATTAATCTTGAATTGGATGGTTTTGTTGTATACTGTTTGTGGAGGAGGCCCCAAATAATAAGATTTGATTTAGTAATTGTATGGTAAGATTCATTCCTTTTTCTTGTGTTGGTAGAGCACTTGTTGTGTGTATGTTATCTAATAAAGAGAGCGCAAGCAAGTCATTACAATAATTTCACTTACTTAGGTTTCATGGTCTTAAGACCGTTTAGACTTCATCGTATGTAGTTTTGCTAGGCTATATTCTATTATGATTCTTGTGGGCTAAATTCGTATATGAAAGAGCGAGATAAAGTTGTTCTTGTTTAGGTCCACAATATATTTTCTTGGTCCATTCTCCTTGGCATATAATACGGCAGGGAGTAAGATTTAAAAGTAGTATGTCATTCCATTCTAGTAATATTTGTATATTGTTTTTATTATTTGTTATTTAATTTTTATTTTATTCTTTTATGTTATTTGAATTTATATATTGCCTTAAATTAAATGGTTCTGCCTCTCAATTTTGAACCGAAACATAGTATTTTTTTTTTTCTGTGCTGCATAAACGAAAGATTGCTTGATCCCAGATATGTTTATTCTTAATCAATATTTAGATCAACACCGTAGGCTTTCTCGATCTATATGTCTGAATCTATATTTTATCAGCTTTTAGGTATTGAGATTAAATTTGGCTCAGAATCTATTCGCTAACTTAAACACATGAGTGTTACAACTTTCACTTTTAAGGAGCTTGGTAGGTTGTACAGTTAAAACAATCAGTGGAAAGACGGAACTGTCTTTTAGAGTTTCTTCAACATTATTAGTTGGTTCTTTCCCTATCGCTTTTTATCACGCACTTTGAGATTATAACATTACTTAATGGAATGTGTTCTATGTTCCTGATTGTTTGCTGAATACTGTTGTTAATTATTATTTTGGTTATTTATTTCTTTTGCATCTCATATAGTATTTTCTCTTATGTTTATTTTTTCGCTTCACTTCTATACTTACATTAAAATTTATCATATGTTTCCTACAATTTATATTCAATTGCCCGGAAGGCACTTAATCTGAAAAACTGATGGAACGGAATAGTTGTGATTATTTTTCATTTTAAAATAAAAGTAGGCTGTTAAACGGGTACATAAAATATTTACTTATATTAAATTAAAATTTGAATTGATTTTTAATAAACCGCCTTTTTTCGAATAGGTAGTTTTTTAAAGAACATATTAAGCTCATATCATATATACTTAGATTTTCACATTAAGGTAACATCAGTTCAACTCCCTCAACATCCGATAATGAGCTGTCGTTTACAGACGGTAAAGTAAACGGGGATGCCGCTATATCGTTTCTCATAATCACAATTTAGCTGCCCGACGATGAAAATTAGTTCCCTTACGATTTGAGTACTGTCACTGTATACAGCAGCTTGGCATTTGAAAATGTGGGGGGGTGAATTTTCCAAAGATATGTGCACTCGCGGTCTACGTGGGTAAATTACTATTTTACCTTTGTAGAAAATGTCGGGGTGAAAAATAATTGACGCGCGGTTATAGTCTGTGTGACTGCTTCAATTTATTGTCGATTTAGTACTAAAAACTATGTAGACGCTGAGCTTGCTCAGCGGCTCTTAACATAATTAACATGAGTTTTAACATAACTATGCTCAGAGCGGAAACAAAATACTGGTTTTGGTGGGGAGTTGCAGATGCATACTTTTAGGCATAAACATTCCGGCCCCCTTGCAATATAATTGCAAAAAAAAAGAGACTGGAGGGGGGGGCGGACCTTATGGGCTGCACACTCCAGATAGGATCCACCCAAAAGCAGTATTTTGGGCCACTGGACCGTGGTCGCTCGGAATAACGCCCTGTTGGATCACCAAGCCGTAGATATCGGCGCCCAACACTATGCTGACCGTCGAAGGTCGGAACCAGGCGTCATCCGCTAGGATAATATTGGGAACGCCCTTCCGTAAGCGTTCGTCAATCAGCGTTGAAGGGGTCCGGAAGTTAAGTTGGGCCTCAATACGCAGGCGGACTTCCCGATCAAAACTTCCATTTGTGGATCGGATGCGAGCACTGACCCTCTCACCCGCATCGAGCCAGGTGGCGGAAAGGCCCAGTGCCTTTGCCAGTGAGGCATCAATGCGGCTGGTCGGGCTACATGGATCCACCAGCGCTCGCATCTGGAACGTTTTTCCCTTTGCGACGATGGCCACGCTCACGGTGGGCAGGAGTGTGACGCCTTCGGGGATGGGTGAGCGAGCACGTGGACTGCGTTGCCGGATTGGCGATGGGCTCCTTGATGGACGGGGCGACTCTTGCTCATCCAGGTGGAGCAGAGTGTGATGCTCGCCATCGCAAATGCGACATTTGTCGCCGCTCCTGCAGGATCGCCCAGAGTGCTGGTGTGCCAGACAGTTGGGGCAGTATTTATTAATCAATACTGCCCGGAGCCGCTTCTCAGCATTGAGGTGCATGAACCGCTGGCACTTCTTCAACGCGTGAACGCCCCGGCACACACGGCAGCGGAAGGACGCCGTGCCACGCAGCTGCTGAGTTGCCCTTTGTGCCCGTTGTGCCTTGGTGGGTGCCATGTTGCTTCGTTCGGAAATTCTGGGAATACACAAAAAAACAGAAATTAGCAATATAACTCTTGTTGACTGAAACGGTTAGTCACGATTTCAACAAAGGAGTTGGATTGTTGGGCTCGGAATGGAGTGGAAGGAGGATAAGTTTGGCCACGGGCCTTTTAATAAGTCCGCGGGTAGTGAGCACGTCGACCACTCGGACCCGGTCATCCTGTCCTGGGTGGGTTTCCTTGACGCGTCCCAAGCGCCATTCGTTCGATGCAAGATTATCCTCCTTGACAACTACCATGTCACCCTGTTGTAGGTTCCTCTCGGGTAGTTGCCACTTAGTCCTCTTGTGTAGCTCCTTCAAGTACTCTTCCTTCCAACGGAAACAGAAGTGTTGGTTGAGAGCCTTGAGCCGTTGCCATCTATTTAAAATTGACGCTGCATTCCCTTCAATCTCCGGCTCCGCTACAGAAAGAAGTGGGCCTCCTACAAGGAAATGCCCTGGAGTAAGAGCCAGCAGATCTGTCACGTCTTCGGATAACGGAGAGATTGGTCTCGAGTTCAAACAGGCTTCGATCTTCGAGAGCAGGGTGGAGAGCTCTTCAAATGTATATTTGAAGGTTGAGGTCGATTTGTAAAACAGTGTCTTGAAGCTTTTGACACCGGCTTCCCACAGGCCACCCATATGTGGCGCACCTGGTGGGTTGAAATGCCACGAGAGACAATGGTGACTATATGTTGTCTCGACGCGCGTCTTGGTAGCCTCCAAGAAGTCGCGAGTAATGACTCTAGAGGCTCCCACGAACGTTTTCCCATTGTCGGAGTATACTTTGGACGGGCAGCCGCGTCTTGCTATGAAACGAGCAAACGCTGCAAGGAATTTGTCCGAAGTCAAGTCGGAGGTGGCTTCAAGATGGATAGCTTTTGTGCTGAAACACACAAAGACACATACATAGCCCTTGGTTATGAGGCAGGCACGACCCGTGTAGTTCTTTATGTCGAAAGGACCAGCAAAGTCGATGCCAGTATGTGTAAAGGGACGTGAAAAAGTCGACCTCTCTTCGGGTAAGGTGCCCATGAGCTGAGTTTGGAGCCTTTTTTTGAACACGATGCAGACCCGACAGGAATTGGTCACGGATGTGATAAGCGTCTTAAGCTTGGGAATCCAATACTTGGAACGGATAAGGCGCATCATTAATTGATTTCCGCCATGCAATGATATTTTATGCGTGAATTCTACGAGGAGACGACTGAACGAGCATGAATACGGAAGTATGACAGGATGCCGTTCATCATAATTAAGATTGCAGGATTTGCTGAGTCGACCGGAAGCCCTCATAATTCCCTGTGGATCAAGGAACGGATTGAAGTTAAGTATGTGACTGGAAGCCGGCAAGCTATGCTTGTCAAGAAGGCACCTGTACTCTTTTGAATAAGAGGTTCGTTGATTAAGGGCAACGAGTCGTTCTTGAACTTCTTGAAGTTCTCTATTTTGGAGTAGCTGTGATGGGAACAGCACAGAGGATTGACGACATCGTTTAGCAAATCGGAAAACGTAGGCGAGTACTCGTAACGCTCTGCCGAAATCGGAGAACCGCTCAAGTGGATCAGACGGAGACAATTCAGCAATGTGGACCTTAACTGGACGCTGCTCTAGGTCAGTCTCCAGACATGAGTCAGCTGGAACAGGCCATTGCTTCTGAGGCAGACCCAGCCAGTCGGGTCCATTCCACCACAGATGGCTGTCTCTCAGCTCCTGTGGCGAGACTCCGCGGCTGGCTAAATCTGCTGGATTGTCTTCTGACCGCACGTGTGACCAGGTCCGACAATCAGTGATTTGCCCGATCTTGGAAACGCGGTTGGCGACAAACGTGGTCCAGGAGCAGGGAGATCTGCGAAGCCAGGCCAAAACGATGGTGGAGTCCGTCCAGTAAAACGATGCGCACTTTCCTATGGGCATCTGCGGGATGAGGGCTGAAGATAGTTCCGCGAGAAGAACAGCTCCACACAGTTCGAGTCGAGGGAGCGACACTGTCTTGACTGGAGCTACTCTGGTCTTGGACGTCAGAAGATGGACGGATATGTGATGGTCTATTTCCACGCGAACATACAGTGCTGCCCCGTAAGCCTTTTGAGATGCATCGCAGAAACCATGGATCTGGATGGATGCTTCCGGCTGAAAAGAGACCCAACGCGGTACTCGAATATCTCCAAGACGGGGATGATAGGAGAGAAAATCTTCCAACGCTGAAACAGCTCGGACGGCAAGGGATCGTCCCACCCAAGCTCATGAAGCCAGATTCCTGCATGAAAATCTTCGCACGAACGATGACAGGTGCCAGCCATCCCGCTGGATCGAAGAGCTTTGCTATTTCCGAAAGGACTTCACGCTTTGTGATGGATTTCCTTGTAGGAATTTTGGAGGGCGCAAAGAAAAATTCATCTGTGTTGGCTTGCCATCGAATCCCCAAAGTCTTGGCAACGCTGGCCTCTTCGAATTCCAAGAAGTCTTCTCTCAGAAGGTGGTCCTTGGGAATGTCTTGGAGGAGTTCCTTGTCGTTCGATGTCCATTTTCGAAGGGGAAAGCCCGCTGAACTCATAGCATCTTGCAGCTCCTTGATGCTGGATATCGCGCATTGCTTGGTGTGAGCTCCTGCTAACACATCGTCAACGTACATATAATTGGAAATGATGTCACTAGCACGCGGAAATTGTGCTAGCACATCTGTCGCGAGCTGCTGCAAAACGCGAATGGCCAGAAACGGTGCGCAATTTACGCCAAACGTAACTGTGTTGAGCTCATAGTCACAAAGCTCTCCATCCTTGTTCCGGTAAAGGATTCTTTGAAATGGCGTGTGTATTGACTTTACTAGAATTTGACGATACATCTTAGTACTATCGGCGTTGAAGCCGTAACGAAAAAAACGCCATTTCAAGATCTGAATAGTCAGATCGGACTGTAAGACAGGACCTGCATGAAGGACATCATTCAGGCTCTTACCATTAGTGGATTGACTGGAGGCGTTAAACACAACGCGAACTTTTGTGGTAGTGCTGTCAGGTTTGAAAACCGCATGGTGTGGAAGATAAAAGTTCCCAGTATCTAAAGTAGGGGGGACTCGTCTCATGTGACATAAGTCCAGATATTCCTGGATCACGGAGTCGTACTGCTCTTTTAATGGAGTGTTTCTGTTTAAACGGTTCTCGTTTTTTAGAAACTGAGCCAGTGCGATTGACCTTGAATGTCCTAAGTTGATGTGATCAGGATCTTTGAAGGGGAGAGCGACAATATATTTGCCACTATCGTCTCTTGTTGTTGTGCGCATAAAGTAGTCTTCGCATATGGCATCAGACTCCTTTACTGGCTTCGTAGGGAGATCCTCCACCTCCCAAAACTTTGTGAGGAGGCTTTCCAACCGTTGGTCGTTCTTGACCGTGACTCGTGTTGAAAAAGCGGAGATAGAGGATGAAGCACAAGTAGTTATTGGGCCGGTGAGAATCCAACCGAAAATGGTTTCTTGACCCAATAATGCGCCACAAATATTAGGAATAGAGCCGCCTAGCAGGATGGATGGAAGGATATCTGCGCCTAATAGCACATCTATCTGCGAACTCTTGTAAAAATTAGGGTCAGCCAGCGGAATATTGGGAAGGTCTCGCAATGCACTTCCGGGAATCGTATGTGAAGGTAGAGTACCTGCCACATGGGAAGCACAAACGCTGAAGCTTCAATGCGAACTCTCGGCTTCGATGGGGATCCTATGTTGAAGTGACATAACTTCTCAGGATTGGCTGATACAGCTTGGTTAAGTCCGGCAACTTGGGCTGTTACACGTTTAAACGGGAGTTTGATGATTCTAAACATTCGTTCTGAAATGAATGTGGCTTCGGAGCCAGAATCGATCAACGCACGAGCCTTATAACATGTGCCAAGGTGGCATATGTTTATAATAGCAGTGCCTAAAAGAACACCTTGCGTGTTCGACGTGAAATAGTTGTGGATGTTTGCCGAACTTTGGTCTGAAGTGGACTGTATTGGTTGACTTGGAAGGTACGGAGTAGCAGCAGAACTTAACGATGACCTGGTGGTCGTTTGAGTAGGAGGGTCACCACGATGCAACAATGTATTGTGGCGACCTTTGCAAGTGAAGCAGTTATGGCTGCTTTTACATTCCTTAAGCTGATGTCCTCTGGCGAAACAGTTCAGACATAGCTGCTGCTGTTTAATGTAGGAGGCCCGATCTGTAACTGACATTTGCAGAAACTGTGGGCATACACGCACTGGATGATTCTCTTTGGAACAAAGCTTACAGGTAGAAATTGGCTTTGGAGCTTGTGTCTTTACCTTAACCTTAGCTTCGAAAGAGTTGATCTTCTTCTTATTAAGATCCTTGCGATCGGATTGACTCGGGGCGTTCATAGGCCTCATGTCTTCTATCGCTTCCAGCGTACGATGGCGCTCAGTCAGATAGTTGTTAAATTCGACCCAAGTTGGAATATCGGACTTATTGTGGAGGGACTGCTCCCACAAGGACAGGGTAAGTTTCGGAAGTCTGGATGAGCATAGGAATACGAGCAAGCAATCCCAATTTTCGATGCTGACCTTAGCTAGCTCAAAAGCTGTCAAACACCCCTGGATTGTGCTCTGGAGCTCTTTTAGTGCCTTACCAGACTCTTGGGAAACCGACGGTAGACTAAAAAGGATTCTAAGCTGACTGTTAACTAACAGCCGCTTATTTTCGAATCTTTCCGAAAGATTCTGCCATGCAGAGTGGAAACCGTCATTTGTCAGTGGAGATTTTGAAACAATACCCTTTGCCTCGCCGCTTGTCTTAGCATTGAGGTGGAACAGTTTCTCGACTGGGGTCAATCTAGAATTATTAATATAAATCGCTGTAAAGAGATCCCGGAAAGTGGGCCAGCGCAGATAGTCTCCATCGAAGACTTCTGTATCGATTGGTGGAAGACTACAACCTCTTGAGATGGAAGGAAGAGATGCTTGTAGTTGTTTATTCTTTGAGGATGCTGCGTCTATACTCTCGCTCAATTGAGCTACGCATCGTTCATATACGGAATATGAATGATCATATTTCGCTTGCATACTTTGCAAATCTTCCATGGCACCGCCGTCTTGCAGAAGGGTTTGGGAACCTTGTTCAAACGCAAGCTCTACTTTTTCCCATAAGGATCGGATTTGATCCCGGCGCACCTGTAGCGTAAACAGTGATTCGCCGGCTGAATTGGAAAATCTAGCTTCGAATTGGCCTAGCCTGTCCGACACAGCAATGAACTCTTTGGACGCCATTTTGGAATGAGCTATGACTTTCTTTGATTCCTGTCTGGTAATACGGGGGCTATCCTGCGGAATTGTTAAACTCTCTGCTTTGAGCTTAGGCTGATCACTAACTTGAAGTTTGGACGGACCAGCGGACGGTTTTGATTCCAACTTTTTACCAGACTTAGACTTGTCGCTTGGCACTGAGGAGCTGCGAGCGCTTGACAAGGAAGAACGACGGGCCTTTGAAGGGAAGGACGAAGTTTCGCTTTTTGTTTTTGGTCTTCTGACATAATAGGCTCTCTACGGAGCCGAAAACAAAAGGACGAAGACCAAAGAAATTACAACAAAAAAAAAGAAAAGAAACCAAATCAAAAGGCAACAGGCACAACAAAAAAAAAAAAAAAAAAATATATATACCCAAAAAAAAACAAAAAAAATACCAGTATGTGAGTATTTTACCAACGGAAAGTGTATATTTTTATTTAAAAAAAAAGAAAAAAAAATATACCAAAAAAAAATACTAAAAAATACCAAAATGTGAGTATTTTTTACCAACGGAAAGTGTATATTTTTATTTAAAAAGGAGAAAAAAAAAAAATATACCAAAAAATTCTAAAAAAAATACCAAAATGTGAGTATTTTTTACTAACGGAAAGTGTATATTTTTATTTAAAAAAGAGGGGAAAAAATATACCAAAAAATACTAAAAAATACCAAAATATGAGTATTTTTCCAACGGAAAGTGTATATTTTTATTTAAAAAAAAGAAAAAAAAATATACAAAAAAAAATACTAAAAAATACCAAAATGTGAGTATTTTTTACCAACGGAAAGTGTATATTTTTATTTAAAAAAGAGAAAAAAATATACCAAAATATTCTAAAAAATACCAAAATGTGAGTATTTTTACCTACGGAAAGTGTATATTTTTATTTAAAAAGGAGAAAAAATATATACCAAAAAATTCTAAAAAATACCAAAATGTGAGTATTTTTTACCAACGGAAAGTGTATATTTTTATTTAAAAAGGAGAAAAAAATATACCAAAAATTCAAAAAAAATACCAAAATGTGAGTATTTTTTACTAACGGAAAGTGTATATTTTTATTTAAAAAGAGGAAAAAAAAATATACCAAAAAATACTAAAAAATACCAAAATGTGAGTATTTTTTACCAACGGAAAGTGTATATTTTTTATTTAAAAATGAGAAAAAAATATACCAAAAATACTAAAAAATACCAAAATATGAGTATTTTTCCAACGGAAAGTGTATATTTTTATTTAAAAAAAGAAAAAAAATATACCAAAAAAATACTAAAAAATACCAAAATGTGAGTATTTTTGCCAACGGAAAGTGTATATTTTTATTTAAAAAGGAGAAAAAATATACCAAAAAATTCTAAAAAATACCAAGATGTGAGTATTTTTTACCACCGGAAAGTGTATATTTTTATTTAAAACAAGGAAAAAAAATATACCAAAAAAAATATAATACAAAAAATATTTATTTATTATTTTTTTATTATTTATTTATTATTTGCGCTTAACTTTTATTTATAACTCAATGTATACACAGCTAGTCGGATATGCCCCACTTGCGGAAGGGTGTACTAAATATTGCAAGTTAACTCTTGAAAACGGGTATACCCCACTTGTAAGGAAAATTTTTGTAGGGTATACTCCACCGTTGGTTTGACTTATGCTGTGTTATATGGAATTGGAACGTGTTAATATATATATATGCAGTGGCACCGGTACTTTTGTATGTGGAAGTTTGATGACTTCGTTTGACCTACCGGCTGTGCCAAGGTTAACGTCTTTAGTCATGTAATATATATAGGTTATAGCACAAAATGTGTAATTATGGGTTTTGATAATTCACAAGTGGGAGCGAATGCGGACACGGAACACTTGTTAATTGCCTTTACATATGTACATGTGTGTTGAACTTTGTCACAATTAAACGCACATAAATATGAAACGTTCATACGGAAAACAATTGTGAGCAAAAAGAGAAAAAAAAACTTAGCAGCATGTACATATGTATGCGTCAAGACGAGGTTGCATTGGAATGTATGTACATGCATGTACATATGTACATGCAGTTGGATCAGACGCAACGGAAAAAAAAGTGCAAGTATTATTTTTATCGGAGAATATTAAACTGACTGCGTTTAATATTGATAAAATAAATGCACACGGACAAATAATGTCACAAAAATGTAAATCATTACTTATCTGTGGTCTCTTTTGTAGGTTGTGTAGGTGTGTGTGTGTGTGCGTGTGTATGGATAATCCACCGAAGCTTGCTGGGGCGAGTGATAATTAATTACTCCAAATTATCCGGCTCGAAGGACCATGAAAATGTGGGGGGGTGAATTTTCCAAAGATATGTGCACTCGCGGTCTACGTGGGTAAATTACTATTTTACCTTTGTAGAAAATGTCGGGGTGAAAAATAATTGACGCGCGGTTATAGTCTGTGTGACTGCTTCAATTTATTGTCGATTTAGTACTAAAAACTATGTAGACGCTGAGCTTGCTCAGCGGCTCTTAACATAATTAACATGAGTTTTAACATAACTATGCTCAGAGCGGAAACAAAATACTGGTTTTGGTGGGGAGTTGCAGATGCATACTTTTAGGCATAAACAGCATTCTAAAAAGACTTAATCGAACACCATCATCACTTGACACCCCACCCCCCTCCCCCCCTCACCAAACCATCCCATACGACTAAGCGATCCTCACCTGGACCATCGCTCGTACACACATAATTAACTTTTACCCAGATTAGGTACGGTTTGCGTGTAGCCGTTTTATTTGAATAGTTCTGTTCTACTCTCTACCAAGAGCTATTAAAAAAAATTATAAAGTATTCGGAGGAAATTTGATCGAACAATGTAACACCCAAAGTATTTATTATGGTTTACATTAAATCGTGAAGTCATAGTCGAGTCTACTACATACTACACATTTTTCCATGAGTTGTTCCCATCTAAAACCCCTATAAATTTATCCGTTTTGTCCCTGTACCTGTTTTTTCATTTTCTTTTTCTATAAAATATTCGGTAGCCTCACAGTCATTCAATATGTTTGTTATAAGGATTTTGTATTGTATTTCTTTTATTATAAATTTTAAGTTTTCCGGTTTGGTGAGTAGCCCTTCTCATTTAAGAATTATGTTTGCTTATACACTCATAATCATTTACTTAGATTTTATCTGACGAATAAAAATGTCTTAAAATATTTCAAAAAATTTAGGATTTAATTCTATGTATGGAATTTTAGCTGTCCTATTATATCGCTGATTGTTCTTACTAAACAATTGATTAAACACTACCTCCATAATTTCTTTTAAACGTATCTTTGATCGATTATCGATAATCACTACTTATTGAATTTTCTAGATCGTACCCGAGTCACGTTAATATATCAGAATGCGTCAAAATAAGCACGCAAACAAGATTGATGGCAGAGACACTCCTAAAAGGCTTTGAGCCGAAGTGTGACGTAGAAAAAGGTACAATAAGGTAGGAGCTAACGAACAGCGAGAGTCTTTAGAGGGAACTGAGCTAAACGAAGACATCTGATATCAGTCCAGACAAATGTTTAACGGGAGAAAGAATCCTTCTTTCACATTATAGCAGTATGCGTAACCTTAACAAGGAATAAATTTTATTGTCTTAGAACAACATATCAACCGTATTAAAGGTTAAGAAACCCTCAATCATCATAAATACTTGATCTCGTACAGTTTCCATATCCGGTGGAAGAGTCATAGAACTAGAAGGGGGGCACAACAGACCTCGCAGTTACCAAATCATTCATCGACGGTTATATATTATTCTATTATTATTCCCCTTAAAATTTAATTTATTTTATAAAAAATAACATTTCAATAAAGTTGTTACTATTATACTGACTTTTTTGAATTTATTATTAATTTTTATTATCATGTCGGAAATTTAATTTCCGTTTTTTTTCTTTGCAAAGTAGTTTTCATCTGACAGCAATGTCAATTTGTGATTTTTTTTTCGAAAAAATTTCTGAGAACCGAGTCAATTTTTTAAAGGTTTGGTTAGGTTAGACCGGCTGACCCTCTCAAGGGGGAATGTCACACATAGACCGCGAAAGGGGTCCTTAGTGGGGCCGGTGGTTGGAGACGGTTAGGACTATCTCGTTGTGTGGTCCTGCGGAGCGTGAGTGCTTCTAGCAAACGCTAGAAGTTTTTTAGGTTCTTTCTTGCTGGCTTCATCGAGAGAGGCAAGAAAGGGAGCTTTGAAGTGCCGTAGTCGTTGTGCTGCCAGTGCGGGGCAGCTGCAGAGGAGGTGCTCTAACGTCTTTTTGACACCTGTATCCTTGTATTTCCTGCATTCGTCGTTATCCGTTAAGCCAAGCCTTTTCATGTGTACTGCGGTTAGGCAGTGTCCCGTCAAGAGACCCGCAAGCCCTCGGCAGTCATGCCTTTTTAGGTTAAGCATGTATTGCGTTAGTTTAAAATCATATGTTTTGCACATTATTTTAGAGATTTTGCAGTCAAAGGTGTTTGTCCACCTTAGTGCTGCTGTATCCCGTGCATGTATTTCCATGTATGAGTGTAGCGTTCGCAGTGAGATCGGAACATCCGTAGAATTACTCGTTGCCCTCGAATCCCTGATGGCTTGGAATCCAATTGATGCGCACTTTTTTAAAAATGCCGATTGCATCTAGTGCTTCCCTGCTCGCCAGGACATTCCGAGAGCCTATGTAATGCTGCCTGACTGTCCGCGAATATGTTTATTTCATCGTGTTTTGTGTTAGTTTGTAGGAATGCTTCTGCTGCTTTCCTTATTGCGAATATCTCCGCTTGGATAATGCTGCAGTGGTCCGGGAGTTTGTATGACAGGCTAATGAGTGGTTCGGTACAGTATACTGCTGCGCTGACTCACTCCCTCATTTTTGAGCCGTCTGTGTATATGTTTATGGCTGACCGCTCTGCTCCTGAGCGCCAGTCATCTTTTCCTAAGAAAGTGGGCGTGAAGTTGAAATTTATTCTTGGGGTCATATGGTCTGTTTTGACTTCTGTCCCCCTTCCAATTGTACTGTGCCCGTTGTGCCGTCTTTCTTGCTGTAAGGTGTGCTTGTATGTCCACTGGGTTGACATTGAGCATAATCTGTAGTGCCTTAGTTGGTGTAGTTCTCAGCGCCCCTGTGATGCACATCAGTGCATGTCGCTGAGTTTTTTCCATTCGTTTAAGGTATGTGGACTTCTCTGTGGCTTTCCACCATAACAGTATTCCGTAGAGCAATATGGGGCGCACAACCGAGATGAGAACCCAATGTGTCAGTCTTGGTGACTGTACCCAATTGCTACCCAACATCTTTTGCGATGTATAGAGTGCATTGCTGGCCTTGTTCACCCTTTCCTCCACATTGAGCTTCCAACTCAATTGCTATCTATTACTGTTTTGATACTTTTCTTTGGTATCAGCATTTTATCGTTTATTTTCGGTGGCGTCCAGCGTGGTACCTTGTATCTCTTGGTGAAGAGAATAAGGTCCGCCTTTTCCGCGTTGATACTCAGCCCGACTTCTCTTTGAGTGTGTAGTCCATGACTGAGCTGATTGTCGATGGACACTTGCCCGTGATAATTATGCTTCTGTCGTCCGCATAGGCAGTTATCTTTGAGGCTTTCCGTTTGAATTTCTTAGCAGGTCGTTTACCACCAAGTTCCACAGTAGGGGTAAGAGCACTCCTCCTTGGGGAGTGCCACTCTTTGCTTACCTGATTGTGGTCGTGGTCGTGTTGTCTTCTGTGCAGTTAGGGAAGTGTGCCTCTAGAAGCCCATTTGCCGCATCTTCACTGCTTGCCGTCCATCTGCCGTCTTTTGTTTTAAATTGGCTTTGCACCGTCTGCTGGCGAGCTAGCAGCTTTCTTAACCTTGCAGTGTCAGCTGTCTTCTCAATGCCTGAACAGAAGTTTTGCCATGCGTGTCTCTTAGCCACTCGTACTTTTTTCTAAAAGTCTCGAAGCCTTATTCTGTATTCTATCCATACTAGCTCTTCTTCCGCTTGTTTTGCGAGTTTGAAGAGTTCTAGTACGTCTTTTCTTTGTCCTTTGAGTTCTGGAGTCCACCATGGGGGCTTGTGTCTCTTCTTCTCTTGCGACGGTATACAAGTTTTATGATAGGCCACCACCAGATTTTTATTGAGGGTCTCCAGGGACTTCTCTAATTTGTCTAGTGAGGCTATCTTGGGTAGTCGTGGTAGGTTTCTTTCGACCTCTTTACCAAACTGCTCTCAGTCCGTGTTCCGCGGGTTTCTGTACGTCTTAGTCTTAACTATTCGTTCAAAGTCAACGCGGAATTGTATGTACTGTGGTCCGAGAAGGCATGTTTACTAAGGACTCTCCAGTCTTTTACCACGGTATTCATTACCGACGCGAGTGTGATATCTAAGACGTTTGATGAGGTAGGACCAACATATGTTGTTGCTTCCCCCTCGATTGCTTTCTTAAGATTAGTTTGGAGTATGAAATCATGCAGTGACTCCTCTCTATCTTTTATGTCCCCGCTTCCCCATACTGTTTGATGTGCGTTGGCGTCTGCTCCGATGATGAGGGCCTGTCTTTTTGACGGGGTGCCTCCGAGTCATGCGCCATGTTGCAGGATGCCATTAATATTGGCTCGTCTCTGCTGCCTTCTAGCGCTGTCACCGTGAGATCGTCGGTACTGTAATTGGACAATAAGTAAGCATAGATACCTATCCTTAATAGGATCACAGTCCTTGCTTTACTCACAGAAACATTGTTACCAGACGCTATCCAAGACTCCTGGACTAAGGTGACATCGACGTGCCCTGTCTCCAAGGTTATCAGTAGCTCCGCCGAAGCCAACTTGCTTTTATGTAAGTTGATTTGGATGACCTTGAGCTCCATGGTTGGCAGTGTCATGCTCCGCGGATAGGACTTCCACAACGGTAATGTCCGCATCCTCGTCATCTTCCAATTCTAGGCTTTCTGTGACGTGGGTGACCTCCGCCAGGTCTCTCTCCACTTCACCTGCCTCCAGCGTGTTTGTATTTGTATCGTTCGGGTGGCGCTTCTTGAGTCGTAGGTAGACACTACCCACGCCCCACGCCATCTTGACGAATCTCCCGTACAGCAAATCGTCGGCCTCCTTGTTGATTTGGATGACCATTTGCAGACCCTTATTATCGGGCTTCGCAGTGTGTATCACCTTCCAATCAACGGTTGGCACGTCCGGACTTTGCCACTTGAGTAGCTGCAGTGCTTGGTCTGCTGGTACGACCCGCGGGAAGAGTACTTTTGCCTTCGGCACGGACGGAATACAAGTTCTGTCCGCTACCTCCAGCTTGGCACCCTCCCACGGAGCGTCCAGGGCAGCCACGACACCGGTGACCCACTTCAAAGTGTGGTCATCCTTGCAGCTGAGTATTTTAACACCCTCAAGCCAGCCCGCTCCTTCAAATGAGATGGGAAGCGAGCCCGGTTCGCCCATTCGACTTAGAAGCGCATCGAACAGCAGCTCCTCCACTTTCGTCATTTGTTCGGGCTTCATTTTGCCGTTTGGGTCGCTCCGGTCGATGAGCACGACGACTAGGTGCCGCCTTGCTACATCGCTGGCCGTCGGCTTTGCCCGCGACATTGGCTTTTTGCAGGGCCGCTTGCTAGCTGGCACCTCTGCTTTAGCGGTTTCAGCGGAGCGCTGGCGTTTGACGGCCAATTTCTAAATGTACTCTTCCCTTTTTATCCTTTCGTCGGCCCACTTCTGCTGACGGACTCATCTTCGTGAGGTCTCGCTTGCAGTTAGCGAGCCGAGCCCGGATTTTAAGGGCGGCTTTGTATTGGGCTTTGGCTTTCATGCCCTCTTTAGACCGTTTGAGCCCGACCCTACTGGGGGTGCTGGTACTCGCCTGATCTGGGGGACATGAAAGGTCCTCAGCTCCTGACGTATGGGACCCTCCATGTGATTCGCAATCCGAGTCTCCATGGACTGCGGAATCGCGCCACATTTTGGGCTTTGTGTTGTCAGTGGCTTTGCAACAGTCCTGGCTGCTCCAAGCAGTACGGAGGGTGGGTTGCCTGCGACACGCAGAGAGGATTTCTCCCCCCCGTGCCCACCGGTGGTAGCACCCTTTTCCACCGACGTTTGGGTTGACATCCCAACCCGTGTGTCATCCTTCTTTGTCTCCATTTTGATTTTTTTTTTCTGGGAAGTCTTCCCATAGCATTTTAACATACTGCCAAGGACCTCGAACCATGGCTTGCTCCACGTCTTCGCAGTGCCGAAGCCTTTGAATGGCGTAGAGATCACCTTAGCTAGACATTGTACTACCTTTCAACAGGCGAGTAGATACGCAGTACTTTTGTTTGTTTTTGGGGCAGGATGACTTCTGTTGCTTTGGTTAGCCCCTCACCCTCGCAGTACCGAAGCCTTTGAGTGGTTTGGTACTTCCCTCCGCGAGGTAATGATTCCTTTGCCTTGGTTTGCCCCCTACCCTCGCAGTGCCGAAGCCTTTGAGTGGTATAGGGCTCACCTTAGCTAGGGCATCGATGCCTGTAGCCTCAGCTTGCCCCACACCCTCATAGTGCCGAAGCATTTGAGTGATGTGCAGTTTGCTTTGGCCGGGCGCCGCCCTGTCCCTCCGCAAGGCAATAGCACCAGGTACCCCTCGTTTGTTTCGGGGAAGCACAATGCCCTTTGCTAGGGTTACCAACTGTCCGGGTTTCACCCGGAGGCTCCGGGTTTCGAGGATGATCTACGGGTCTCCGGGTAAAAAACGAATTTCTCCGGGCCTGAAGCCAAACAAGACAAAACGCGCTCAATGTCTCTCATTTTTTTCTGTTTGTGAATTTTTCAAATTTCCCTCAACAGCTTTGGGAGCGCTGCTCGCTCTGGCAAAATAAATATAATAAATAAATAAATAAACTTATATATTATATAGAGGTTATATGTCTACTGTAAAAAGAATGATAGAGACCAGATTGCAACAACCGAGTGTGCTCCCGTTATAATACGGCATTGGTTTCATTCGAAGAGTTGCCACTGTAACGTTTTTCTTACATAAATTTAGGCCATACCAATTAAAAACAAAACGAGTGAATATTATGTTGTTTGGTAACCCTAAAGAATACACTAAATGAAGTGCACAGTAGGCGGTTGCAGCGAAAAAAGGGAAAAAATTGTAAATAATTTGTAATTTAATAAGGACATGGAATTTTTATTTATGTATTGGTTGCTATATTTTAAACAAATAACAATAGCTAAAGTTTTTATGAGATAATTCATGAACTAAGTGCTATTAAAAATTTATATCAAATTTGAAACCTTGTCCTACTGTCGCACGGCTTGCACATTTTTTAAATGCCGTTGCTTTAAAATTTTAGCCAATAGAATCAGGCGAACAGTGTGATTCGGTGATCATAGCTGATATTCGCGTATACGATATTCAAGTGTGACATATATGTGGCGTGTGCAATACTGCGATGCAAGTATAAAACCGATTCCTCTCCTTCGTTCTTCAAGTGTAATTACACCTCCACCATAGTACGTACCATAACCATTCGTTGAATATATAAAATGTCGAAAACTGGCCAGTGTGGACGGTGACCCCCGAAGAAAAAGAAATGTTATGTAAATTTTTAGAAGAATGGCTGAAAGTTGAAGCTTATAACGAGTGGTTGAAAAAAAAGACACTGACACGGCAGAGTGCACAAAGTGTAATATCAGATTCACAGTTAAAAATGATGGGGAAAAAGCTGTTAAAGCCCATCTAAAAAGTGTTTCTCACGTCAAAACTACGCAAACGATTCAGACTAATCAACTTATGACAGCATTTATGCCTGTCAAAGGTAAACAATTATTTATTGGATTTAGATTTAGAGTTTTCAAATTTAAATTATTGAATTTCAGACATGCTATGAAAAAATATCCATAAGACCCTCTTGTACATATATGCAATTTTATGGAACTGTGCACGAAAAAAATTTTATAGGTGGATATAAAATTTCATATATGAACAAGAGAAATGATAAAAAGTGATTCCTCCCAAGATACTCTATATACATTATAGTCACATTATATTGTCAGCGAATAACAGAAAAATTTTAGAAATAAAAAAAAATAATTTCAATAGGTACGCCGGAAGAATTAAAAATTGCCAAGGCTGAACTTTCCAAGTGAACTGTCCAAGTTTACCATGGTATCAATCACCACCACAGTTATCTCAGTATGGATTGTGGTATGAAGTTGTGCAGCAAATTATACGCTGATAGCAGCATTGCGAGGAAGCTACAATGTGGCATAACGAAGGCGGAAATGCTCGTAGAAAATATTTTGGCACCCAAAAGCATCGAAATGGTTCTCGCAGAAATGAGAGTAAATAGCGATGCTCCGATTTCATTTTCTATCGCAACAGATGCATCCAACAAGGAAATCGAAAGCTGTACCCCATCGCTGTTAGATATTTCGATATTAATTACGGCGTGAGGAATCGGATTCCGGACTTTTACCAAGATAGTAAGGAATCTTCTTACGCTATTTTTAGCCAGATGAAACATTGCTTGGACACGCACGGTCTCGATGTGGAAATGTTAGCTCTTATTCTGCAGATAATGCTGCTGTGAATTATGGCGAGCACAACTCAGTTTCCAAAAACTTTCCGATACCCATCCGTACATTATCAAAAGCAATTGCAACGCCCATATCATACATAATGCTAGCAGACACGCTTGCAAGTTGTTACCTTATGACGTTGAAACTTTGGTCTTGAGAACATATGCTGAATTCTCATCGAGTGAAAAAAATATTGAACAATTGAAAAAATGCTTTGACGATTTTGATATGGAATTTCAAGACATTTTGCGACATGTCGTCACGAAGTGGTTGTCTCTATTTCCCGCTGTGGAAAGAATCATCGCCAAATGGCCAGCCATCAAGCAATATTTCATAAGTCAAGGAAAGAAGAAGTAGACAAAACTGTATGGAAGTTTGTGGGAGGTCAGGAAAATGAAAGGAACGACTTGAACGCCCCTTTGACCGTGGCGGAATGTTATTTGTATTTTGTGCACCACTTTATGAATGTATTGACAATAAATATAAAATCCTTGGAGGCTGATGCTGTGATGAGCTGTGATATACATGATATTTTATTTATTTATTTATTGGACGTAGATGTACTAACGAACAGTACAGTCAAGTGGCCCAACGATACCAAGCACCGGCTTCTTAACGCGCGGACCCACGCACAAAGCGACCCACCTCCCGCCCATCCGACCGAGGGGCGCTCCGCTTATCGTGCGGTTACGATGATCGCGAACATGTAGACAAATGACACAAAACTAACTTTTTAAAAGAGCAAGTAGGAGTGGCACTGTGTATTAAGTGGGAAAGATCGTTATAAATAGAACACAGAATACGAAAAGGGTTATGAAGAGCATAATTAGAATTACAAGTTTGAAGAGCTATAGGTACAAAATTTCTAGTATTTCTAATAGGAACAGCAAAGTTTATTTGGTTAATTAATTCAGAAGAATCAATTTCACCATTAATTAATTTGTGAAAAAAGGAAAATGCTAGCATTACTCTACGATCAATAAGAGAAGGAGATCTATTAGTAAAAGTCTATTACGATAAGACGGCAAATTATTGTTAGTGTCCCAGTTAAGACCTCTAAGTGCGAAGAGCAGAAATTGTTTTTGTACCGATTCTATTTATTCTGATGAATTTCGTATTTGGGAAACCATATACAAGATCCATATTCCAGAATCGGTCGTACAAGAGAAGTATACAGAGTTTTTGTTAAGTAGGGATCGTTAAACACCTTCGACCAGCGCTTAATGAGCCCCAAGACACCAGATGCTCGATTGGAAATTGAAGAAATATGCTTGTCAAACTTAAGCCTTGGGTCCATAAGGATGACATTACTTTACATTTACTGTAATTAAGATTTAAAAAATTTGCTTTACACCACATTTGAAAGTTGTCTAAATCTCTTTGAAGCTGTTGAGCAGCTAGGGGAGTTGCAGCTGACGTGCATAACTTTACATCATCAGCGTACATCAAAACCCGAGAGAACTTTATAACCGATGGAAGATCGTTTATAAACAAAATAAATAATAAAGGACCAAGATGACTACCCTGAGGAACGCCTGAAGTGACCTGAACCGTCTTGGAAACGGACCCTTTGAATAAAACCGTCTGAGTTCTAAGAGTTAGGTAGTCTTTAATCCAAAGAACTAGAATATTTGAAAGCCCAAGAGTTCTAGTTTATGTATTAGGAGATGATGATCTACAGAGTCGAAAGCCTTACTAAAATCAGTATAAATAACATCAGTCTGCAATTTGTCCTGAAAACCCTTGATAACAAACGAAGTAAATTCTAACAAGTTAGTGGTAGTAGATCTTTGTTTCATAAATCCGTGCTGGCACGGTGAAATAATAGATTTACAAAGGTGTTGAAGATGGGAGGTTATTAATTTTTCAAAAATCTTAGGAATAGCAGACAACTTGGAAATACCCCTATAATTTTGAACATTAGATTTGTTTCCTTTTTTATGGAGAGGAATAATAAATGACTCTTTCCAAATTTTTGGAAAGGAGCCTAACTCCAGGGACAAGTTAAACACTTTAAGCAACGGCTTTAAAAGACCATGAGCGCAGAGTCTAAGCACACAGCTTGGCACTCCGTCAGGTCCTGGGGAAAATATAGGTTTCAAAACATGAAGATTATTTAAAAGTGAGTTTTCAGTGATTTTCAGTCCAAAGATGCGATTCGAGCCATTAACCCGATAAGGGTAAGGCAAACCGACTTGAGATTGACATGAGCTATAAGTCGTTTGAAAAAATTGGGCAAATATATTTGCAATCTCCTGATCAGAATACTTCCGTTGGGAGAGTCGATGACCTACGCTTCGCATTAACAAAATCAAAAAAATCGCTTTGGATCCTGCTGAAACTGTAATCTACACCGAGTCAGGTAATTCTTATAACATAGGTTATTTAAGATATCAAAACTGGCACGAGCAATCAAGTATGCAGAATAGGCTACCGATGAGCCGCTCTTTCTAAATCTCTTGTAGAGTTTAGATTTTCGATTTTTGAGAATTGTCAACTCTCGGGTAAACCACACAGGTTTGTTAGACCTGTTTAGCTCACCAACCGGGACACATAAATCAAATAAAGAATATAAGGTATTATAAAAAATACTGATTGCCACGTCCAAGTCGTCAGACTCGTAGAGGGGAGACCAGTCAGTTTGGGATAAAAGCAGAGCGAGTCCCTCAAAATCAGTTTTCCGAAAATGACGAACTCGATTCAAAGGCATCCTGAAATTGCAACGCTTTCGGGAAGGTAAATTAATCAACAGCTCCAACGTAGGATGGTATAAGTCTTCGGGATAAGATATAGGCTGGGAACGGGAAACGGATGAAGATGATGAATCCAAAACAAAAATCAGATCAAGCATTTTATTGAGAGAACTTGGGATAGCATTAATTTGACTCAATGACATCCCAAGTAGGTCGATTAAAAATTCATTCGGGGCCGTGGGAGTCAGGGCACCAGAGTCAGGACAAGAAATCCAAGTAGCTTCAGCAATGTTGAAATCACCAAGAACTACAAGAAAATCACGATCAGAAAGCAAGGCAGAGACAGAATGAATAGCAGATAGATGTGTCTCATAGATAGAGAGATCAGAAGAAGGAGGTATATACGAACAAGTGATAAAAATGTTAATACCGTAAATATATAGCTTTACAGCAATAAACTCTATACCAAAAGAACTATCTAATACGACTGTTTCAGAAGGAAAGTCTACATTCACAGCAATAAACACTCCACCACCACGCCGAAGAGTACGGTCCTTTCTGTAAATAGAATATGTACTACATAGAATTTCGGAATTGATAATGTCTTGCCTTAACCACGTTTCAGTAAAGGCAATGACATGGAAGGGGAAAGAAAGACTATTAAGGTATAAACTAGTGAGTTTACTACAAAGACCTCTTACATTCTGATAGCCAAGTAAGAAGGAGGATGTTAGTTTTTTGAACTATCAGTTATTTGGAGAGTTACCTTAGAACCAACCACCGGAAGGGTAGATACAATCGGGGGCCGATTTTTTTTCCTTGCAGTATACTCTTTCACAATTATGTGTTCTGGCCAAAATTCTTGCAGCATATGGTGCAAAAATCTTGATTCGAAACACTTATTTTAAAAGACGAAATGTTCCGATCATAAGAAAATTTGAATTTCTCCACCGTGACATTGGCATTCGATTTGGCCTTGATATAGACCTTGACATCATCTGATGTTAAATCAGGGGTAAGCCTTGAAACAAATATTTGTTTTTAGGTGGGACAGCAACAAATTTTTTAATTATATCCTCCACTGAGGCTGGTTCGGAAGACTCAGTCTCGAATAGTTGAATATATGGCTCTTTAGATTTGATAGAGTTTTTTGTTGATTAATATCAACACTGCAAAGCAAAGGAACCGAAGGACCGGGATCAGATAACACAATATTCATGGGAGTTATTGTTATATCATCTAAGTTCTCGATAACTTTAGTAGAAGGGACATGAAGATTTTTATTTACTTTACCCTGTGGTATCGGAGCGTTTGGAGTATTGTCCGACGTCACAGAATCCGATAACTGCCAAACGTTGGCCTTTTTACGCTTTGGAGAATCCTGTACGAGATTTTTCTCGTTAAGGTTTCTCTGAACCGATGAGAATTTTTCACACAGTTTATTCAACTGACAGAAAACGCCCTCTAAGCCAAGCTGAGTTTCTATAAAGCTTGCAATGTCTTTTTTTTTCTCCAAACATGACCAACACGGCCACTCTAAATTAGTATTCTTCAAGAGGTCTGAGATACGGCCATTAATGCCAGCACATTGCTCATGAGCAACATTTGTGCACATCCAGCAGCAGACAAAACCCATTTTTGAGTTAGCGCGGACTTGCCAATTCGCATAGCAGCAAACAGACATTTTTATTGAATTTATTAAAAGAATATAAAAGTAAAAAAAAATAAATACAGTACGACCTCGGTTAACGCAACCTATTAAAATTTGGCCAGTTGCGAAAACTGAGGTGGTTGCGAAAACTGAGGTGAAATTTTCTGGTGGCCACGAGACCTTTTTAAATAAAGATGCCTTCGCTTACCTTTAAATTAAATTTTATCGAATAAGACTTTGTTTAAAGCAAGAATTTCATATTGTTTTACCTATTTTTTAATAAAATTGAGAAATTCGGGTCTGTACTTTTTTACAATTTCTTTAGAAATAGGAAAATTACGCTCTCTTTGTTTTAGAAACCACGCGTACAATGATTTCTCCATATTATCATTTTCGCAAGCATGTAAAAAAAAACAAAAAGAGAACGAAAGAAAAGTGGTAAAACCGAACTAAAACATACTTTTCCTTAGGAAGTTGCGTTAAATAAGGTAATTTTTTTTTAAAGTTGCGTTAACAGAGTCAACAAAGTTAAGAATTCGGGTGTTGCAATAATCGAGGAGTTGCGTGTAACGAGGGTTGCGTTAACCGAGGTCGTACTGTAAATAAAAATAAAAAAAATCTCTGCAGAAAATTGTTATTATTAAGATACAGGTCCACCCTAATGTGCAAATAGAAAAGCTACAAACAAAACTTACTTCACAGCTTCACAAACAAAACGGCGCGAGCGCGACCACCGAAAGCAACAAGCAACGGAGAAAGTTTGACCGCGACCAACACCAACACAAAAGAGCGCGTTAGAGTAAACGATCAAGAAACGGTTTAATGCACTGCAGTGCTTGAAAAAAGAGAGAGAGAGTGAGCGTAAAAGCACAAAAACAAAACAAAAGCAGGCGGCAGCAAGTTGAGCAAATTTTTCAGTATGCTGGACTGCAGTTTGTTGTTGTGCTTGGAAACACTTTAAAACAAATGCAAATTAAATCGTTAATTTAATGTCCACTTTGGGTTTAGGCAAACCGACAAAACACAAAGTCACAAAACTATTAGTTTACACAAGTTCGCGAAATTAATAGCAGAAATAAGACGCACAATAGTCAAAAAGCGAAGCGCATAAAAAAAACACGTCCGTTGCGATGCATGGTTCATGGTGAAATTGGCAGATCAAATTCAGTCAAGACTGAATGATGGATTTTACGGCAGCAAAGTGAATAATAGTTTGGATCATCTCGACCGAGGAAAAAGGACCAAATTCGAAGAAGAAGCGAAAAAGGTTTATCAAAGAGCCCTTGAGTATCTCCGTAAATGGTACGTTTCAATATTTTTCCATCATTAACCTGAAAAACAACGCACTGGCATACCAGGATTTATTGAAAGCTGCAAAAGCTGTCAAATCAAGGTAGACGAAGATACATTGTATAACGAAGCAATTCTACTTGCTTCAGTTTTTCCACGAATTAAGGACCTTCAGCTTTGCTTGGATCAAAAGTACGCCGAGATCTTTCGGAGCTGTGATGGATTCAAGGAACTGCCGAAAATCGTTGGGAAAATTCTATCCATTCCAATCAGCAACGCCTATGTGGAGAAAGTCTTTTCCATAATGGGTAATGTGTGGACTGATTTAAGGAATTGATTGCGTGTGGAAGTCGTCAAAGCTCAACTGGTCATCAAATTGAACTACGACATGAGTTGTGACGAGTTCGAGAAATTTTTATCACAGCCGGAACAAATTCCACTTCTCAAAAAATCCATGACACAGGAAAAATATTCCTGGATAAGAGCAATAGGTGAATGACATTATATATCCATATGTTAAAAATGTATATTTGAGAATCATCAACTAATTGTGCACTTTCGTTGTTACAGCATGGAGCAAAAAGCTGACTGTGACCAAATATTTAAAATTGTACTATGAACTTCGTGTAGTGAATATATTACAGAATTTATTAGATTAGTGCAACTTAAACTAGACAACGTTTTTTTAAATAATATAGTATACGGTGGAAAAAAAATAAAAAATTTTAAGAAAATGTACCCCCCCCCCCCCCTCCCCACCTGGAAATTGAATCTCCGGGTTGGACTTCGGACAGAGTTGGTAACTCTACCCTTTGCCCAGCCGGCACCCTCGTGGAGGGTTCAGTTGAGGATTTTTGCCAGCCAATTTTTTTAAGAGTGCTTTAAATTTCTTTTTTTTCTATTTATTTGTGTTTTTGTTCCTAACGCTACAAGTTTAACAACTTATAATTTAGTGCGCTAGTCATATCAATCTTATAATTCTTTTGTTCGCATTTTTCTATAATTATTACTACTATTATTATAATTACTATTATAACTATCATTATTATTCTAATTATTATTAATATTATTATATTATTATTATTATATTTTTTTTTTATTTTTTTTTTTTTTACTATTATTATTATTATTATTACTAACATTTCCATTAATATTTTTATAGTTTAAATATATTATTTTACATTACTTCTCTAAAGTGTGCTTTTAACTTATTACTAAATTGAGATGCGTCTCTAATGGTCTTTAATTGAGTAGGTATCTGGTTCCAAAGGCGAACAGCCCAGATGTAAAACTGCCTTTCAGAACAGGCAAGTTTTGTTCTATAATCTTATGAAGAAGAATTAAAATCTCATAGTTAATAAGGTTGGTTAAAGATAAGTCAAATAATTTATTTGCGTGGCTGGTGATGTGTTCGTTTCTTTTAAAATTAAATACATAGCGAGCTATGTTATTTAGCGCCACTTTTAATTTATTTTGGCTAGCTAAACTTCCATTGCCAAAAATTTCAATACCATACATTATTATTTTTTTCACTAAAAGCCAACGAAAGTACTGTCGCAATACTGTTGCGTTTCGAACTATAACTTTAATTTAACATTTAAATGAAAGAACAAGTCCACAATCGTGCCGATAAAAACCGGGACTTAAAAGTACGCTGTTGAACAGATTAAAGTACTCCTTGCAAAGTGAGGCAGCGGTGGCCATCTGACGTTTCCAGGCAAATATTTTCTCTTTCAACTCCAATTTTAGAACTCATACAATAACTTGAAAAGAGGTAAGCCCAAAATACATGGATCTGTGGCAGTTTTGCTGTTAAAAAACACATTTTTTTTCGGTTTAATAAACCGGTTGTTGTTTAACTGTTTAAAACAGGGAGTTGCTATTTTTTACGGGGTGCTGTTTTGCTGTTATTTTTATGTTTTTAAGAAAAACAGCTTGTTGTTTAGCTGTTATTTTTGATCTTTTTAAGAAACAGGTTGTTACTTAGCTGTTTAAAACAGAGAGCGGTTATTTTTCCGGTGGAAAATAAACCGGGTGCAGTTTAGCTGTTAAAAACAGTTTTTTTTTTATTGTTTTTAAGAAACAGGTTGTTATTAACTGTTTAAAATAGAGAGCTGTTATTTCTTTCTGGTTTTAAATACCGAGGCTGTTAAGCTGTTATTTTTGCGGTTTTCAAGAAACAGGTTGTTGTTTGACTGCTATTTTTCAGGTTTAAAAAAAGTTTGGGGGAGGGGGTGTAAATTTTGCTGTAAAAAACATGAATTTTCAGGTTTAAAAACGGGTTGATGTTTGACAGTTATTTATAAATAATAGCTAACAGCAAGCTTTTATACTCGATACCGAAGGTAAAGAGTATATTGGTTTGTGCAATGTCCGTCATGGTGTCTGTCCGTCTGTCCGTCTGTCCGTCCGTATGTGTGCAAGTTTTTTCCACACCCTTCAAGCTAGAGACTTGAAACTTTCCAATTCTCTTTATCTATGGGATAGTAAATTAAAGTGTCAATATGGGGGCTCTACGATAACTGGGGGGCTGGAAAATCGATAAATTCGATAACTCAAAACCGATAAATCCACATATTTCGCCCATCCTTACAGCTAGAAGTACCAAATTTGGTAAGAAGATAGCTACTAGCAACCCCCAAACAACTGCATCAAAAATTTTGGAGCCACGCTCCCCATTCCGCCCCCAGCCCCCCGAATTTTAAAGTCAAAAAAGCATATATCTCCCTCAGTTTTTGAGCTATAGCCACCAAATTTGGTGCCAAGATAGGTGATGATGACCCCCTAAAAACTGCATCAAAAGTTTGGATGCCACGCCCACCGACACTGCCCTAGATACCCCCATCCACCCCAACGCTTCGTCAAAAACGGGAATGCGTGTATCTTCCAGAGTTGTGGAGCTAGAGCTTCCAAATTTGGTGCGAAGATAGCTAGTAGCGATCCCAAAAAACTGCATCAAGTTTTGGAGCCGCGCCCACCCATTCCGCCCCCAGCCCCCCCGCATTTTGAAATCAGAAATGGCTATATCTCCCAAAGTTTTTTGAGCTAGAGCCACCAAATTTGGTGCCAAGATAGGTGATGATGACCCCCTAAAGACTGCATCAAAGTTTGGATGCCACGCCCACCGATCCTACCCTAGCCGCCCCCATCCACCCCAACGCTTCGTCAAATTCGGGAATGCGTGTATCTTCCAGAGTTGTGGAGCTAGAGCCACCAAATTTGGTAGGAAGATAGCTGGCAGTGACCCTCAAAAATCTGCATCAAAGTTTTGGAGCCAAGCCCACCCATTCCGCCCCCTTTCCCCACCATTTACAAACTTTCAGCTAGAGTCACCAAATTTGGCATGAAGATAGCAATTGACATTCCACAAAGATATGCATCAAAATTTGGATGCCATGCCTACCCATAACGCCCCCAGCCCCCCCCCCCCTTTTTCTCACTTTTACATACTTCGAGCTAGAGTCACCAAATTTGGTATGAAGATAGCAATTGACATTCCTCATAGATCTGCAGCAAAAACTTGGATGCCACACCCACCCATATCGCCCCAAGCCCCCATACCCCACTTTTTGTAAAATTCGAGCTAGAGTCACCAAATTTCGTATGAAGATAGCGATTGACATTCCACAAAGATCTGCAGTAAAAATTTGGATGCCACGCCCACCCATACCGGCCCCAGCCCCCCTCTCCCCTCTTTTACTAACTTCGAGCTAGAGTCATTAAATTTGGTATGAAGATAGTTTGTGGCATCCCCATCTGCATCAGAAAATATTTAAGGCAGCGTACACCCCTGCACCATCCGTACCCCTTTGCAATCAGGCCTGTTTTTACCGGTTTTAATAGTGGTATCGAGTATACAGCAGTCGGTTGCGTCCGACTGCAACGTTTCCACTTGTTTTTTAAACAGGTTGTTGATAGATGTTAAACTGGTGGCCTGTTACATCTGCATATGGCATATATTACAGCTCTCCGTTTAAACATATATCAACAACCTAGTTTAAAACTTTAAAAATCCCTTTCTTACAGCAAAATTCACACCCCTTTCTCCTCAACTGTTTTCAAACCGGAAAAATAACAGTCAAACAAAAACGTGCTTCTTGAAAACCACAAATATATCAGCTTAACGGCCCCGGTATTTAAAACCAGAAAAATATAACAGCTCTCTATTTTAAGCAATTAAATTACAACTTGGCAGCGGCCATTGAAATTTTGCCGTCTGCCGCTGCAATTTGGAGTTGCTGGATTTCGTCATTTGGAGCGCTGGATTGGATCCGGAATTTATGGACGCTGGTAGCTGGAACCCAGATCATCCAGCTGAAACACTTCTGGGCCCGATCGGTCGCCAATTGGAGGAACTGCAGCAGTCTCCGAATTTGCAATTTCGGTGCGTGTGCCGATTCGCATGCAAGCGCATATGCCTGCACGCACGTCTGCGTATTTCTTCTGGCGGTCGAGTGCCGTGTTGAAACCATTGCCGGTGTATGTGGAGACCAATCGATGACAGGGAAGTATACCAATTTAAATCTCTGGTACGTCTTAGGTGATGGTTAAATTTATATACAAATCTCTGTGAAGTGAAAAGAAACGGCGAACTGATTAAAGGGAAATTATGCACATTTACCAAATAGTAAGCTGCAAACATATGCCAGCATATATACAAGGCTGTTGTTGTTTTTATTGCTGCTGTCTGTTTGTGTTTGCTGTTGGTGCGGATGCCCAGATCGGTAGTAGTAGTGTGCAAAGTGTTAGTGGCATTATTAATGTTTGCCACATTTTCATTAACGCCTTCGTTGCATTCACCGTCATCTTGTAGACCACAATTGTCGTCACCATTGTCATTAAAGTTGTAGTTCCCCCTGTTATCGATATCTTCCTCGTCGTCAATTAAATCGCGTTCCAGTTGTCTTTGTACTAAAGCTAGGCCTTGTTCTAGCAATTTTTGTGGTGATTGTTGTTGCTGCTGTTGCAATTGTGTTGACTCTGTGATCGGAAGTGCATCTGTAGTTGAGACTGCAGCCTGCAGTGGAGCTGTAGTAGGGATTATAGCTTGCACTGCAGCCGATTCTGTAGTTGGATTTGCCACCGGATCTCCCTCATAATCGGATATTATGATGCGTTGTATCGATAATGGCTGTCCAAACATTAATGCAACTACCATGTCTTTAGGTGTTCGTCCGCTATTGTATCGTCTTCTCAACTCATTAATCATCTGTTCACAGAATCTTGAGGGGTTTGGATTCCTTATATTTCCAAGTGTATTTGCTGCAATTTCTGCCTATAGAGTTCAGCCAGCATCCTTTGTCTCTCTTTTTCTAATTCCTCCTCTTCGATGCGTAATAAAGTCGGAAGCATATCCTCGTTTTGTTGTTGTTGTAGCAGTAGTTGCTGGTGCCGAGTTTGCGGTTGCAAAGGGCATATACAATTGTTAAATTGTTTTGTATATCGTGTTCTTTGCAGTCGCTGCGGCTCATAGGCGTGTAATATTAATTTTCTCGCCTCGGGGTTCACATGCATGGCCAGACTGTTTGCGAAACGCTGGCTAGCTTCCATAAATAATTCGTCAACTGTACTGATTGAAAACGTTCCTATAATGACTTCGTTGCGTGTATATCTGTTCGCTTTAACTGAGTTGCGTATAATCTTGTTTTGGAGTCTCTGTAACGATTTATCTGTGTTTCTGATGTTAAAGCGCCCCAAACGGGCAATGCATATAATGCTGCTATTTTTAACGGGGTGCTGTTTTGCTGATTTTTTTTCATGTTTTTCAGAAGCAGCTTGCCATTGCCAAAAATTTCAATACCATACATTATTATTTTTTTCACTAAAAGCCAACGAAAGTACTGTCGCAATACTGTTGCGTTTCGAACTATAACTTTAATTTAACATTTAAATGAAAGAACAAGTCCACAATCGTGCCGATAAAAACCGGGACTTAAAAGTACGCTGTTGAACAGATTAAAGTACTCCTTGCAAAGTGAGGCAGCGATGGCCATCTGACGTTTCCAGGCAAATATTTCTCTTTCAACTCCAATTTTAGAACTCATACAATAACCTTGAAAAGATCCAAAATACATGGATCTGTGGCAGTTTTGCTGTTAAAAACACATTTTTTTCGGTTTAATAAACCGGTTGTTGTTTAACTGTTTAAAACAGGGAGTTGCTATTTTTTACGGGGTGCTGTTTTGCTGTTATTTTTCATGTTTTTCAGAAACAGCTTGTTGTTTAGCTGTAATTTTGATCTTTTTAAGAAACAGGTTGTTACTTAGCTGTTTAAAACAGAGAGCGGTTATTTTTCCGGTGGAAAATAAACCGGGTGCAGTTTAGCTGTTAAAAACAGGTTTTTTTTATTGTAAGAAACAGGTTGTTATTTAACTGTTTAAAATAGAGAGCTGTTATTTCTTTCTGGTTTTAAATACCGAGGCTGTTAAGCTGTTATTTTGCGGTTTTCAAGAAACAGGTTGTTGTTTGACTGCTATTTTTCCGGTTTAAAAAAGTTTGGGGGAGGGGGTGTAAATTTTGCTGTAAAAACATGAATTTTCAGGTTTAAAAACGGGTTGATGTTTGACTGTTATTTAAAAATAATAGCTAACAGCAAGCTTTTATACTCGATACCGAAGGTAAAGAGTATATTGGTTTTGTGCAATGTCCGTCATGGTGTCTGTCCGTCTGTCCGTCTGTCCGTCCGTATGTGTGCAAGTTTTTTAAACACCCTTCAAGCTAGAGACTTGAAACTTCCAATTCTCTTTATCTATGGGATAGTAAATTAAAGTGCCAAGATGGGGGTTCTACGATAACTGGGGGGCTGGAAAATCGATAAATTCGATAACTCAAAACCGATAAATCCACATATTTCGCACATCCTTACAGCTAGAAGTACCAAATTTGGTAAGAAGATAGCTACTAGCAACCCCCAAAAATCTGCATCAAAAATTTTGGAGCCCCCCATTCCGCCCCAGACCTCCCACATTTTAAAGTCAAAAAAGCCTATATCTCCCACAGTTTTTTAGCTAGAGCCACCAAATTTGGTGCCAAGTTAGCTGATGATGACCCCCCAAAAACTGCACCAAAAGTTTGGATGCCACGCCCACCAATACCGCCCTAGCCGCCCCCAGATGCCCCAACGCTTCGTAAAAAACGGGAGTGCGTGTATCTTCCAGAGTAGTGGAGCTAGAGCTTCCAATTTGGTGGGAAGATAGCTAGTAGCGATCCCCAAAAAACTGCATCAAAGTTTTGGAGCCGCGCCCACCCATTCCGCCCCCAGCCCCCGCATTTTGAAATCAGAAATGGCTATATCTCCCAAAGTTTATGAGCTAGAGCCACCAAATTTGGTGCCAAGATAGGTGATGATGACCCCCTAAAAACTGCATCAAAAGTTTGGATGCCACGCCCACCGATCCTACCCTAGCCGCCCCCATCCACCCCAACGCTTCGTCAAAAACGGGAATGCGTGTATCTTCCAGAGTTGTGGAGCTAGAGCCACCAAATTTGGTAGGAAGATAGCTGGCAGTGACCCTCAAAAATCTGCATCAAAGTTTTGGAGCCAAGCCCACCCATTCCGCCCCCCTTTCCCCACCATTTACAAACTTTCAGCTAGAGTCACCAAATTTGGTATGAAGATAGCAATTGACATTCCTCATAGATCTGCAGCAAAAACTTGGATGCCACACCCACCCATATCGCCCCAAGCCCCCCATACCCCACTTTTTGTAAAATTCGAGCTAGAGTCACCAAATTACGTATGAAGATAGCGATTGACATTCCACAAAGATCTGCAGTAAAAATTTGGATGCCACGCCCACCCATACCGGCCCCAGCCCCCCTCTCCCCTCTTTTACAAACTTCGAGCTAGAGTCATTAAATTTGGTATGAAGATAGTTGTGGCATCCCCATCTGCATCAGAAAATATTTAAGGCAGCGTACACCCCTGCACCATCCGTACCCCTTTGCAATCAGGCCTATTTTTACCGGTTTTAATAGTGGTATCGAGTATACAGCAGTCGGTTGCGTCCGACTGCAACGTTTCCACTTGTTTTTTAAACAGGTTGTTGATAGATGTTAAACTGGTGGCCTGTTACATCTGCATATTGCATATATTACAGCTCTCCGTTTAAACATATATCAACAACCTAGTTTAAAACTTTAAAAATCCCTTTCTTACAGCAAAATTCACACCCCTTTCTCCTCAACTGTTTTCAAACCGGAAAAATAGCAGTCAAACAAAAACGTGCTTCTTGAAAACCACAAATATATCAGCTTAACGGCCCCGGTATTTAAAACCAGAAAAATATAACAGCTCTCTATTTTAAGCAATTAAATTACAACTTGGCAGCGGCCATTGAAATTTTGCCGTCTGCCGCTGCAATTTGGAGTTGCTGGATTTCGTCATATTGAGCGCTGGATTGGATCCGGAATTTATGGACGCTGGTAGCTGGAACCCAGATCATCCAGCTGAAACACTTCTGGGCCCGATCGGTCGCCAATTGGAGAAACTGCAGCAGTCTCCGAATTTGCAATTTCGGTGCGTGTGCCGATTCGCATGCAAGCGCATATGCCTGCACGCACGTCTGCGTATTTCTTCTGGCGGTCGAGTGCCGTGTTGAAACCATTGCCGGTGTATGTGGAGACCAATCGATGACAGGGAAGTATACCAATTAAATCTCTGGTACGTCTTAGGTGATGGTTAAATTTATATACAAATCTCTGTGAAGTGAAAAGAAACGGCGAACTGATTAAAGGGAAATTATGCACATTTACCAAATAGTAAGCTGCAAACATATGCCAGCATATATACAAGGCTGTTGTTGTTTTTATTGCTGCTGTCTGTTTGTGTTTGCTGTTGGTGCGGATGCCCAGATCGGTAGTAGTAGTGTGCAAAGTGTTAGTGGCATTATTAATGTTTGCCACATTTTCATTAACGCCTTCGTTGCATTCACCGTCATCTTGTAGACCACAATTGTCGTCACCATTGTCATTAAAGTTGTAGTTCCCCCTGTTATCGATATCTTCCTCGTCGTCAATTAAATCGCGTTCCAGTTGTCTTTGTACTAAAGCTAGGCCTTGTTCTAGCAATTTTTGTGGTGATTGTTGTTGCTGCTGTTGCAATTGTGTTGACTCTGTGATCGGAAGTGCATCTGTAGTTGAGACTGCAGCCTGCAGTGGAGCTGTAGTTGGGATTATAGCTTGCAATGCAGCCGATTCTGTAGTTGGATTTGCCACCGGATCTCCGTCATAATCGGATATTATGATGCGTTGTATCGATAATGGCTGTCCAAACATTAATGCAACTACCATGTCTTTAGGTGTTCGTCCGCTATTGTATCGTCTTCTCAACTCATTAATCATCTGTTCACAGAATCTTGAGGGGTTTGGATTCCTCATATTTTCCAAGTGTATTTGCTGCAATTTCTGCCTATAGAGTTCAGCCAGCATCCTTTGTCTCTCTTTTTCTAATTCCTCCTCCTCGATGCGTAATAAAGTCGGAAGCATATCCTCGTTTTGTTGTTGTTGTAGCAGTAGTTGCTGGTGCCGAGTTTGCGGTTGCAAAGGGCGTATACAATTGTTCTTTGCAGTCGCTGCGGCTCATAGGCGTGTAATATTAATTTTCTCGCCTCGGGGTTCACATGCATGGCCAGACTGTTTGCGAAACGCTGGCTAGCTTCCATAAATAATTCGTCAACTGTAATGATTGAAAACGTTCCTCTAATGACTTCGTTGTGTGTATGTCTGTTCGCTTTAACTGAGTTGCGTATAATCTTGTTTTGGAGTCCCTGTAACGATTTATCTGTGTTTCTGATGTTAAAGCGCCCCAAACGGGCAATGCATATAATGCTGCTATTTTTTACGGGGTGCTGTTTTGCTGATTTTTTTTCACGTTTTTCAGAAGCAGCTTGTTGTTTAGCTGTTATTTTTGATCTTTTTAAGAAACAGGTTGTTACTTAGCTGTTTAAAACAGAGAGCGGTTATTTTTCCGGTGGAAAATAAACCGGGTGCAGTTTAGCTGTTAAAAACAGGTTTTTTTTATTGTTCTTAAGAAACAGGTTGTTATTTAACTGCTTAAAATAGAGAGCTGTTATTTCTTTCTGGTTTTAAATACCGAGGCTGTTAAGCTGTTATTTTTGCGGTTTTCAAGAAACAGGTTGTTGTTTGACTGCTATTTTTCCGGTTTAAAAAAAGTTTGGGGGAGGGGGTGTAAATTTTGCTGTAAAAAACATGAATTTTCAGGTTTAAAAACAGGTTGATGTTTAACGGTAATTTAAAAATAACAGCTAACAGCAAGCTTTTTTTTAAACAGGTTGTTGATAGATGTTAAACTGGTGGCCTGTTACATCTGCATATTGCATATATTACAGCTCTCCCATTAAACATATATCAACAACCTAGTTTAAAACTTTAAAAATTCCTTTTTTTACAGCAAAATTCACACCCCCTTCTCCTCAACTGTTTTCAAACCGGAAAAATAGCAGTCAAACAAAAACCTGCTTCTTGAAAACCCCAAATATATCAGCTTAACAGCCCCGGTATTTAAAACCATAAAAATATAACAGCTCTCTATTTTAAGCAATTAAATTACAACTTATTTCTTAAAAACAATAAAAACAAGTGGAAACGTTGCAGTCGGACGCAACCGTCTGCGGCATACTCGATACAAGTATTAAAACAGGTAAAAAGAGGCCTGATTGCAAAGGGGTACGGATGGGGCCAGGGTGTACGCTGCCTTAAAAATTCTCCTATGCAGATGGGGATGCCACCAACTATCTTCCTTCCAAATTTGGTGACTCTAGCTCAAAGTTTGTAAGAGCTGTGGAAAAGGGGGCTGGGGGCGGTATGGGTGGGTGTGGCATCTAAATTTTTACTGCAGATCTTTGGGAGATGTCAATTGCTATCTTCACACCAAATTTTGTGACTCTAGCTCGAAAATTGTAAAAAGTTGAGAGGGGGGGGGGGGGCTGGGGGCGGTATTGGTGGGCGTGGCAGCCAAATTTTTGATGCAGATCTTTGTGGGATGTCAATTGCTATCTTCATACCAAATTTTGTGACTCTTGCTCAAAGTTTGTCAAAGGTGGGGAAAATGGGGATGGGGTCAGTTTTGGTGTGCGTGGCTCCAAAACTTTGATGCAGATTGTTGGGGGTCGTTGTCAGCTATATTCCTACCAAATTTGGTAGCTCTAGCTCCACTACTCTGGAAGATACACTCGTTCCCGTTTTGACGAAGCGTTGGGGCAGATGGGGGTGGCTAGGGCGGTGTTGGTGGGCGTGGCATCCAAACTTTTGATGCAGTTTTTGGGAGTCATCATCACCTATCTTGGCACTAAATTTGGTGGCTCTAGCTCAAAAACTGTAAGAGATATAGGCTTTTTGATTTAAAAATGCGGGAGGGCTGGGGGCGGAATGGTTGGGGTTGGCTCTAAAATTTTAAAATCTTCTCACTAAATATTGTAGATAGCTGTAAGAATGTGCGAAATATGGGGATTTATCGGTTTTGAGTTATCGAATTTATCGATTTGCCAGCCCCCCAGTTATCGTAGATAATCAATCTTGACACTTTAATTTACTATCCCATAGATAAAGAGAATTGGAAAGTTTCAAGTCTCTAGCTTGAAGGATGTGGAAAAAAGTTGCATTCATACAGACGGACAGACGGACAGACACCATGACGGACATTGCACAAACCCAATATACTCCTTACTTTCGGTATCAAGTATAAAAAAACATACTGTTCTAAACATCTAAACTGCACCCGGTTTTTTTTCCACCGGAAAAATAGCCGCTCTCTGTTTTAAACAGCTAAGTAACAACCTGTTTTTAAAAAGATCAAAAATAACAGCTAAACAACAAGCTGTTTCTGAAAAACATGAAAAATATCAGCAAAACAGCAACCCGTAAAAAATAGCAGCTCCCTGTTTTAAACAGTTAAACAACAACCGGTTTATTAAACCGAAAAAAAATGTGTTTTTAACAGCAAAACTGCCAAAGATCCATGTATTTTGGGCTTACCTCTTTTCAACGTTATTTTTGTATGAGTTCTAAAATTGGAGTTGAAAGAGAAAATATTTGCCTGGAAACGTCAGATGGCCGCCGCTGCCTCACTTTGCAGGAGTACTTTAAGTCCCGCTTTTTATCGGCACGATTGTGGACTCGTTCTTTCATTAAATGTTAAATTAAAGTTAAAGTACGAAACGCAGCAGTATTGCGTCAGTACTTTCGTTGGCTTTTAGCGAAAAAAATAATAATATAATAATATAATAGTAATAATAATAATATTTAAAGAACTCTTTAAAAAATTGAATCGGTTCTCAAAAATTTTTTCGAAAAAAAAAAAACACAAATTGACATTGCTGACAGATGAAAAATACTTTGCAATGAAAAAAAACGGAAATTAAATTTCCGACATGATAATAAAAAATTAATAAAATATCAATAAATGTCAGTATAATAGTAACAACTTTATTGAAATGTTCTTTTTTAATAAAAAAAATAAAAATAAAAATATAAAGGGGAATCAATAATAGAATAATATATCTCCTGCCTGTGTAAACCTTAACCGTCGATGAATGATTTGGTAACTGCGAGGTCTGTTGTGCCCCCCTTCTAGTTCTATGACTCTTCCACCGGATATGGGATCTGTACGAGATCAAGTATTTATGATGAGTTGAGGGTTCTTAACCTTTAATACGTTTGATATGTTGTTCTAAGACAATAAATTTATTCCTTGTTAAGGTTACGCATACTGCTATAATGTGAAAGAAGGATTCTGTTTCCCGTTAAACATTTGTCTGGCCTGAGATCAGATGTCTTCGTTTAGCTCACTTCCCTCTAAAGACTCTCGCTGTTCGTTAGCTCCTACCTTATTGTACCTTTTTCTACGTCCGGCCATTGTTCTTAAAAGCGTCAAATAGTTAACTCTTTGAAACGAAAAGATCTGATGCTCCTTAAGTGTGAAAGTTGTAACACTCATGTGTTTAAGTCAGCGATTATATTCTGAGCAAAATTTAATCTCAAAACCTAAGAGCTGATAAAATATATATACAGACATATAGATCGAGGAAGCCTACGGTGCAGCACAGAAAAAAAAATACTAAATCTCGATTCAAAATTGAGAGGCATAACCATTAAAGTTAAAGCCATATATAAAATCAAATAACATAAAAAAATAAAATAAAACAAGTGGAAACGTTGCAGTCGGACGCAACCGACTGCGGCATACTCGATACCAGTATTAAAACCAGTTAAAAGAGGCCTGATTGCAACGGGGTACGGATGGTGCAGGGGTGTACGCTGCCTTAAAGATTCTCCGATGCAGATAGGGATGTCACCAACTATCTTCCTTCCAAATTTGGTGACTCTAGCTCAAAGTTTGTAAGAGCTGTGGAGAGGGGTGCTGGGGGTGGTATGGACGGGTGTGGCTTCCAAATTTTTACTGCAGATCTTTGCGAAATGTCAATAGCTATCTTCATAACAAATGTGTCGACTCTTGCTCGAAGTTTGTAAAAATTGGGAAAGGGGGGCTGGGGGCAGTATGGTTGACGTGGCATCCAAATTTATGATGCAGATCTTTGTGATGTCAACTGCTATCTCATACTGAATTTGGTGACTCTAGCTCGAAAATTGTAAAAAGTGGTGAAAGGGGAGCTGGGGGCAGTATGGATGGGCGTGGCATCCAAAACTTTGATGCAGATTTTTGGGGGTCGTTGCCAGCTATTTCCTACCAAAATTGGTGGCTCTAGGCGTGGCATACAAACTTTTGATGCAGTTTTTTGGGGGTCGTCATCACCTAGTTTGGCACCAAATTTGGTGGCTATAGCTCAAAAACTGTGGGAGATATACAGGGGTGTGCAAGAAATCTCTAGAGATTTTGGCTCGAGCAGGTTTTCAAATCTCTAAAACAAAACCGTAGGTGTGCCAGAAGTTTGGGGGATTTCATTTTTCGGTAAAATTTTCGGAGAAAATGCGTTAACCGAAAATGGCCAAAAAGAGTTTCTACCTTTGAAAACTAAAAATTGCCTTAAAATGTATTTGCTATTTTTGTCATTGTTTTCAAGGTTGGCAACAGTGCATTAGTGTTATATTGAATAATTGGTAAAATAAAATATGTTACGTCATATCTTTGGTAATTCTTATACAATATTAATATTTAATATTTTGCCCGCCAAGTTACTCATGTTGCTTGACAGCCCTGCCGTGATAGCTTGCTTGAACAGCTGTTCTACGTATTTCGTTAATAGCAAATCTGTTTTGTTTACATTTTAAAAGTGCAAATGTAAAAGTGAAATTAAATAGAAATGCCTCTTGGAAGAAAGAAGAGTTGGCGAAAGAAAAGGTTGAGCGCCGGCTACTTACTGAAGGCATTCACACACCTAACAAACACCGCAAAAGCTGCCACCTTATAAAAAAAGGTTTGCTGCAATAACTTTGTTAAATTTACAACAAACTGTCCACTGCTCGACCATGCAATTTTGTTACTTAAAAGTAAGATTTTTTTTGTTATTTGCCACAATAAGTGTCTTTTAAATTGACCTATTAAAGAATAATAGTTATGGTTAAACGTACTAGGTGGCACCTCTCTTGTTAGGGATGGTTTTGCACGCTTACATGGAACGACAAATAGTCTTAGAGGTTTGTTAGAGATTTATTAATATCTAAAATCATGAATTAAAATATTTATAAAATTCAAATGTATTTGCAATTTAGCTTAAAATTACCTTTCGAAAAATTAACACTTGTTATGCAATAGACATTTAATATTGCTTAAACTAACCAAATCTCTGACCAAATTTGTGGAGATTTCAAAACCATCTCGAACTCTGCTCTGGCACACCTAAAACCAGCTCGAGGTTGGTTTTTGGCTGGAATTCGGTTGGTTTTGATGGCTGGAACACCCCTGGTTTACATTTTAAAAGTGCAAAAGTAAAAGTGAAATTAAATAGAAATGCCTCTTGGAAGTTTTCTTTGCTTGACATGCTTAGAAAAGAAGAGTTGGCGAAAGAAAAGGTTGAGCGCCGGCTACTTAGAAGCGCATCGGATCCACTATCGACTTGTGACAGCACGTATGTTATTTTTTAGCCTACAATGGAATTGTTGCAAGTGTTTAATTGATTTTAACTTTACAGATTTCGATATACATATCGTGTGAAAAGTCGATAGTTTGTAAAACATTATGGATTGTGCTTCCAATTCTTGAAAGAAGGCTTTGTCATCGTTTTATAAAACTCGATCAGACGGCGGCAAAAATTTCATCATCAAAATCTTTTTTTTTTTTTTAAAAGTTTAGCATACCTGGCGTGATTGGAGGCATTGACGGCACCCAATACGAATATGAAGCCAACAGATTTTGCACATCAGTTCATGAACCGAAAGGGATATTTTAGTATTAATGCAATGATTGTAAGTAGTGCGATAAGTAGCTAGCGCGTCATGTCCTTTAGTCGTATTCTTTAAATAATATGTGTGAGTAGCAGTTATGTTTAATTGTTTAATATTTATGTTTATTTTGGTAAAATGCTTGCTTACATAGATATGTGACAACGATCTGCGTGTCCTTTATGTGGATGCCTCAATGCCTGGATCAACACATGACTCCTTTGCATAGAATATGAGTTCTGCAAGAAATTATTTTCAAAGAAAATATGCTAGTGGTTTTCAAAACAGTTGGCTACTGGCAGACTCTGGGTATCCTCTGGAGCCCTTCATGCTTACTCCGTATAGGAGTCCAGCTGCTGGGTCAGGGTAACATAATTTTAACATGCGGCATGCGTCAGCTCGAAATGTAGTCGAGCGAACAATTGGTGTTATAAAAAGTCGCTTTAGATCTCTCAGGACTGCCTGCAATATCACCCAGCTAAGATCGCCAAAATTATAAATGTCTGTTGTGTCCTGCATAACTTATGTCGCAAAAGACGAGATAGGGAGTTGCCAATTGATGAGAACAATAACACAAGTGAAGATGATACAAATGATAGTATGCTACAATTAAATGACATGGCAAGAGTTCGAAACTCGATTGCCAACAGCCTGCAAAGGCGCTAATAATAATTTTGTGTTAATTGTGATAAGAATTATTTTGTAATAAATATAAAAAAACAAAACACATGATTATTCTTATATTTTCGATATATTTTCTAAAATTTGTATCATAAGTGCATTATGAGCTTTTTGTTCCTCCAATTTCTGCCTCGCAATCTCACACATCTGCTGACCCATCTCCCTAATGGCATCCAAGCCTGCCTTGGATGTTGCGTGCAGAGCCTGCAGATCTTTCGAAATTTATTGAAGACTCGCAGTCTCTTCGGCGCCTGCGACGTTGCCGCACCACCGGCGCCTGTTTTGGCTGGCGTCTTTACAGGCACACTAAATACATCTTCATCCTCCTCATCCACAACAAGAGCACTGCTATCTAGTCTCATCATCTTTGTGGGACTTACTGTTATATAATTTATTTATTTTTAAAAACAATTTAATAAAAGTAATTTGTATACATTACCATATTCCTCGGCATCGATAACTTCAGATTTATCATTATCTATTGGAGTAAGCCCACACGACGCTACTCCAGCCACTCCATCCACCGCGTGCTCCAGCTGGAGTACAGCAGCAAGGACGTGCTCTGTTGCGGATAGCTTCTGCTGTTTAAAAGGCCCGCCGCCAGTTGCCCGCTGCTCTTTTTGTTGTTGCACAACTTCGTTTTTATAGATTGTTTCCAATCTTTCCACACCTGAAACAAAATAGTTAATTAATAGTTTAATGTGAATGTGACAATACTTACTCTTTGGCGTTGAGTTCGTTGGCGAACTCAATCCAAGCAGCCGACACGGCCACTCTATCTCCTCAGCTGAACCCCTGTGAAATGTCTGGATACTTCTCCATAAACTTCACGAATATTTCGTCCTGTTTTGGTGAACGGTTTTTTCCCCTATGGACCAAAAATAAAATAAATGCAATACAAAAAATTAAATGCAATTTTATTCAACTTACATTTTAGCGGCACAATGAATTTCCATTAATTAAATTCTTCTTCTTACTGTACTGCCTTCACACACCTAACAAACACCGCAAAAGCTGCCACCTTATAAAAAAAGGTTTGCTGCAATAACTTTGTTAAATTTACAACAAACTGTCCACTGCTCGACCATTCAATTTTGTTACTTAAAAGTAAGATTTTTTTTGTTTATTTGTCACAAATAAGTGTCTTTTAAATTGACCTATTAAAGACTCCACATATTAATAATTGTTAAACGAACTAGGTGGCACCTCTCTTGTTAGGGATGGTTTTGCACGCTTACATGGAACGGCAAATAGTCTTGGAGATTTGTTAGAGATTTATTAATATCTAAAATTATGAATTAAAATATTTATAAAATTCAAATGTATTTGCAATTTAGCTTAAAATTACCTTTCGAAAAATTAACACTTATTATGCAATAGACATATAATATTGCTTAAACTAACCAAATCTCTAACCAAATTTGTGGAGATTTCAAAACCATCTCGAACTCTGCTCTGGCACACCTCAAACCAGCTCGAGGTTGGAATGGGTGGGCGTGGGTGGTATGGGCGGGTGTGGCTTCCAAATTTTTACTGCAGATCTTTGCGAAATGTCAATAGCTATCTTCATAACAAATTTGGTGACTCTAGCTAGAAGTTTATACAAGGTGGGGAAAGAGGAGCTAGGGGCGGTATGGGTGGGTGTGGCACCCAAATTTTTACTGCAGGTCTTTGTGAAATGTCAATTGCTATCTTCATACCAAATTTGGTGACTCTAGCTCGAAAATTGTTAAATGTGGGGAAAGGGGGGCTGGGGGCGGTATCCAAATTTTTGATGCAGATCTGTGTGGAATGTCAATTGCTATCTTCATACCAAATTTGGTGACTCTAGCTCGAAGTTTGTAAAAAAGTGGTGAAAGGGGGGCTGGGGGCGGTATGGGTGGGCGTGGCATCAAAAGTTTAGCTGCAGATCTATGTGGAATGTCAACTGCTACCTTCCTTCCAAATTTGGTGACTCAAGCTCGAAAATTGTTAAAAGTGGGAAAGGAGGGCTGGAGGCGGTATGGGTGGGCGTGGCATCCAAAGTTTTGATGCAGATCTGTGTGGAATGTCAATTGCTATCTTCATACCATATTTGGTGACTCTAGCTCAAAGTTTGTAAAAGGTGGGAAAGAGGTGGAAGGGGTGCGCGTGGCTCCAAAACATTGATGCAGTTTTTTGGGGGTTGTTGCAAGCTATCTTCCTGCCAAAATTGGTGGCTCCAGCTCCACAACTCTGGAAGATACACGCATTCCCGTTTTTGACGAAGCGTTGGTGCATCTGGGGGCGGCTAGGGTGGTATTGGTGGGCGTGGCATCCAAATATGGGGAGAATAATGAAATAAAATATTACCTTCCATCAGTTATAAGAAATTAGTATCGAAATTTTCTTAGTTTAAGCAATGAAATTGGAAATAAAAAATATAACATAATTAGTAAAAACGTAGATAGGTATATAGGTTGACAGTTAAAATATATTAAAGCAATGCCCGATCGATTTCCCTGTTAAAATTAAGTTAACTTGCTGAGGACAATAATACAGTCTATCTCGTTTTAAGCGTAAAGCCTAATCAAAATAGCTAACTACATAACATAAAATGTTTAAAAATCAGAAGAATACTAAGTTGAAGAAAAGAAAAGAAGATTAAATATAACACAAATTAAGATAGGGTAACAGACAACATCAATAGAAGAATTTTTGAAGTCAGTAAATGAGTACAAAACACATTCTTTATACATTTTTATCGTAAGTAGCATTCTAGGATAGAGTATAGTAAAACCCGTTTATAAAAAAAATCATGCTGCTAAGAACATCTTACTGTTTTCATTTTTTTTATTTTAGAAATTTTTTGATGTGTGAGTTTGATGAAATAATTTTAGTTGAGTATAAGAAATAGTTTGAGGGATATCTTATATATGAAAAATGTCATTTGATGAAAACCTTATAGCGAGCAGAGGGAAAGTTAAGGAAAAGATTATTTGTCAAGCCTTAAAGAATACCTTAAAAAATTTAAAGAATGTAAAAGCAAAATAAATTGTTACTGAGATAGAACGCAATCCAATATAAAGGGATTAAAAAAAATAATAATAACAATAATCTCAATAAACGATGAAGTATGTATATTAAAATCAAAATTATTTTGTTAAAACATGATTTATTATACCAGTTACACGAACTTCGTTAAGCTTTCAAGTGAGTATTAGAACTTAGGCTTATAATATTGACTTAAAAAAGCATTTTATTTTATATAAAAATTTTTCATTGGTTTATTAAATAGTTATACTAATTAGCTCTCTTCCTATAAGAAGGCACTCAGACAAGCTAAACGCTCCTCATGGCAGACATTCTGCTCTAATATCGAAAGTTCCACACAGGCCGCAAGGCTCAGAAAAGTTCTTTCTCAAACCACCCCATTGGAAGTTTTTCTTAAAAAACCAGATGGCTCATGGACTTCGTCCAGCTCTGAGTCCTTGGAACTCTTGATGGAAACTCATTTTCCGGGCTGCTCAGCAGTAGCAATCCCACAGACAAACACAGGGGTTCATATGGATAGACCTTCCACAAACTTCCTGACTAAAGAATTAATCTCATGGGCTATCAACAGCTTCATGCCCATCAAATCCCCAGGGCCAGACGGCATCTTTCCAGCCCAACTGCAGCATGCAGGTGAGACTGCCCTAAACTGGCTCCTGCAAATTTTCACTGGAGTCTGGACGACGGGACTCATCCCAACGCCCTGGCTTGAATCCAAAGTCGTCTTCATTCCAAGGCAGGCAAAGCCACCCACACAACTCCCAAGGACTTTTGTCCAATAAGCCTAACATCCTTTCTACTCAAGACCTTTGAAAAGGTGCTGGGCCTTCACTTAAGGAATTCGATACCGACACATCAATTCTCCCGTGCGCAACATGCGTATCAAAAAGGCAAATCCACGGAAACAGCACTTCATGCTGTAATCTCCACAGTGGAAAACTCGCTTCACCAGAAGGATTATTCTCTAGTCACCTTCCTTGACATAGAGGGTGCTTTCAACAACGTCAACCCAGAGGCAATCACAGAGGCGCTAACGGGTTTGGGTGTCGGGCACCGTGCTGTGCATCTGATCGATCAACTGCTAAGACGCAGGATCGTCAGGTCAACTCTCGGTTCCATGACAATCTCCAGATCCGTCTGCAGAGGCACCCCTCAAGGTGGAGTTCTCTCTCCTCTCCTTTGGAACGTGGCAGTAAATTCTCTGCTGCGCTCCATTGAGGGAGGTGGCTGCAGGGAGATTGCCTATGCGGATGACGTTGCGATTATCTTCTCGGGAAAATTCCCCCAAACCCTGTGCGAACGCATGACCGTAGTGCTTCGCACTCTGTCCACTTGGGCAAAGAAAAACGGACTCGGACTGAACCCAGCGAAGACTGATCTTGTCCTCTTTACTAGGAAATATAAAATCCCGAATCTTAGGCCGCCCACCCTTGACGGGGTGGAACTAACCTTCAGCAAATCAGCCAAATACTTAGGGCTCACTTTAGACAGCAAACTGGACTGGAATCTTAACACCGAAGAGCGTGTTAGGAAAGCCCTAGTTGCTCTTTACACGTGCAGAAAGTCGATCGGACTGAAATGGGGCATGGCCCCCCCACAAAACTCTGTGGCTGTACACGGCCATCATTCGGCCAATCCTACTGTACGGAGTATCAGTATGGTGGCCAACACTCTCAAAGAAAAAGTCAGTTCGCTTGCTAGGCAAGGTGCAGCGCGCTGCAGGACTGACCGCCACTGGAGCCCTCAGAACAACCCCTAACGAGGCTCTCGATAATATACTCAATCTTTTGCCTATCGACCAGATGGGCAAACTAGTAGCAACCCTCTCAGCACTTCGCATGAAAGAAACAAACCAGTGGACCGCACAGACACACGGTCACTCAAGTATTCTCAACGGAAACTCGCTTCTTCCCCCAGCAACTGACTACTGCTGCCCTCAGGAGTTTCTTAATGCTTCTTTCCACTCAATTATCCCATCGAGGGAAGAGTGGAGAGAAGGGATACCAGGGCCGACAGACTCAATTAGAATTTTTACGGACGGTTCAAGGCTAGACAACCGTGTAGGGGGAGGTGTCTTCTGCGAAGAACTGTCCATAAATAATTCCTTTAATATACCTGACCGTTGCAGTGTTTTCCAGGCAGAAATCACCGCTATACAAGAAGCGCTCAAATCCTTACAAGGAATTGAACGCTCTGCAGCCAAAATCTGCATCTTTTCTGATAGCCAAGCAGCTATCAAATCGCTCAACGCGATATCGTCGAACTCGATATCCGTCACAGACTGCCGCAAATCTCTGCAAGAGATGGCAGAGCAGTTCGATCTCTACCTCATATGGGTGCCCGGTCACAAAGGCATCGAGGGCAATTGTAGGGCGGATGAGCTGGCAAGACATGGTACTACCATGCCTCTCCTCTCGGATAAGGAGGGTTTGGGCATGCCCATGGCCAGCTGTAAACTTGGGATTCGCGAGCATTTCGAACGCGAAGCAAATAAAAGGTGGCAAAACACCACCGGTAGATGCAATATAGCCAGACAGACATGGCCAACGCGCGGTAAAAAGCGCTCTTCAAGCCTAATCCACCTAAATAGATCAGGTTGTGCCTCCGTAGTGAGGGCTGTTACGGGGCACTGGCTAGTGGGATCTCATGCAGCGGGACTACTAGCCCCTTCTAACGATTTCTGCAGAAGCTGTCAGGACGAGGAAGAGGAGGAAACTGTTTCCCATCTTTTCTGCGACTGTCCTGCACTCTGCAAAAATAGAAATCGCTTTCTCGGTTCCTATTTCCTAAAAGACTCTCAGAGATAGCGAACACCACCCCCAAGAGTATTCTCTCCTTTATTCACGCTTCGGGCTGGAACCACGCCCTCTCAAATAGTATCACATACCCTGTTCTCGGGTAGACGGAGTTGTGGACGCAGTCCATCGCGGCACCACAATGGGCCAAAAATTGGCCTAAGTGAGTGGAAGGGTCTCTCACCTGCCCACTACCGCTCTAACCTAACCTAACCTAGCTCTATAAAAGTAACAGATGTCAGTTCAATAATCAAAACAGATATATGCAAAAAAAAGTTTAGAAACGCTCATGTATAGAATCGCATAAGGGAGCGTGTTTTAATTTAATAATGCAAGCAGGATCACTTTCCCCTATAACACTTTCGTCTCTAACACTTACTCTCTCTAATACTAACTCTCTATGTCTCCCTCTAAACCTTTCCCCCTCTTACAACTTTCCCCTATAATATTCCAAACTAAATCTGCAAGTCTCAATACTCTTGTTTATAAACAATGTGTTGATCTTGCTGCTGCTGCTGCAAAAAAAATTCCCATCCCTTGCTTACATAACACTCACGAATGTTGTTGTTCTTGTTGTTGTTGGTGTTGCTTTTGATCATAACAATGCGGCCTACGAATGTACTGCCCTTTGACTAGCGTACTTCAAACAAGCACAGTCTTCTCTCAATCCTTTTATTCTTTGATCACTGGTTTTCACAAACATTCATTGTTTATGTTTGCCGTCAAACAGGCGCCCTCTCGACTCTCTCTTGTCTACTTATTCGTAGCTAAGAAACCTGCGCAAAGTTGACTCTCTCTCTCTCTCTCTTATCTACTAGCTTGTAGCTAAGAAACCTTTGCACACTTGAATCTAGCACTTAAAAGTTTCATAGGGAATGTACTTCGCTCACTGATCCTCACGGACGGTGATACCTATAACACATTAGCCAACTAATGTACTTGACCTTTGACTAGCGCACTTCAAGCATGCACAAACTTGTCTCTAATTCTTCCTCCCTCTAACACTTTCCCTCTCTAAGCCTTTCCCCCTCTTACACACAGTCTACTTCTAACACTTTCCCCCTCTTACTCTTTCCTCCTCTAACACCTTCTCCCTCTAACACTTTCCCACTCAATCCTTTCCCGCTCTTAAACCTTCTCCCTCTTACACTCCGCCTCTTACACCTTCTCCCTATAACTCATTATAATCTAAATGTACAAGTATCAATACTCTTGTTTAAAAACAATGTGTTGATCTTGCTGCTGCTGCTGCTGCAAAAGAAAATTCCCATCCTTGCACACATTATTCCCCACGAAGATTGTTGTTGTTGCTGTTGACAATAACAATGTATGTGTGCAGAGCAATGTATTTAAAACAGTAGCATACTTGACTCTAACATTAATTGGTCAAATAGCTAAAACTGATCCTGTCATTATCACAACCATAAGGCTCAACGTATTGACCTTAAGAAAATTTCCATCCCTTGTTCAAAGAGTCCCACACGAAGGTTGTAGTTGTTGTTGCTGTTGACCATAACAATGCAACGTACATCGAACAAGCGCTCGCTTTTCTCGTTTCTCTATCTTTTCTTCCTTTGCACACTGCATCTCATGGGCATAAGCAGGTTAACAATGCAACGCACGTCAAAGACGCGCCCTCTCGATTCTATATCCTACTCATGACCGTAAACAGGTTAACAACGCAAAGCACGTTACACAAGCGCTCGCTTTTCCTCTTTTCTCTATCCTTTCTTCCTTTGCACACTGCAACTCATGACCATAAACGGGTTTACATATCCTCTAATCATGCTTCTCAAGAATCTTGATGTCATTGTCTTTAAGAATGTCATCTATGATTGAGGCTTGCTTGCAGGTGTATAATGCAAAGCAGGTTTAACAGGCGCGCGCTTGACTCCAAATCCTATGATCACTGATTCTCACAGATGCTGCTGGTAAAGTGGTGGCCTAGGAATGTAAATCCTTTGCTCTCCACTCAAGATTAATCAAAGGAGTGACACGATCTTGAGAAACAAGTAGAAACGTTGCAGTCGGACGCAACCGACTGCGGCATACTCGATACAAGTATTAAAACAGATAAAATGAGGCCTGATTGCAAAGGGGTACGGATGGGGCAGGGGTTTACGCTGCCTTCAAGATTCTCCTAAGCAGATGGGATGCCACCAACTATCTTCCTTCCAAATTTGGTGACTCTAGCTCAAAGTTTGTAAGAGCTGTCGAAAGGGGGGCTGGGGGTGGTATGGGCGGGTGTGGCTTCCAATTTTTACTGCAGATCTGCTTGGAATGTCAATGGCTATCTTCATACCAAATTTGGTGACTCTAGTTCAAAGTTTGTAAAAAGTGGGGAAAGGGGGGCTGGGGGCGGTATGGGTGGGCGTGGCATCCAAAATTTAGCTGCAGATCTATGTGGAATGTCAATTGCTACCTTAATACAAAATTTGGTGTTTCTAGCTCAAAGTTTGTAAAAGGTGGGGAAAGGGGATGGAAGGGGTGCGCGTGGCTCCAAAACTTTGATGCAGTTTTTTGGGGGTCATTGCCAGCTATATTACTACCAAATTTGGTGGCTCTAGCTCGACAACTCTGAAAGATACACGCATTCCCGGTTTTGACGAAGCGTTGGGGCATCTGGGGGCGGCTAGGGTGGTATTGGTGGGCGTGGCATCCAAACTTTTGATGCAGTTTTTGGCGGTCATCATCACCTATCTTGGCACTAAATTTGGTGGCTCTAGCTCAAAAACTGTGGGAGATATAAGCTTTTCTGATTTTAAAAAGCCGTGTGTCTGGGGGCGGAATGGGTGCGCGTGGCTCCAAAACTTTGATGCAGTTTTTTGGGGATCGTTACCAGCTATCTTCCTACCAAATTTGGTGGCTCTAGCTCTACAACTCTGGAAGATACACGCATTCTCGTTTTTGACGAAATGTTGGGGCAGCTGATGCAATTTTTGTCGGGTCATCATTACCTATCTTGGCACCAAATTTGGTGGCTCTTGCTCAAAAATTGTGGGAGATATAGGCTTTTTTTACTTTAAAATGCGAGGGGCTGGGGGCGGAATGAGGTGGCGTGGCTCCAAAATTGTTGATGCAGTTTTTTGGGGGTTGCTATTAGCTATCTTCTTACCAAATTTGGTAGTTCTAGCTGTAAGGGTGTGTGAAATATGCGGATTTATCGTTTTTGAGTTATCGAATTTATCGATTTGCCAGCCCCCCAGTTATCGTAGAACCCCAATCTTGACACTTTAATTTACTATCCCATAGATAAAGAGAATTGGAAAGTTTCAAGTCTCTAGCTTGAAGGGTGTGGAAAAAACTTGCGTTCATACAGACGGACAGGCGGACAGACAGACAGACGGACAGACACCATGACGGACATTGCACAAACCAATATACTCTTTACCTTCGGTATCGAGTATAAAAAGAGTCAAAAATTATCATTTTGTAGGGGTCAAAAGAAGTCATAAATTGTCGGCATCCCTTTGGTCTAGAACCGGCAGTTCACTTCTACTAACGTGTACAGAGCAACGTATTTAAAAAAGGAGCACACTTGACACCAGATCCTACCATCACTGATTCTCGCAACCACAAAAATGCGGCCAAGGAATGCCATTCCATATTTCTTAACACCTAGTCTTATTTAAACAGGGCACGATCATGGGAAAAAGGTCATAAATTATAGTATTAAGGGGTAGTAAAAGTGTCAAAAAAGAAAAGATCATAAAAAAAGTGTAAAAAAAGATATCATAAAACTTAATGGGGTAATAAATTATGATTGGAGGAAAATTAAAGTGACTGCTACTTTCTGGCGTAGAATCCCAGTTCCCTACTACTTTTTTTTTTTATTTTTTTATTTTGATTTTGTAGAGAAGAAGTTGTCTTTAGTTAGTGACGGTCGTGCTTTCGCGTGCTCTTAATTATTTATTATTATCTTATCCGCTATTATCCTATGTGCTGGCTTTACTGAAAAAATCAGGGACTGCTTAATTGCAGATACAGGCCTTAAATGGTATTGCGAGCCCTGCAATTTAGCGGTTAAATAATCGACCAAAGGCTCATGCTGGCTTTAAAGCAATGATGGGCACACACACATACTGTCACAGTTTTCACACGCATACAAGCACAATTTGCGTGCGCTGCAGCGAAAAACGAAGTGTAATCAGTACAGTGTGCGCTGCAAGTAAGCGTTCACTTATTGTGTTTATTATTATTATCCGTTGTAAGGTAATTTCAACTACACGGAGATAAAAATTGGGTTCCTAAATTGCTTTTGAGGTAGCTTTATACGTTATTTTGCATTTAAATTATCTTATCAATATTTTTAACAATAAATTCCTCTGCTATCCTGCATAAATTCGATTTACCTCGTGGCAAAAGGAAAAATGCGACATACAATAAAGTTGCAAATCAAGCATTGTGTTTCGCCATCTTCATTTTCTGTAAAGAAAATCTCGTTCTCCCGTTCGGGCATAAACATTTTGGAGCGCAGTGTAAAAATCTAGTTTTCTTGCTAATGCGCTGCGTGGCGCCTGCCTTTCTATAGTTCGCCTTCACCTAAAAGTACATTGTTAACAGGGTGACCGCGCCGGAAATAGCAAAATATACGGTTTTGGGCCCGAATAATACCAAAATATGCTTTTAATATTCATTTAATACCACGAAAATACCAAAAAGAATTGCAGCTTAAACGCTTTAAAATTTGAATTTATTTTTGCAATTTAGAAAAAGAATTAATAAATCAATGCAATTGATCGGGGGTTTCAAAAGAAAATGTTTTTATATCCTTTTTATACACTTTTACAGGAACATATCATCAAATCAAAACATCAGTAATATAATATTAACATTTAGTTTAAGATAACAAGTCTTTTAGTTATAGTACATACATATACTTAATCATTTCAGCAATATAATATGTAATTTAATTTCAGATAACAAGTCTTGTAGTAACTCATATATCAACTTAAAGCATTTCAGTAATAGTATATTAAATTCAAGATAAGTCTTTTGGTTACACATATATAAATTAAGGCATTTCACTTATACAATATTCATATTAATCTAAAGATAATATTAAGTTAACAAGTTTAAGTTTCATCATCAGAGCTGTCTGACAAAACTAATGGTATGTCGCGATTAATCATTTAAAAATTTGGATTAAAATTACTACAGCCGGTTTCTTTAGCGCCTGCTTAATATGTATAATTCTTTCTACATTTTTACAATGTCAGAAAGATGGTCCATTGCCTGCATAGGTATGTTGTGTTCAGCAACTACAGCAGCAAACATAATTTCCGCCTTTTTGACGGCGCCATTTTACATTTTACATTTACATTTGAAATGCTAAATTTGTTTATGAATGTGATTTAAATCTAAATAATCACTTACTTTGGACTTTCCACTTTCTGTGTTGCCGCGTGCTGACGGATTGAAGCCAATCTGCTCATTACAGAAACATTGCAAGCCTTTCAGTAGGCGTCGTCTTTATTTGCGCTCCTCCGAAGCCACTTGCTGTTTTCGGGCATCGTCTCCCACTCCTCCCAGTATTTTTGTTTGCAATTTTTGCTGTTCATATTATTTTAAATATATTTTAGTAATTTCACAACTTCTTTCTTAAGAAAAGTGTGACAGAAAACAATACACTATTAAATACCAATTTTTTTTCAAAAAAATATTTAATATACCAACATACCATGAATATACAATTGCGAAAAATATGAGCTAATTAAATACCAAAAATTATTTAAAATACCATATTCGGTCACCCTGATTGTTAAGTCAAATGCATACTTCGGCACGACAACCGAAGACAAACGAACAATCGTGTTTTAAAATAGCTTTCAATGCTTATAGCGTACGTGTGATTTCGTGCAGTCGGCAGCGGCAGAGGCCCTATGCACACGAGGCAGCGCGCTGCCGACGTCTGCCCATCACTGCTCTAAACTGATATAGTGCTCGCCCTGGGACAGTAAAAGCAGTCAACGGTTTCGCTTCTTCTGTTGGCTTAATCTACCAATAGGCATCTTTAAGGCCTAATTTAGAAATTAAATTTGCCTTTGGGAGACGATCAAATATGCCATCGATGCTTTGCAACGGATACGCATTTTCTTCGTTACTTCATTGAGTTTGCGAGCATTTAAAGACAAACGAGCTTTATTTGGCTTTACTACTAAAAGCATTGGAGAGCTCCAAGCACTTTGCTATGGCTCGATCACACCTAGATCAAGCATTCGGTCAATTTCCGAAAACATAAGATTTTCTACAGCAGGTCTCACAGGATAGTATCTCTGTTTGACAGGCTTACCATCACCGATGTCAATCTCATGCTAGATTAGAGCCGTGCGACTTTACCCTTGCTTTTGAAAACTCGGAAACAGTTTAATTTCAACATCAAGTTGCTATCTTTCAATATGTGAATAGATCTTCATTTTGGTCAACTTCTATGTCTTCAGTTAAAATGGAGCTAATGATTCCGGGCGCTAACTAAAAAGCCCGCCAGAAATCTATGCCTAGTATTAAATTCTGGGCTATTGAAGGGATAATGTAAAGGTCCATATTTTTTACTTTTTCCTGTTATTTTATTTTCCACCTGAGTATTCCACGGACCTGGTGTTCCCTGGCATCAGCTGTTCGTATTTGCGATACAATTTGGTTAAAGTTCGGATATTTAGAAAAATCTGTAAGCGCTAATGAACTTCCGATACAACTTATATTGGCTCCAGTGTCTAGCAAACCAAGTTCTAAGAAATTCAAGAATGATACGCTAGCCTAGCTACGACGATCGACATTGTTTTGAAAAACTGTTGACACTATCATAGTTCTCTTATTTCTCAACGAACGAAAATATTTTCGCATCCAAATTGTGTTTCGATGACTTTTTTTACAAGTCCAGCGAAACTTCGTTCGCGCTCTAAATAATTATCTTTAATCTCTCATGATAGGGCTTAAAATGTAATTTAACTTCAGATTTCTAAAATTGTAATCTTTTCTACACCTATGCTAGAGTTTTCCCCTACTTCTGGGACACCCTTCCTTGTTTGAATGCCCCACCTTGCCGGTTTTCCGCCTTTTGCTTGCAGTTTTGACAGTTGGGTTCTATGTCTGCGGCGCTCCGCATCCATAAGAAAAAATCTTCTCTCGGCCAAACAATTTTCCCATACGTGGCCGGGAGCTTCACAATTCCAGCACAACAATGGAGTTACACGATTAATTGCTGAAATTTCTTTCTCTTCCTCCACTTCGAGAGCCTCGTTGCGCTGCTCGTCATCCAAGGCACAAACTCTATACGTACTAGACTTGGCTTGTGTCGGACGTGCTCCACCTACTTCGCTTAGAAAATGTTCTCGCTTATGTAAGTGGCGCAACTCGGAAATAGACGAAATGTTCTCATACAACAATATCTCTTTCATGTCGATAACCAAATTTCCTAGTACTACCTCTACTAATTCGTCTTCTGCAAAACCAACTAATAGCCTTTCCATGAATTTGCAGACGCTTTCATAAAACGTATCGAACGATTCTCCCTGTTTTTGTTTTCGTGAGCGAATTTGTTCACGTAATTCTTTAGCCGATCTCTCTCCATACTGTTCTCGAAATGCTGTACAGAATTATTTCCAGTTGAATGTTTGGACCCTTTTATGAAATCTCCAGAACCAACTACTGGCTATACCAATTAAGAGCTTGTGTATATTTCTACTAATAAGTTCTAAGTCTCCGTCGAAATGTTCAATTGTTAAGATTTTAACTCTGTTAAGGAACTCTTCTACTGACAATCCATCAAAAGTTCCATCAAACTTACACCCCACATTTGTAGAACATCAGCGATTGTATGTGGTCCAAGCGGATGCATATTATTTGCTGATCTACAACTCCATGGAGTAACTCTAGTGACGGTTTCACGGACGATTGACTCAATATTACCTATCGGTATACTATTTACCACAGGGGGATTTTTCTGCCTTCGTTGCCTTGGTGGGCGACCTCTTCTAGCTAGCGCGTTTGGGCGTTGATTAGTGTGCGACCTAGCTCCTAGCTTTGTAGTGGTACTACGGGGCGGAGGAGCGTTTTCTGGGCTGGATGTGTGCGATTGGTCTCCAAGGGCAATAAGAGCTTCTGATGACTCTGGTGCTTGTTGATTAGGCCTTCTAATTGAAGTGTCAACGAACGAGTAAACGGACGAGATCCTGTTGCTACAACGCTCATGACGTAATCGCACAAGGTTGTGTATCTAACATAATTTCACTGCAAATAATGCTGACATTCGCTGCAGCATTAACCTGCTGAGCCTGGTTTAACTCAAAACTACTTTCTAGCGGCATAACTATAGAATTTATTAATTTTTTTTTTTAATAATAATAATTTTTTGATAACTTTTTCAGGGAGACATAAATTATGACAATATTCTCGCTTTACTACTCCTATCGGTACATTTAATTTGTAAATAATAAATGGGCTATTGTAACTAAGACCCCATTTACACGCTGAAGTTTTTCATGAAGTTTTTTTTTCATTCTGTTTTAAAACTTCCTCGGAATTCAGGTCGCATTTACACGCTGAAATTTTTCAGTGAAATTTTTCCATTGAAAATGCAACTCTGGTTTAAATTTATGGTCGATAAACAGACACAGTTAACTCCAGTTCAATTAATTCTTTCTTCCATAACATTCTATTAATAATTTATAGACCACAACAATATATTTACTATTTGCGCTAATATTTGCTTGTGCGATATTTCGTATCACTAACTTTATTTTTCACATCAAACACTGTGCAACTCTGTGTTTACGTTCTATCGGAATAAGGCAAAGCAAAATAGAGAAAAATTCTGGACTTAACAAGTACTGAATTTTTGCTGGAATTTTTACACCTCTACTCCCCTTGCCAACAAACAAACATTCAGAGAGAAAATTCACGAAAAAACTTCAGCGTGTAAATGGGGTGTAATACAAATTTTTTCTTTAGCGAACCTTATTTTCTCTATTTTTCCGCTTGGACTCCAACAGACAACAAGCACACTCGCATTTAATGTTGTATTCCAGTACTAACCCCTGAGGATTGATATCAAAAACTGAACACTTAAAAAAATTGATCATGATCCTTGTGGTTGGCAGCTCATCGATTGGATCCAGCGAAGACATCATTCCGGCGGCTTCATCTCATATCAAACGTCCCTCTAGTACCTGCAAAGAAAGAAAATGATCAAAAATTAATTATTTATTGATTTTTCTCAAACACACAAAACTCGTCACTTACCTGGTCATCATTTGGTCGCCTGCATCCAGTGTTCGTGAAGTTCACACTTGCGGCATGGATCGTGGCATCGAGCGTTACCAACGGACTCAACAACATAGGCGTGTACCAGAGTCCACCAAAAATTACTTCAAAACGAATAAAACAAGTCGGACGCAACCGACTGCGGTATACTCGATACCAGTATTAAAAATTTTGATGCCCATCCATGTGGGATGTCAATTGCTATCTTCATACCAAATTTGGTGACTCTAGCTCGAAGTTTGTAAAAAGTGGGGAAAGGGGGGCTGGGGGCGGTATGGGTGGAATTGCATCCAAATATTTGATGCAGATCCTTGTGGAATGTCAAATGCTACCTTCATACCAAATTTGGTGACTCAAGCTCAAAATTTGTATAAAGTGGGGAAAGGGGGGCTGGGGACGGTATGGTTGGGCGTGGCATCCAATTTTTGCTGCAGATCCTTGTGGAATGTCAAATGCTTCCTTCATACCAAATTTGGTGTTTCTAGCTTAAAGTTTGTATAAGGTGGGGAAAGGTGGGCGGAATGGATGGGCTATGCTCCAAACTTGATGCAGATTGTTGGGTGTCGTTGCCAGCTATCTTCCTATCAAATTTGGTGGCTCTAGCTCCACTACTCTGGAATATACACGCATTCCCGTTTTTGACGAACCGTTGGGGCAGATGGGGGTGCTATGGCGGTATTGGTGGGCGCGGCATCCAAACTTTTTATGCAGTTTTTGGGGGGTCATCATCATCTATCTTGGCACCAAATTTGGTGACTCGAGCTAAAAAACTGTGGGAGATATAGGCTTTTCTGATTTCTAAATGCGGGGGGCTGGGGGCGGAATGAGGGCGTGGCTCCAAAATTTTTTATGCAGTTTTTTGGGGGTTGCTAGAAGCTATCTTCTTACCAAATTTGGTAGTTCTAGCTGTAAGGGTGTGTGAAATATGCGGATTTATCGTTTTTGAGTTATCGAATTATCATCACATTGTCGCCTGCATCCAGTATTCGTGAAATTCACACTTGCTGGATTGCTCGTGGCACCGAGCGTTATCCATGGACTCAACATCACAGGCGTGTACCAGCGTCCGCCAAAAATTCCTGCAAAAAACGAATACAAAATAGTAAAAGCTTTGATTTCTAAATCAAACAATTTACTATTTGCAACTGAGTCACTTACCTGGTCCAACCTTGTGGTTGGCAGCTCATCGATTGGATCCAGCGATGACATCAATCCAGTGGCTTCATCTACCATCTAACTTCCCTCCAGTACCTGAAAAGAATAGAAAAAGAGCAAAAATTAATTTACATTGATTTTTCTCAAACACACAAAACTCGTCACTTACCTGGTCATCATTTGGTCGCCTGCATCCAGTGTTCGTGAAGTTCACACTTGCGGCATGGATCGTGGCATCGAGCGTTATCCACGGACTCAACATCACCAGCGTCCACCAAAAATTGCTGCAAAAAACGAATAAAAAACAAGTGGAACGTTGCAGTCGGACGCAACCGACTGCGGCATACTCGATAGTATTAAAACCAGTAAAAAGAGGCGTGATTGCAAAGGGGTACGCACTGGGCAGGGGTGTACGCTGCCTTAAATATTCTCCGATGCAGATGAGGATGCCACCAGCTATCGTCCTTCCAAATTCGGTGACTCTAACTCAAAGCTTTTAAAAGTGGTGAAAGGGGGGCTGGGCGCGGTATGGGTGGGCGTGGCATCCAATTTTTGCTGCATATCTATGTGAAATGTCAATTGCTGCCTTCAGTCAGTTGTTTCCAAACTTGATGACTCTAGCCCGAATTTTGTAAAAGTGGGAAAAGGGGGACTTGGGGCGGTATGGGTGGGCGTGGCAACCAATTTTTGATGCAGATCTTTGTGGAATGTCAATTGCTATATTCATACCAAATTTGGTGACTCTAGCTCGAAAATTGAAAAATGTGGGGAAAGGGGGCTGGGGGCGGTATCCAATTTTTTTATGCAGATCTGTGTGGATGTCAATTGCTATCTTCATACCAAATTTGGTGACTCTAGCTCGAAGTTTGCAAAAAGTGCGGAAAGAGGGACTGGGGCGGTATGGGTGGGTGTGGCTTCCAAATTTTTACTGCAGATCTTTGTGAAATGTCAATTGCTATCTTCATACCAAATTTGGTGACTGTAGCTCGAAAATTGAAAAATGTGGGGAAAGGGGGCTGGGGGCGGTATCCAATTTTTGATGCAGATCTGTGTGGAATGTCAATTGCTATCTTCATACCAAATTTGGTGACTCTAGCTCGAAGTTTGTAAAAAGTGGTGAAAGGGGGGCTGGGGGCGGTATGGGTGGGCGTGGCATCCAAAGTTTTGCTGCAGATCTAAGTGGAATGTCAACTGCTACCTTCCTTCCAAATTTGGTGACTCTAGCTCAAAGTTTGTTAAATGTGGGGAGAGGGGGTCTGGGGGCGTTATGGATGGGCGTGGCATCCAAATTTTTGATGCAGATCCTTGTGGAATGTCAAATGCTACCTTCATACCAAATTTGGTGTTTCTAGCTCAAAGTTTGTGAAATGTGGGGGAAAGGGGGGCGGTATGGATGAGCGTGGCTCCAAAACTTTGATGCAGTTTTTTGGGGGTCGTTGCCAGCTATCTTCCTATCAAATTTTGTGGCTCTAGCTCCACTACTCTGGAATATACACGCATTCCCGTTTTTGACGAACCGTTGGGGCAGATGGGGGTGGCTAGGGCGGTATTGGTGGGCGTGGCATCCAAACTTTTGATGCAGTTTTTGGGGGGTCATCATCTCCTATCTTGGCACCAAATTTGGTGACCCGAGCTAAAAAACTGTGGGAGATATAGGCTTTTCTGATTTCTAAATGCGGGGGGCTGGTGGCGGAATGAGGGCGTGGCTCCAACATTTTTGATGCAGTTTTTTTGGGGGTTGCTAGAAGCTATCTTCTTACCAAATTGGTAGTTCTAGCTGTAAGGGTGTGTGAAATATGCGGATTTATCGTTTTGGAGTTATCGAATTATCATCACGTTGTCGCCTGCATCCAGTATTCGTGAAATTCACACTTGCGGCATGGCTCGTGGCACCGAGCGTTATCCATGGACTCAACATCACAGGCGTGTACCAGCGTCCGCCAAAAATTCCTGCAAAAAACGAATACAAAATAGTTAGTTGGATCCAGCGATGACATCATTCCAGTGGCTTCATCTACCATCTAACGTCCCTCCAGTACCTGAAAATAATAGAAAAAGAGCAAAAATTAATTATTTATTGATTTTTCTCAAACACACAAAACTCGTCACTTACCTGGTCATCATTTTGTCGCCTGCATCCAGTGTTTGTGAAGTTCACACTTGCGGCATGGATCGTGGCATCGAGCGTTATCCACGGACTCAACATCACCAGCGTCCACCAAAAATTGCTGCAAAAAACGAATAAAAAACAAGTGGAAACGTTGCAGTCGGACGCAACCGTCTGCGGCATACTCGATAGTATTAAAACCAGTAAAATGAGGCGTGATTGCAAAGGGGTACGCACTGGGCAGGGTGGTATGCTGCCTTAAATATTCTGCGATGCAGATGAGGATGCCACCAGCTATCGTCCTTCCAAATTCGGTGACTCTAGCTCAAAGTTTTAAAAGGTGGGGAAAGGGGGGCTGGGCGCGGTATGGGTGGGCGTGGCATCCAAATTTTGGCTGCATATCTATGTGAAATGTCAATTGCTATATTCATACCAAATTTGGTGACTCTAGCTCGAAGTTTGCAAAAAGTGGGGAAAGAGGGACTGGGGCGGTATGGGGGGTGTGGCATCCAAATTTTTGCTGCAGATCCTTGTGGAATGTCAAATACTACCTCATACCAAATTTGGTGACTCTAGCTCAAAGTTGTGAAATGTGGGGGATAGGGGGGCGGTATGGGTGAGCGTGGCTCCAAAACTTTGATGCAGTTTTTGGGGGTCATTGCCAGCTATATTACTACAAAATTTGGTGGCTCTAGCTCGACAACTCTGGAAGATACACGCAATTCCGTTTTTGATGAAGCATTGGGTGGATGGGGGCGGCTAGGGCAGTATTGGTGGGCGTGGCATCCAAACTTTTGATGCAGTTTTTGGGGGGTCATCACCAGCTAACTTGGCACCAAATTTGGAGGCTCTAGCTCAAAAACTGTGGGAGATATAGGCTTTTCTGAGTTCAAAATGCGGGGGGCTGGGGGCGGAATGAGTGGGCGTGGCTCCAAAACTTTGATGCAGATTTTTGGGGATCGTTACCAGGTATCTTCCTACCAAATTGGAGGCTTTGGCTGCACAACTCTGGAAGATACACGCATTACCGTTTTTGACGAAGCGTTGGTGTGGGTGGGGGCGGCTAGGGCAGTATGGGTGGGCGTGGCATCAAAAGTTTTACTGCAGATCTTTGTGAAATGTCAATTGCTATCTTCATACCGAATTTGGTGACTCTAGCTCGAAAATTGTTATATGTGGGGAAAGGGGGCTGGGGGCGGTATCCAATTTTTGATGCAGATCTGTGTGGAATGTCAATTGCTATCTTCATACCAAATTTGGTGACTCTAAATCGAAGTTTGTAAAAAGAGGTGAGAGGGGGGCTGGGGGCGGTATGGGTGGGCGTGGCATCCAAATTTTTGCTGCAGATCCTTGTGGAATGTCAAATACTACCTTCATACCAAATTTGGTGACTCTAGCTCAAAGTTTGTGAAATGTGTGGGAAAGGGGGGCGGTATGGGTGAGCGTGGCTCCAAAACTTTGATGCAGTTTTTTGGGGGTCATTGCCAGCTATATTACTACCAAATTTGGTGGCTCTAGCTCGACAACTCTGGAAGATACACGCAATTCCGTTTTGATGAAGCATTGGGTGGATGGGGGCGGCTAGGGCAGTATTGGTGGGCGTAGCATCCAAACTTTTGATGCAGTCTTGGGTGGTCATCATCACCTATCTTGGCACCAAATTTGGTGACTCGAGCTAAAAAACTGTGGGAGATATAGGCTTTTCTGATTTCTTTATACGGGGGGCTGGGGGCGGAATGGGGGCGTGGCTCCAAAATTTTGATGCAGTTTTTTGGGGGTTGCTGGAAGCTATCTTCTTACCAAATTGGTAGTTCTAGCTGCAAGGGTGTGTGAAATATGCGGATTTATCGTTTTTGAGTTATCGAATTATCATCACGTTGTCGCCTGCATCCAGCATTCGTGAAATTCACACTTGCGGCATGGCTCGTGGCACCGAGCGTTATCCACGGACTCAACATCACCAGCGTCCACCAAAAATGCTGCAAAAAAACGAATAAAAAACAAGTGGAAACGTTGCAGTCGGACGCAACCGACTGCGGCATACTCGATAGTATTAAAACCAGTAAAAAGAGGCGAGATTGCAAAGGGGAACGCACTGGGCAGGGGTGTACGCTGCCTGGATGCCACCAGCTATCGTCCTTCCAAATTCGGTGACTCTAGCTAAAAGTTTTTAAAAGGTGGGGAAAGGGGGGCTGGGCGCGGTATGGGTGAGCGTCGCATCCAAATTTTTGCTGCATATCTATGTGAAATGTCAATTGCTGCCTTCAGTCAGTTGTTTCCAAACTTGATGACTCTAGCCCGAATTTTGTAAAAAGTGGGGAAAGGGGGACTTGGGGCGGTATGGGTGGGCGTGGCATCCAATTTTTGATGCAGATCTTTGTGGAATGTCAATTGCTATCTTCATACCAAATTTGGTGACTCTAGCTCGAAGTTTGCAAAAAGTGCGGAAAGAGGGACTGGGGCGGTATGGGTGGGCGTGGCATCAAAAGTTTTGCTGCAGATCTTTGTGGAATGTCAATTGCTACCTTCATACAAAATTTGGTAACTCTAGCTCAAAGTTTGTAAAAGGTGTGCAAAGGGGGTGGAAGGGGTGCGCGTGGCTCCAAAACTTTGATGCAGTTTTTTGGGGGTCGTTGCAAGCTATCTTCCTATCAAATTTGGTGTCTCTAGCTCCACTACTCTGGAATATACACTTATTCCCGTTTTTGACGAACCGTTGGGGCAGATGGGGGTGGCTAGGGCGGTATTGCGGGCTTGGCATCCAAACTTTTGATGCAGTTTTTGGGGGGTCATCATCACCTATCTTGGCACCAAATTTGGTGACTCGAGCTAAAAAACTGTGGGAGATATAGCCTTTTCTGATTTCTAAATGCGGGGGGCTGAGGGCGGAATGGGGGGTGTGGCTCCAAAATTTTTGATGCAGTTTTTTGGGGGTTGATAGAAGCTATATTCTTACCAAATTTGGTAGTTCTAGCTGTAAGGGTGTGTGAAATATGCGGATTTATCGTTTTTGAGTAATCGAATTATCATCACGTTGTCGCCTGCATCCAGTCTTCGTGAAATTCACACTTGCGGCATGGCTCGTGGCACCGAGCGTTATCCACGGATTCAACATCACCAGCGTCCACCAAAAATTGCTGCAAAAAAACGAATAAAAAACAAGTGGAAACGTTGCAGTCGGACGCAACCGACTGCGGCATACTCGATAGTATTAAAACCAGTAAAACGAGGCGAGATTGCAAAGGGGTACGCACTGGGCAGGGGTTTACGCTGCCTTAAATATTCTCCGATGCAGATGAGGATGCCACCAACTATCGTCCTTCCAAATTCGGTGACTCTAGCTCAAAGTTTTTAAAAGGTGGGGAAAGGGGGGCTGGGCGCGGTATGGGTGAGCGTGGCATCCAAATTTTTGCTGCATATCTATGTGAAATGTCAATTGCTGCCTTCAGTCAGTTGTTTCCAAATTTGGTGACTCTAGCTCGAAGTTTGCAAAAAAGTGCGGAAAGAGGGACTGGGGCGGTATGGGTGGGCGTGGCATCAAAAGTTTTGCTGCAGATCTATGTGGAATGTCAACTGCTACCTTCCTTCCAAATTTGGTGACTCTAGCTCAAAGTTTGTTAAATGTGGGGAGAGGGGGTCTGGGGGCGGTATGGATGGGCGTGGCATCCAAAGTTTTGATGCAGGTCTTTGTGGAATGTCAATTGCTACCTTCATACAAAATTTGGTAACTCTAGCTCAAAGTTTGTAAAAGGTGTGCAAAGGGGGTGGAAGGGGTGCGCGTGGCTCCAAAACTTTGATGCAGTTTTTTGGGGTCGTTGCAAGCTATCTTCCTATCAAATTTGGTGTCTCTAGCTCCACTACTCTGGAATATACACGTATTCCCGTTTTTGACGAACCGTTGGGGCAGATGGGGGTGGCTAGGGCGGTATTGTGGGCGTGGCATCCAAACTTTTAATGCAGTTTTTGGGGGGTCATCATCACCTATCTTGGCACCAAATTTGGTGACTCGAGCTAAAAAACTGTGGGAGATATAGGCTTTTCTGATTTCTTTATACGGGGTGCTGGGGGCGGAATGGGGGCGTGGCTCCAAAATTTTTGATGCAGTTTTTTGGGGGTTGCTAGAAGCTATCTTCTTACCAAATTTGGTAGTTCTAGCTGCAAGGGTGTGTGAAATATGCGGATTTATCGTTTTTGAGTTATCGATTATCATCAAGTTGTCGCCTGCATCCAGTATTCGTGAAATTCACACTTGCGGCATGGCTCGTGGCACCGAGCGTTATCCACGGACTCAACATCACCAGCGTCCACCAAAAATTGCTGCAAAAAACGAATAAAAAACAAGTGGAAACGTTGCAGTCGGACGCAACCGACTGCGGCATACTCGATAGTATTAAAACCAGTAAAAAGAGGCGAGATTGCAAAGGGGAACGCACTGGGCAGGGGTGTACGCTGCCTGGATGCCACCAGCTATCGTCCTTCCATATTCGGTGACTCTAGCTAAAAGTTTTAAAAGGTGGGGAAAGGGGGGCTGGGCGCGGTATGGTTGGGCGTGGCATCAAAGTTTTGCTGCAGATCTATGTGGAATGTCAACTGCTACCCGAGCTAAAAAACTGTGGGAGATATAGGCTTTTCTGATTTCTTAATGCGGGGGGCTGGGGGCGGAAGGAGGGCGTGGCTCCAAAATTTTTGATGCAGTTTTTTGGGGGTTGCTAGAAGCTATCTTCTTACCAAATTTGGTAGTTCTAGCTGTAAGGGTGTGTGAAATATGCGGATTTATCGTTTTTGAGTTATCGAATTATCATCACGTTGTCGCCTGCATCCAGTATTCGTGAAATTCACACTTGCGGCATGGCTCGTGGCACCGAGCATTAGCCATGGACTCAACATCACAGGCGTGTACCAGCGTCCGCCAAAAATTCCTGCAAAAAAACGAATACAAAATAGTTAAAACTTTGATTTCTAAATCAAACAATTTACTATTTGCAACCTTGTGGTTGGCAGCTCATCGATTGGATCCAGCGATGACATCATTCCAGTGGCTTCATCTACCATCTAACGTCCCTCCAGTACCTGAAAAGAATAGAAAAAAAGACAAAAATTAATTTTACATTGATTTTTCTCAAACACGCAAAAACTCGTCACTTACCTGGTCATCATTTGTCGCCTGCATCCAGTGCTTGTGAAGTTCACACTTGCGGCATGGATCGTGGCATCGAGCGTTATCCACGGACTCAACATCACCAGCGTCCACCAAAAATTGCTGCAAAAAACGAATAAAAAACAAGTGGAAACGTTGCAGTCGGACGCAACCGACTGCGGCATACTCGATAGTATTAAAACCAGTAAAAAGAGGCGTGATTGCAAAGGGGTACGCACTGGGCAGGGGTGTACGCTGCCTTAAATATTCTCCGATGCAGATGACGATGCCACCAGCTATCGTCCTTACAAATTCGGTGACTCTAGCTCAAAGTTTTTAAAAGGTGGGGAAAGGTGGGCTGGGCGCGGTATGGGTGGGCGTGGCATCCAAATTTTTGCTGCATATCTATGTGAAATGTCAATTGCTGCCTTCAGTCAGTTGTTTCCAAACTTGATGACTCTAGCCCGAATTTTGTAAAAAGTGGGGAAAGGGGCACTTGGGCGGTATGGGTGGGCGTGGCATCCAATTTTTGATGCAGATCTTTGTGGAATGTCAATTGCTATCTTCATACCAAATTTGGTGACTCTAGCTCGAAGTTTGCAAAAAGTGGGGAAAGAGGGACTGGGGCGGTATCGTGGCTCCAAAACTTTGATGCAGTTTTTTGGGGGTCATTGCCAGCTATATTACTACCAAATTTGGTGGCTGTAGCTCGACAACTCTGGAAGATACACGCAATTCAGTTTTTGATGAAGCATTGGGTGGATGGGGGCGGCTAGGGCAATATTGGTGGGCGTGGCATCCAAACTCTTGATGAAGTTTTTCGGGGGTCATCACCAGCTATCTTGGCACCAAATTTGGAGGCTCTTGCTCAAAAACTGTGGGAGATATAGGCTTTTCTGAGTTCAAAATGCGGTGGGCTGGGGGCGGAATGAGTGGGCGTGGCTCCAAAACTTTGATGCAGTTTTTGGGGATCGTTACCAGGTATCTTCCTACCAAATTTGGAGGCTTTGGCTGCACAACTCTGGAAGATACACGCATTACCGTTTTTGACGAAGCGTTGGGGTGGGTGGGGGCGGCTAGGGCATTATCGGTGGGCGTGGCATCAAAACTTTTGATGCAGGTTTTGGGAGATCATCATCACCTATCTTGGCACCAATTTTGGTGGCTATAGCTCAAAAACTGTGGGAGATAAAGGATTCTTGATCTTTAAAAGCGGGGCGGGGCTGGGGGCGGAATGGGTTGGCATGGCTCCAAAATTTTTGATGCAAATTTGGTAGTTCTAGCTGTAATGATGTGCAAAATATGTGGATTTATCGGTTTTGAGTTATCGAATTTATCGATTTTCCAGCCCCGCAGTTATCGTACAACCCCAATCTTGACACTTTAATTTACTATCCCATAGTTAAAGAGAATTGGAAAGTTTCAAGTCTGTAGCTTGAAGGGTGTGGAAAAAAATTGGACACATACAGACTGACATACGGACGGACACCATGACGGACATTGCACAAACCCAATATACTCTTTACCTTCGGTATCGAGTATAAATAGTTAAAATTTTGATTTTTAAATCAAACATTTTTGCTATTTGCAATTAAGTCACTTACCTGGTCCATCCTTGTGGTTGGCAGCTCATCGATAGGATCCAGCGAAGACATCATTCCAGCGGCATCATCTAACATCAAACGTCCTTCCAGTATCTGCAAAGAAAAGAAGGAGGGCAAAAATTATTATACCCTTAACCCATAAAATGGGTAGTTAAGGGTATAATGGTTTTGTGCAAAAGTATGTAACAGGCAGAAGGAAGCATCTCCGACCCCATAAAGTATATATACTCTTGATCAGCATCAATAGCCGAGACGATAAAGCCATGTCCGTCTGTCCGTCCGTCTGTCTGTCTGTATGAACGCGTGGATCTCAGAGACTACAAGAGCTAGAAACTTCAGATTTGGTATTTAAGTTCTCCTATACCATAAGCAAAACAATTTTGCTTCAAATTATCGATAACTATTCTGGTTTCCGATATACACATACACATAATATCGATAACAAAAACAAATTTGGAAATCTAAAAATGAGGGTTGAAGTAATGGGTAGTGATAGAACTTTTCTGAAAATTTCGTCCAAATCGGTTGAGAAACACCGGAGATATCGAATTTAATCGATCGAAGCTAAGTCAGTATACCAAAGTCTTACATAAATTTAATTTATTTATTGCAACAGGGTTCGGGGTATCTTATAGTTGGGCTCTCCCGACTAGAGCCTTCTTACTTGTTTTACATTGATTTTTCTCAAACACTCCAAATTCGTCATTTATCTAGTATTCGTGAAATTCACACTTGCGGCATGGCTCGTGGCATCGAGCGTTATCCATGGACTCAACATCACAGGCGTCTACCAGCGTCCACCAAAAATTGCTGCAAAATACGCATAAAAAACAAGTGGAAACGTTGCAGTCGGACGCAACCGACTGCGGCATACTCGATACCAGTATTAAAACAGGTAAAAAGAGGCCTGATTGCAAAGGGGTACGGATGGGGCAGGGGTGTACGCTGCCTTAAAGATTCTCCGATGCAGATAGGGATGCCACCAACTATCTTCCTTCCAAATTTGGTGACTCTAGCTGAAAGTTTGTAAGAGCTGTTGAAAGGGGGGCTGGGGGCGGTATGGGTGGGTGTGGCATCTAAATTTTTAATGCAGATCTTTGCGAAATGTCAATTGCTATCTTCATACCAAATTTGGTGATTCTAGCTCGAAAATTGTTAAATGTGGGGAAAGGGGGGCTGGGGGCGGTATCCAAATTTTTGATGCAGATCTATGTGGAATGTCAACTGCTACCTTCCTTCCAAATTTGGTGACTCTAGCTCAAAGTTTGTTAAATGTGGGGAGAGGGGGTCTGGGGGCGGTATGGATGGGCGTGGCATCCAAAGTTTTGATGCAGATCTTTGTGGAATGTCAATTGCTACCTTCATACAAAATTGGTAACTCTAGCTCAAAGTTTGTAAAAGGTGTGCAAAGGGGGTGGAAGGGGTGCGCGTGGCTCCAAAACTTTGATGCAGTTTTTTGGGCGTCGTTGCAAGCTATCTTCCTATCAAATTTGGTGTCTCTAGCTCCACTCCTCTGGAATATACACGCATTCCCGTTTTTGACGAACCGTTGGGGCAGATGGGGGTGGCTAGGGCGGTATTGGTGGGCGTGGCATCCAAACTTTTGATGCAGTTTTTGGATGGTCATCATCACCTATCTTGGCACCAAATTTGGTGACCCGAGCTAAAAAACTGTGGGAGATATAGGCTTTTCTGATTTCTTAATGCGGGGGGCTGGGGGCGGAATGAGGGCGTGGCTCCAAAATTTTTGATGCAGTTTTTTGGGGGTTGCTAGAAGCTATCTTCTTACCAAATTTGGTAGTTCTAGCTGTTAGGGTGTGTGAAATATGCGGATTTATCGTTTTTGAGTTATCGAATTATCATCACGTTGTCGCCTGCATCCAGTCTTCGTGAAATTCACACTTGCGGCATGGCTCGTGGCACCGAGCGTTATCCACGACTCAACATCACCAGCGTCCACCAAAAATTGCTGCAAAAAACGAATAAAAAACAAGTGGAAACGTTGCAGTCGGATGCAACCGACTGCGGCATACTCGATAGTATTAAAACCAGTAAAATGAGGCGAGTAGCAAAGGGGTACGCACTGGGCAGGGGTGTACGCTGCCTTAAATATTCTCCGATGCAGATGAGGATGCCACCAGCTATCGTCCTTCCAATTCGGAGACTCTAGATCAAAGTTTTTAAAAGGTGGGGAAAGGGGGGCTGGCCGCGGTATGTGTGAGCGTGGCATCCAACTTTTTGCTGCATATCTATGTGAAATGTCAATTGCTGCCTTCAGTCAGTTGTTTCCAAACTTGATGACTCTAGCTCGAAGTTTGTAAATAGTGGAGAAAGGGGGACTTGGGGCGGTATGGGTGGGCGTGGCATCCAATTTTTGATGCAGAATTTTGTGGAATGTCAAATGCTATCTTCATACCAAATTTGGTGACTCTAGCTCGAAGTTTGCAAAAAGTGCGAAGAGAGGGACTGGGGCGGTATGGGTGGGCGTGGCATCTAAAGTTTTGCTGCAGATCTATTTGGAATGTCAATTGCTGTCTTCATACCAAATTTGGTGACTCTAGCTCAAAGTTTGTGAAATGTGGGGGAAAGGGGGGCGGTATGGGTGAGCGTGGCTCCAAAACTTTGATGCAGTTTTCGGGGGGTCATCACCAGCTATCTTGGCACCAAATTTGGAGGCTCTAGCTCAAAAACTGTGGGAGATATAGGCTTTTCTGAGTTCAAAATGCGGTGGGCTGGGGGCGGAATGAGTGGGCGTGGCTCCAAACTTTGATGCAGTGTTTTTTGGGATCGTTACCAGGTATCTTCCTACCAAATTTGGAGGCTTTGGCTGCACAACTCTGGAAGATACACGCATTACCGTTTTTGACGAAGCGTTGGGGTGGGTGGGGCGGCTAGGGCAGTATCGGTGGGCGTGGCATCAAAACTTTTGATGCAGTTTTGGGAGATCATCATCACCTATCTTGGCACCATTTTGGTGGCTATAGCTCAAAAACTGTGGGAGATATAGGCTTTTTTGATCTTAAAAAGCGGGGCGGGGGCTGGGGGCGGAATGGGTTGGCATGGCTCCAAAATTTTGATACAAATCTGGTAGTTTTTGCTGTAATGATGTGCAAAATATGTGGATTTATCGGTTTTGAGTTATCGAATTATCGATTTTCCAGCCCCGCAGTTATCGTACAACCCCAATCTTGACACTTTAATTTACTATCCCATAGTTAAAGAGAATTGGAAAGTTTCAAGTCTGTAGCTTGAAGGGTGTGGAAAAAAATTGGACACATACAGACGGACATACGGACGGACACCATGACGGACATTGCACAAACCCAACATACTCTTTACCTTCGGTATCGAGTATAAATAGTTAAAATTTTGATTTTTAAATCAAACATTTTTGCTATTTGCAATTAAGTCACTTACCTGGTCCATCCTTGTGGTTGGCAGCTCATCGATAGGATTCAGCGAAGACATCATTCCAGCGGCATCATCTAACATCAAACGTCCTTCCAGTATCTGCAAAGAAAAGAAAGAGGGCAAAAATTATTATACCCTTAACTCATAAAATGGGTAGTTAAGGGTATAATGGTTTTGTGCAAAAGTATGTAACAGGCAGAAGGAAGCATCTCCGACCCCATAAAGTATATATATTCTTGATCAGCATCAATAGCCGAGACGATATAGCCATGTCCGTCTGTCCGTCCATCTGTCTGTCTGTATGAACGCGTGGATCTCAGAGACTACAAGAGCTAGAAACTTCAGATTTGGTATTTAAGTTCTCCTATACCACAAGCAAAACAATTTTCTCAAACACTCCAAATTCGTCATTTATCTAGTATTCGTGAAATTCACACTTGCGGCATGGCTCGTGGCATCGAGCGTTATCCATGGACTCAACATCACAGGCGTCTACCAGCGTCCACCAAAAATTGCTGCAAAATACGCATAAAAAACAAGTGGAAACGTTGCAGTCGGACGCAACTGACTGCGGCATACTCGATACCAGTATTAAAACAGGTAAAAAGAGGCCTGATTGCAAAGGGGTACGGATGGGGCGGGGGTGTACGCTGCCTTAAAGATTCTCCGATGCAAATAGGGATGCCACCAACTATCTTCCTTCCAAATTTGGTGACTCTAGCTGAAAGTTTGTAAGAGCTGTTGAAAGGGGGGCTGGGGGCGGTATGGGTGGGTGTGGCATCTAAATTTTTACTGCAGATCTTTGTGAAATGTCAATTGCTATCTTCATACCAAATTTGGTGATTCTAGCTAGAAGTTTATAAAAGGTGGGGAAAGAGGAGCTAGGGGCGGTATGGGTGGGTGTGGCATCCAAATTTTTACTGCAGGTCTTTGTGAAATGTCAATTGCTATCTTCATACCAAATTTGGTGACTCTAGCTCGAAAATTTTAAATGTGGGGAAAGGGGGCTGGGGGCGGTATCCAAATTTTTGATGCAGATCTGTGTGGAATGTCAATTGCTATCTTCATACCAAATTTGGTGAGTCTAGCTCGAAGTTTGTAAAAGTGGTGAAAGGGGGGCTGGGGGCGGTATGGGTGGGCGTGGCATCAAAAGTTTTGCTGCAGATCTATGTGGAATGTCAACTGCTACCCGAGCTAAAAAACTGTGGGAGATATAGGCTTTTCTGATTTCTAAATGCGTGGGGCTGGGGCGGAATGGGGGGCGTGGCTCCAACATTTTTGATGCAGTTTTTTGGGGGTTGCTAGAAGCTATCTTCTTACCAAATTTGGTAGTTCTAGCTGTAAGGGTGTGTGAAATATGCGGATTTATCGTTTTTGAGTTATCGAATTATCATCACGTTGTCGCCTGCAACCAGTATTCGTGAAATTCACACTTGCGACATGGCTCGTGGCACCGAGCGTTATCCATGGACTCAACATCACAGGCGTGTACCAGCGTCCGCCAAAAATTCCTGCAAAAAACGAATACAGAATAGTTAAAACTTTGATTTCTAAATCAAACAATTTACTATTTGCAACTGAGTCACTTACCTGGTCCAACCTTGTGGTTGGCAGCTCATCGATTGGATCCAGCGATGACATCATTCCAGTGGCTTCATCTACCATCTAACGTCCCTCCAGTACCTGAAAAGAATAGAAAAAGAGCAAAAATTAATTATTTATTGATTTTTCTCAAACACACAAAACTCGTCACTTACCTGGTCATCATTTTGTCGCCTGCATCCAGTGTTTGTGAAGTTCACACTTGCGGCATGGATCGTGGCATCGAGCGTTATCCACGGACTCAACATCACCAGCGTCCACCAAAAATTGCTGCAAAAAACGAATAAAAAACAAGTGGAAACGTTGCAGTCGGATGCAACCGACTGCGGCATACTCGATAGTATTAAAACCAGTAAAAAGAGCCGTGATTGCAAAGGGGTACGCACTGGGCAGGGGTGTACGCTGCCTTAAATATTCTCCGATGCAGATGAGGATGCCACCAGCTATCGTCCTTCCAAATTCGGTGACTCTAGCTCAAAGTTTTTAAAAGGTGGGGAAAGGGGGGCTGGGCGCGGTATGGGTGGGCGTGGCATCCAAATTTTGGCTGCATATCTATGTGAAATGTCAATTGCTGCCTTCAGTCAGTTGTTTCCAAACTTGATGACTCTAGCCCGAATTTTGTAAAAAGTGGGGAAAGGGGGACTTGGGGCGGTATGGGTGGGCGTGGCATCCAATTTTTGATGCAGATCTTTGTGGAATGTCAATTGCTATCTTCCTTCCAAATTTGGTGACTCTAGCTCGAAGTTTGCAAAAAGTGGGGAAAGAGGGACTGGGGCGGTATGGGTGGGCGTGGCATCTAAAGTTTTGCTGCAGATCTATGTGGAATGTCAATTGCTGTCTTCATACCAAATTTGGTGACTCTAGCTCAAAGTTTGTGAAATGTGGGGGAAAGGGGGCGGTATGGGTGAGCGTGGCTCCAAAACTTTGATGCAGTTTTTTGGGGGTCATTGCCAGCTATATTACTACCAAATTTGGTGGCTCTAACTCGAGAACTCTGGAAGATACACGCAATTCCGTTTTTGATGAAGCATTGGGTGGATGGGGGCGGCTAGGGCAGTATTGGTGGGCGTGGCATCCAAACTTTTAATGCAGTTTTTGGGAGATCATCATCACCTATCTTGGCACCAATTTTTGTGGCTATAGCTCAAAAACTGTGGGAGATATAGGCTTTTTTGATCTTAAAAGCGGGGCGGGGGCTGGGGGCGGAATGGGTTGGCATGGCTCCAAAACTTTGTTGCAGTTTTTTGGGGATCGTTACCAGGTATCTTCCTACCAAATTTGGAGGCTTTGGCTGCACAACTCTGGAAGATACACGCATTACCGTTTTGACGAAGCGTTGGGGTGGGTGGGGGCGGCTAGGGCAGTATCGGTGGGCGTGGCATCAAAACTTTTAATGCAGTTTTTGGGAGATCATCATCACCTATCTTGGCACCAATTTTGGTGGCTATAGCTCAAAAACTGTGGGAGATATAGGCTTTTTGATCTTAAAAAGCGGGGCGGGGGCTGGGGGCGGAATGGGTTGGCATGGCTCCAAAGTTTTTGATGCAAATTTGGTAGTTCTTGCTGTAATGATGTGCAAAATATGTGGATTTCGCGGTTTTGAGTTATCGAATTTATCGATTTTGCAGCCCCACAGTTATCGTACAACCCCAATCTTGACACTTTAATTTACTATCCCATAGTTAAAGAGAATTGGAAAGTTTCAAGTCTGTAGCTTGAAGGGTGTGAAAAAAAATTGGACACATACAGACGGACATACGGACGGACACCATGACGGACATTGCACAAACCCAACATACTCTTTACCTTCGGTATCGAGTATAAATAGTTAAAATTTTGATTTTTAAATCAAACATTTTTGCTATTTGCAATTAAGTCACTTACCTGGTCCATCCTTGTGGTTGGCAGCTCATCGATAGGATCCAGCGAAGACATCATTCCAGCGGCATCATCTAACATCAAACGTCCTTCCAGTATCTGCAAAGAAAAGAAGGAGGGCAAAAATTATTATACCCTTAACCCATAAAATGGGTAGTTAAGGGTATAATGGTTCTGTGCAAAAGTATGTAACAGGCAGAAGGGAGCATCTCCGACCCCATAAAGTATATATACTATTGATCAGCATCAATAGCCGAGACGATATAGCCATGTCCGTCTGTCCGTCCGTCTGTCTGTCTGTATGAACGCGTGGATCTCAGAGACTACAAGAGCTAGAAACTTCAGAATTGGTATTTAAGTTTTCCTATACCATAAGCAAAACAAGTTTGCTTCAAATTATCGATAACTTTTCTGGTTTCCGATATACACATGATATCGATAACAAAAACAAATTTAGAAAATCTAAAAATGAGGGTTTAAGTAACGGGTAGTGATTGAACTTTTCTGAAAATTTCGTCCAAATCGGTTGAGAAACACCGGAGATATCGAATTTAATCGATTGAAGCTAAGTCAGTATACCAAAGTCTTACATAAATTTAATTTATTTATTGCAACAGGGTTCAGGGTATCTTCTAGTTGGGCTCTCCCGACTAGAGCCTTCTTACTTGTTTACATTGATTTTTCTCAAACACTCCAAATTCGTCATTTATCTAGTATTCGTGAAATTCACACATGGACTCAACATCACAGGCGTCTACCAGCGTCCACCAAAAATTGCTGCAAAATACGCATAAAAGCAAGTGGATACGTTGCAGTCGGACGCAACCGACTGCGGCATACTCGATACCAGTATTAAAACAGGTAAAAAGAGGCCTGATTGCAAAGGGGTACGGATGGGGCAGGGGTGTACGCTGCCTTAAAGATTCTCCGATGCAGATAGGGATGCCACCAACTATCTTCCTTCCAAATTTGATGACTCTAGCTGAAAGTTTGTAAGAGCTGTTGAAAGGGGGGCTGGGGGCGGTATGGGTGGGTGTGGCATCTACATTTTTAATGCAGATCTTTGCGAAATGTCAATTGCTATCTTCATACCAAATTTGGTGATTCTAGCGAGAAGTTTATAAAAGGTGGGGAAAGAGGAGCTAGGGGCGGTATGGGTGGGTGTGGCACCCAAATTTTTACTGCAGGTCTTTGTGAAATGTCAATTGCTATCTTCATACCAAATTTGGTGACTCTAGCTCGACAATTGTTAAATGTGGGGAAAGGGGGGCTGGGGGCGGTATCCAAATTTTTGATGCAGATCTGTGTAGAATGTCAATTGCTATCTTCATACCAAATTTGGTGAGTCTAGCTCGAAGTTTGTAAAAAGTGGTGAAAGGGGGGCTGGGGGCGGTATGGGTGGGCGTGGCATCAAAAGTTTTGCTGCAGATCTATGTGGAATGTCAACTGCTATCTTCCTTCCAGATTTGGTGACTCTAGCTCAAAGTTTGTTAAATGTGGGGAGAGGGGGTCTGGGGGCGGTATGGATGGGCGTGGCATCAAAAGTTTTGCTGCAGATCTTTGTGGAATGTCAATTGCTACCTTCATACAAAATTTGGAAACTCTAGCTCAAAGATTGTAAAAGGTGTGGAAAGGGGGTAGAAGGGGTGCGCGTGGCTCCAAAACTTTGATGCAGTTTTTGGGGGTCGTTGCAAGATATCTTTCTGCCAAATTTGGTGGCTCTAGCTCCACAACTCTGGAAGATACACGCATTCCCGGTTTTGACGAAGCGTTGGGGCATCTGGGGGCGGCTAGGGTGGTATTGGTGGGCGTGGCATCCAAAATTTTGATGCAGTTTTTGGGGGTCATCATCACCTATCTTGGCACAAAATTTGGAGGCTCTAGCTCAAAAACTGTGGGAGATATAAGCTTTACTGATTTTAAAAAGCCGTGGGTCTGGGGGCGGAATGGGTAGGCGTGACTCCAAAACTTTGATGCAGTATTTTGGGGTTCGTTACCAGCTATCTTCCTACCAAATTTGGTGGCTCTAGCTCCACAAATCTGGAAGATACACGCATTCTCGTTTTTGACGAAGCGTTGGGGCAGCTGGGGCGGCTTGGGCGGAATTGGTGGGCGTGGCATGCAAACATTTGATGCAGTTTTTGGGGGGTCATCATCATCTACATTGGCACCAAATTTGGTGGCTCTAGCTCAAAAACTGTGGGAGATATAGGCTTTTTTGACTTTAAAATGCGGTGGGCTGGGGGCGGAATGGGGAGCATGGCTCCAAAATTGTTGATGCTGTTTTTTGGGGTTGCTAGTAGCTATCTTCTTACCAAATTTTATAGTTCTAGCTGTAATGATGTGCAAAATATGTGGATTTATCGGTTTTGAGTTATCGAATTTATCGATTTTCCAGCCCCGCAGTTATTGTACAACCCCAATCTTGACACTTTAATTTACTATACCATAGTTAAAGAGAATTGGAAAGTTTCAAGTCTGTAGCTTGAAGGGTGTGGAAAAAAATTGGACACATACAGACGGACGGACACCATGACGGACATTGCACAAACCCAACATACTCTTTACCTTCGGTATCGAGTATAAATAGTTAAAATTTTGATTTTTAAATCAAACATTTTTGCTATTTGCAATCAAGTCACTTACCTGGTCCATCCTTGTGGTTGGCAGCTCATCGATAGGATCCAGCGAAGACATCATTCCAGCGGCATCATCTAACATCAAACGTCCTTCCAGTATCTGCAAAGAAAGGAAGGAGGGCAAAAATTATTATACCCTTAACCCATAAAATGGGTAGTTAAGGGTATAATGGTTTTGTGCAAAAGTATGTAACAGGCAGAAGGAAGCATCTCCGACCCCATAAAGTATATATATTCTTGATCACCATCAATAGCCGAGACGATATAGCCATGTCCGTCTGTCCGTCCGTCTGTCTGTCTGTATGAACGCGTGTATCTCAGAGACTACAAGAGCTAGAAACTTCAGATTTGGTATTTAAGTTCTCCTATACCATAAGCAAAACAATTTTGCTTCAAATTATCGATAGCTATTCTGGTTTCCGATATACACATAATATCGATAACAAAAACAAATTTGGAAAATCGAAAAATGAGGGTTGAAGTAATGGGTAGTGATAGAACTTTTCTGAAAATTTCGTCCAAATCGGTTGAGAAACACCGGAGATATCGAATTTAATCGATTGAAGCTAAGTCAGTATACCAAAGTCTTACATAAATTTAATTTATTTATTGCAACAGGGTTCGGGGTATCTTCTAGTTGGGCTCTCCCGACTAGAGCCTTCTTACTTGTTTTCCATTGATTTTTCTCAAACACTCCAAATTCGTCATTTATCTAGTATTCGTGAAATTCACACTTGCGGCATGGCTCGTGGCATCGAGCGTTATCCATGGAGTCAACATCACAGGCGTCTACCAGCGTCCACCAAAAATTGCTGCAAAATACGCATAAAAAGCAAGTGGAAACGTTGCAATCGGACGCAACCGACTGCGGCATACTCGATACCAGTATTAAAACAGGTAAAAAGAGGCCTGATTGCAAAGGGGTACGGATGGGGCAGGGGTGTACGCTGCCTTAAAGATTCTCCGATGCAGATAGGGATGCCACCAACTATCTTCCTTCCAAATTTGGTGACTCTAGCTGAAAGTTTGTAAGAGCTGTTGAAAGGGGGGCTGGGGGCGGTATGGGTGGGTGTGGCATCTAAATTTTTAATGCAGATCTTTGCGAAATGTCAATTGCTATCTTCATACCAAATTTGGTGATTCTAGCTAGAAGTTTATAAAAGGTGGGGAAAGAGGAGCTAGGGGCGGTATGGGTGGGTGTGGCACCCAAATTTTTACTGCAGGTCTTTGTGAAATGTCAATTGCTATCTTCATACCAAATTTGGTGACTCTAGCTCGAAAATTGTTAAATGTGGGGAAAGGGGGGCTGGGGGCGGTATCCAAATTTTTGATGCAGATCTGTGTGGAATGTCAATTGCTATCTTCATACCAAATTTGGTGACTCTAGCTCGAAGTTTGTAAAAAGTGGTGAAAGGGGGGCTGGGGGCGGTATGGGTGGGCGTGGCATCAAAAGTTTAGCTGCAGATCTATGTGGAATGTCAACTGCTACCTTCCTTCCAAATTTGGTGACTCAAGCTCAAAGTTTGTTAAATGTGGGGAGAGGGGGTCTGGGGGCGGTATGGATGGGCGTGGCATCCAAATTTTTGATGCAGATCTTTGTGGAATGTCAATTGCTACCTTCATACAAAATTTGGTAACTCTAGCTCAAAGATTGTAAAAGGTGTGGAAAGGGGGTAGAAGGGGTGCGCGTGGCTCCAAAACTTTGATGCAGTTTTTTGGGGGTCGTTGCAAGATATCTTTCTACCAAATTTGGTGGCTCTAGCTCCACAACTCTGGAAGATACACGCATTCCCGGTTTTGACGAAGCGTTGGGGCATCTGGGGGCGGCTAGGGTGGTATTGGTGGGCGTGGCATCCAAAATTTTGATGCAGTTTTTGGGGGTCATCATCACCTATCTTGGCACAAAATTTGGAGGCTCTAGCTCAAAAACTGTGGGAGATATAAGCTTTTCTGATTTTAAAAAGCCGTGGGTCTGGGGGCGGAATGGGTGGGCGTGACTCCAAAACTTTGATGCAGTATTTTGGGGTTCGTTACAAGCTATCTTCCTACCAAATTTGGTGGCTCTAGCTCCACAAATCTGGAAGATACACGCATTCTCGTTTTTGACGAAGCGTTGGGGCAGCTGGGGGCGGCTTGGGCGGTATTGGTGGGCGTGGCATGCAAACATTTGATGCAGTTTTTGGGAGGTCATCATCATCTACCTTGGCACCAAATTTGGTGGCTCTAGCTCAAAAACTGTGGGAGATATAGGCTTTTTTGACTTTAAAATGCGGTGGGCTGGGGGCGGAATGGGGGGGCGTGGCTCCAAAATTTGGAGCAAAGTGGAGGGACGTTAGATGGTAGATGAAGCCACTGGAATGATGTCATCGCTGGATCCAATCGATGAGCTGCCAACCACAAGGTTGGACCAGGTAAGTGACTCAGTTGCAAATAGTAAATTGTTTGATTTAGAAATCTAAGTTTTAACTATTTTGTATTCGTTTTTTGCAGGAATTTTTGGCGGACGCTGGTACACGCCTGAGATGTTGAGTCCATGGATAACGCTCGGTGCCACGAGCCATGCCGCAAGTGTGAATTTCACGAATACTGGATGCAGGCGACAACGTGATGATAATTCGATAACTCAAAAACGATAAATCCGCATATTTCACACACCCTTACAGCTAGAACTACAAAATTTGGTAAGAAGATAGCTTCTAGCAACCCCCAAAAAACTGCATCAAAAATTTTGGAGCCACGCCCCCCATTCCGCACCAGCCCCCCGCATTTAGAAATCAGAAAAGCCTATATCTCCCACAGTTTTTTAGCTCGAGTCACCAAATTTGGTGCCAAGATAGGTGATGATGACCCACCAAAAACTGCATCAAAAGTTGGATGCCACGCCCACCAATACCGCCCTAGCCACCCCCATATGCCCCAACGGTTCGTCAAAAACGGGAATGCGTGTATATTCCAGAGTAGTGGAGCTAGAGCCACCAAATTTGATAGGAAGATAGTTTGCAACGACCCCCAAAAAACTGCATCAAAGTTTTGGAGCCACGCGCACCCCTTCCACCCCCTTTCCACACCTTTTACAAACTTTGAGCTAGAGTCACCAAATTTGGAAGGAAGGTAGCAGTTGACATTCCACATAGATCTGCAGCAAAACTTCTGATGCCACGCCCACCCATACCACCCCCAGCCCCCCTTTCACCACTTTTTACAAACTTCGAGCTAGAGTCACCAAATTTGGTATGAAGATAGCCATTGACATTCCACACAGATCTGCATCAAAAATTTGGATACCGCCCCCAGTCCCCTTTCCCCACATTTAACAATTTTCGAGCTAGAGTCCCCAAATTTGGTATGAAGATAGCAATTGACATTTCACAAAGACCTGCAGTAAACATTTGGATGCCACACCCACCCATACCGCCCCTAGCTCCTCTTTCCCCACCTTTTACAAACTTCTGGCTAGAATCACCAAATTTGGTATGAAGATAGCAATTGACATTTCGCAAAGATCTGCATTAAAAATTTAGATGCCACACCCACCCATACCGCCCCCAGCCCCCCTTTCAACAGCTCTTACAAACTTTCAGCTAGAGTCACCAAATTTGGAAGGAAGATAGTTGGTGGCATCCCTATTTGCATCGGAGAATCTTTAATCGGTTGCGTCCGACTGCAACGCTTCCACTTGTTTTTTATGCGTATTTTGTAGCAATTTTTGGTGGACGCTGGTAGACGCCTGTGATGTTGAGTCCATGGATAACGCTCGATGCCACGAGCCATGCCGCAAGTGTGAATTTCACGAATACTAGATAAATGACGAATTTGGAGTGTTTGAGAAAAATCAATGTAAAATAAGTAAGAAGGCTCTAGTCGGGAGAGCCCAACTAGAAGATACCCTGAACCCTGTTGCAATAAATAAATTAAATTTATGTAAGACTTTGGTATACTGACTTAGCTGCAATCGATTAAATTCGATATCTCCGGTGTTTCTCAACCGAATTGGACGAAATTTTCAGAAAAGTTCTATCACTACGCATTACTTCAACCCTCATTTTAGATTTTCTAAATTTGTTTTTGTTATCGATATTATGTGTATATCGGTAACCAGAATAGCTATCGATAATTTGAAGCAAAATTGTTTTGCTTATGGTATAGGAGAACTTAAATACCAAATCTGAAGTTTCTAGCTCTTGTAGTCTCTGAGATACACGCGTTCATACAGACAGACAGACGGACGGACAGACGGACATGGCTATATCGTCTCGGCTATTGATGCTGATCAAGAATATATATACTTTATGGGGTCGGAGATGCTTCCTTCTGCCTGTTACATACTTTTGCACAAAACCATTATACCCTTAACTACCCATTTTATGGGTTAAGGGTATAATAATTTTTGCCCTCCTTCTTTTCTTTGCAGATACTGGAAGGACGTTTGATGTTAGATGATGCCGCTGGAATGATGTCTTCGCTGGATCCTATCGATGAGCTGCCAACCACAAGGATGGACCAGGTAAGTGACTTAATTGCAAATAGCAAAAATGTTTGATTTAAAAATCAAAATTTTAACTATTTATACTCGATACCGAAGGTAAAGAGTATGTTGGGTTTGTGCAATGTCCGTCATGGTGTCCGTCCGTATGTCCGTCTGTATGTGTCCAATTTTTTTCCACACCCTTCAAGCTACAGACTTGAAACTTTCCAATTCTCTTTAACTATGGGATAGTAAATTAAAGTGTCAAGATTGGGGTTGTACGATAACTGCGAGGCTGGAGAATCGATAAATTCGATAACTCAAAACCGATAAATCCACATATTTTGCACATCATTACAGCTAGAACTACCAAATTTGCATCAAAAATTTTGGAGCCATGCCAACCCATTCCGCCCCCAGCCCCCGCCCCGCTTTTTAAGATCAAAGAATCCTTTATCTCCAACAGTTTTTGAGCTATAGCCACCAAAATTGGTGCCAAGATAGGTGATGATGATCTCCCAAAAACTGCATCAAAAGTTTTGATGCCAAGCCCACCGATAATGCCCTAGCCGCCCCCACCCACCCCAACGCTTCGTCAAAAACGGTAATGCGTGTATCTTCCAGAGTTGTGCAGCCAAAGCCTCCAAATTTGGTAGGAAGATACCTGGTAACGATCCCCAAAAAACTGCATCAAAGTTTTGGAGCCACGCCCACTCATTCCGCCCCCAGCCCACCGCATTTTGAACTCAGAAAAGCCTATATCTCCCACAGTTTTTGAGCAAGAGCCTCCAAATTTGGTGCCAAGATAGCTGGTAATGACCCCCCAAAAACTGCATCAAAAGTTTGGATTCCACGCCCACCAATACTGCCCTAGCCGCCCCCATCCACCCAATGCTTCATCAAAAACGGAATTGCGTGTATCTTCCAGAGTTGTCGAGCTAGAGCCACCAAATTTGGTAGTAATATAGCTGGCAATGACCCCCAAAAAACTGCATCAAAGTTTTGGAGCCACGCTCACCCATACCGCCCCCTTTCCCCACATTTCACAAACTTTGAGCTAGAGTCACCAAATTTGGTATGAAGACAGCAATTGACATTCCACATAGATCTGCAGCAAAACTTTAGATGCCACGCCCACCCATACCGCCCCAGTCCCTCTCTTCGCACTTTTTGCAAACTTCGAGCTAGAGTCACCAAATTTGGTATGAATATAGCAATTGACATTCCACAAAGATCTGCATCAAAAATTGGATGCCACGCCCACCCATACCGCCCAAAGTCCCCCTTTCCCCACTTTTTACAAAATTCGGGCTAGAGTCATCAAGTTTGGAAACAACTGACTGAAGGCAGCAATTGACATTTCACATAGACATGCAGCAAAAATTTGGATGCCACGCTCACCCATACCGCGCCAAGCCCCCCTTTCCACACCTTTTAAAAACTTTGAGCTAGAGTCACCGAATTTGGAAGGACGATAGCTGGTGGCATCCTCATCTGCATCGGAGAATATTTAAGGCAGCGTACACCCCTGCCCAGTGCGTACCCCTTTGCAATCACGCCTCATTTTACTGGTTTTAATACTATCGAGTATGCCGCAGTCGGTTGCGTCCGACTGCAACGTTTCCACTTGTTTTTTATTCGTTTTTTGCAGCAATTTTTGGTGGACGCTGGTAATGTTGAGTCCGTGGATAACGCTCGGTGCCACGAGCCATGCCGCAAGTGTGAATTTCACGAATACTCAAAAACGATAAATCCGCATATTTCACACACCCTTACAGCTAGAACTACCAAATTTGGTAAGAAGATAGCTTCTAGCAACCCCCAAAAAACTGCATCAAAAATTTTGGAGCCACGCCCCCCATTCCGCCCCCAGCCCCCCGCATTAAGAAATCAGAAAAGCCTATATCTCCCACAGTTTTTTAGCTCGAGTCACCAAATTTGGTGCCAAGATAGGTGATGATGCCCCCCCCAAAAACTGCATTAAAAGTTTGGATGCCACGCCCACCCATACCGCTCCAGCCCCATTTCACCACTTTTTACAAACTTCGAGCTAGACTCACCAAATTTGGTATGAAGATAGCAATTGACCTTCCACACAGATCTGCATCAAAAATTTGGATACCGCCCCCAGTCCCCTTTCCCCACATTTAACAATTTTCGAGCTAGAGTCACCAAATTTGGTATGAAGATAGCAATTGACATTTCACAAAGACCTGCAGTAAAAATTTGGATGCCACACCCACCCATACCGCCCCTAGCTCCTCTTTCCCCACCTTTTACAAACTTCTAGCTAGAATCACCAAATTTGGTATGAAGATAGCAATTGACATTTCGCAAAGATCTGCATTAAAAATTTGGATGCCACACCCACCCATACCGCCCCCAGCCCCCCTTTCAACAGCTCTTACAAACTTTCAGCTAGAGTCACCAAATTTGGAAGGAAGATAGTTGGTGGCATCCCTATCTGCATTGGAGAATCTTGAAGGCAGCGTACACCCCTGCCCCATCCGTACCCCTTTGCAATCAGGCCTCTTTTTACCTGTTTTAATACTGGTATCGAGTATGCCGCAGTCGGTTGCGTCCGACTGCAACGTTTCCACTTGTTTTTTATGCGTATTTTGCAGCAATTTTTGGTGGACGCTGGTAGACGCCTGTGATGTTGAGTCCATGGATAACGCTCGATGCCACGAGCCATGCCGCAAGTGTGAATTTCACGAATACTAGATAAATGACGAATTTGGAGTGTTTGAGAAAAATCAATGTAAAACAAGTAAGAAGGCTCTAGTCGGGAGAGCCCAAGACTTTGGTATACTGACTTAGCTTCAATCGATTAAATTCGATATCTCCGGTGTTTCTCAACCGATTTGGACGAAATTTTCAGAAAAGTTCTATCACTACCCATTACTTCAACCCTCATTTTTCGATTTTCCAAATTTGTTTTTGTTATCGATATTATGTGTATATCGGAAACCAGAATAGTTATCGATAATTTGAAGCAAAATTGTTTTGCTTATGGTATAGGAGAACTTAAATACCAAATCTGAAGTTTCTAGCTCTTGTAGTCTCTGAGATACACGCGTTCATACAGACAGACAGACGGACGGACAGACGGACGGACAGACGGACAGACAGACGGACGGACAGACGGATGGACAGACGGACATGGCTATATCGTCTCGGCTATTGATGCTGATCAAGAATATATACACTTTATGGGGTCGGAGATGCTTCCTTCTGCCTGTTACATACTTTTGCACAAAACCATTATACCCTTAACTACCCATTTTATGGGTTAAGGGTATAATAATTTTTGCCCTCCTTCTTTTCTTTGCAGATACTGGAAGGACGTTTGATGTTAGATGATGCCGCTGGAATGATGTCTTCGCTGGATCCTATCGATGAGCTGCCAACCACAAGGATGGACCAGGTAAGTGACTTAATTGCAAATAGCAAAAATGTTTGATTTAAAAATCAAAATTTTAACTATATATACTCAATACCGAAGGTAAAGAGTATATTGGGTTTGTGCAATGTCCGTCATGGTGTCCGTCCGTATGTCCGTCTGTATGTGTCATATTTTTTTCCACACCCTTCAAGGTACAGACTTGAAACTTTCCAATTCTCTTTAACTATGGGATAGTAAATTAAAGTGTCAAGATTGGGGTTGTACGATAACTGCGGGGCTGGAGAATCGATAAATTCGATAACTCAAAACCGATAAATCCACATATTTTGCACATCATTACAGCTAGAACTACCAAATTTGCGTCAAAAATTTTGGAGCCATGCCAACCCATTCCGCCCCCAACCCCCGCCCCGCTTTTTAAGATCAAAAAATCCTTTATCTCCCACAGTTTTTGAGCTATAGCCACCAAATTGGTGCCAAGATAGGTGATGATGATCTCCCAAAAACTGCATCAAAAGTTTTGATGCCAAGCCCACCGATAATGCCCTAGCCGCCCCCACCCACCCCAACGCTTCGTCAAAAACGGTAATGCGTGTATCTTCCAGAGTTGTGCAGCCAAAGCCTCCAAATTTGGTAGGAAGATACCTGGTAACGATCCCCAAAAAACTGCATCAAAGTTTTGGAGCCACGCCCACTCATTCCGCCCCCAGCCCACCGCATTTTGAACTCAGAAAAGCCTATATCTCCCACAGTTTTTGAGCAAGAGCCTCCAAATTTGGTGCCAAGATAGCTGGTGATGACCCCCGAAAAACTTCATCAAAAGTTTGGATGCCACGCCCACCAATACCGCCCTAGCCGCCCCCATCCACCCAATGCTTCATCAAAAACGGAATTGCGTGTATCTTCCAGAGTTGTCGAGCTAGAGCCACCAAATTTGGTAGTAATATAGCTGGCAATGACCCCCAAAAAACTGCATCAAAGTTTTGGAGCCACGCTCACCCATACCGCCCCCTTTCCCCCACATTTCACAAACTTTGAGCTAGAGTCACCAAATTTGGTATGAAGACAGCAATTGACGTTCCACATAGATCTGCAGCAAAACTTTAGATGCCACGCCCACCCATACCGCCCCAGTCCCTCTCTTCGCACTTTTTGCAAACTTCGAGCTAGAGTCACCAAATTTGGTATGAAGATAGCAATTGACATTCCACAAAGATCTGCATCAAAAATTGGATGCCACGCCCACCCATACCGCCCAAAGTCCCCCTTTCCCCACTTTTTACAAAATTCGGGCTAGAGTCATCAAGTTTGGAAACAACTGACTGAAGGCAGCAATTGACATTTCACATAGATATGCAGCAAAAATTTGGATGCCACGCTCACCCATACCGCGCCCAGCCCCCCTTTCCACACCTTTTAAAAACTTTGAGCTAGAGTCACCGAATTTGGAAGGACGATAGCTGGTGGCATCCTCATCTGCATCGGAGAATATTTAAGGCAGCGTACACCCCTGCCCAGTGCGTACCCCTTTGCAATCACGCCTCTTTTTACTGGTTTTAATACTATCGAGTATGCCGCAGTCGGTTGCGTCCGACTGCAACGTTTCCACTTGTTTTTTATTCGTTTTTTGCAGCAATTTTTGGTGGACGCTGGTGATGTTGAGTCCGTGGATAACGCTCGATGCCACGAGCCATGCCGCAAGTGTGAATTTCACGAAGACTGGATGTAGGCGACAACGTGATGATAATTCGATAACTCAAAAACGATAAATCCGCATATTTCACACACCCTTACAGCTAGAACTACCAAATTTGGTAAGAAGATAGCTTCTAGCAACCCCCAAAAAACTGCATCAAAAATTTTGGAGCCACGCCCCCCATTCCGCCCCCAGCCCCCCGCATTAAGAAATCAGAAAAGCCTATATCTCCAACAGTTTTTTAGCTCGAGTCACCCAATTTGGTGCCAAGATAGGTGATGATGACCCCCCAAAAACTGCATCAAAAGTTTGGATGCCACGCCCACCAATACCGCCCTAGCCACCCCCATCTGCCCCAACGGTTCGTCAAAAACGGGAATAAGTGTATATTCCAGAGTAGTGGAGCTAGAGCCACCAAATTTGATAGGAAGATAGTTTGCAACGACCCCCAAAAAACTGCATCAAAGTTTTGGAGCCACGCGCACCCCTTCCACCCCTTTCCACACCTTTTACAAACTTGAGCTAGAGTTACAAAATTTTGTATGAAGGTAGCAATTGACATTCCACAAAGATCTGCATCAAAACTTTGGATGCCACGCCCATCCATACCGCCCCCAGACCCCCTCTCCCCACATTTAACAAACTTTGAGCTAGAGTTACCAAATTTTGTATGAAGGTAGCAATTGACATTCCACACAGATCTGCATCAAAATTTGGATACCGCCCCCAGTCCCCTTTCCACACATTTAACAATTATCGAGCTAGAGTCACCAAATTTGGTATGAAGATAGCAATTGACATTTCACAAAGACCTGCAGTAAAAATTTGGATGCCACACCCACCCATACCGCCCCTAGCTCCTCTTTCCCCACCTTTTACAAACTTCTAGCTAGAATCACCAAGTTTGGTATGAAGATAGCAATTGACATTTCGCAAAGATCTGCATTAAAAATGTAGATGCCACACCCACCCATACCGCCCCCAGCCCCCTTTCAACAGCTCTTACAAACTTTCAGCTAGAGTCACCAAATTTGGAAGGAAGATAGTTGGTGGCATCCCTATCTGCATCGGAGAATCTTTAAGGCAGCGTACACCCCTGCCCCATCCGTACCCCTTTGCAATCAGGCCTCTTTTTACCTGTTTTAATACTGGTATCGAGTATGCCGCAGTCGGTTGCGTCCGACTGCAACGTTTCCACTTGTTTTTTATGCGTATTTTGCAGCAATTTTTGGTGGACGCTGGTAGACGCCTGTGATGTTGAGTCCATGGATAACACTCGATGCCACGAGCCATGCCGCAAGTGTGAATTTCACGAATACTAGATAAATGACGAATTTGGAGTGTTTGAGAAAAATCAATGTAAAACAAGTAAGAAGGCTCTAGTCGGGAGAGCCCAACTAGAAGATACCCTGAACCCTGTTGCAATAAATAAATTAAATTTATGTAAGACTTTGGTATACTGACTTAGCTTCAATCGATTAAATTCGATATCTCCGGTGTTTCTCAACCGATTTGGACGAAATTTTCAGAAAAGTTCTATCACTACCCATTACTTCAACCCTCATTTTTCGATTTTCCAAATTTGTTTTGTTATCGATATTATGTGTATATCGGAAACCAGAATAGTTATCGATAATTTGAAGCAAAATTGTTTTGCTTATGGTATAGGAGAACTTAAATACCAAATCTGAAGTTTCTAGCTCTTGTAGTCTCTGAGATACACGCGTTCATACAGACAGACAGACGGACGGACAGACGGACATGGCTATATCGTCTCGGCTATTGATGCTGATCAAGAATATATATACTTTATGGGGTCGGAGATGCTTCCTTCTGCCTGTTACATACTTTTGCACAAAACCATTATACCCTTAACTACCCATTTTATGGGTTAAGGGTATAATAATTTTTGCCCTCCTTCTTTTCTTTGCAGATACTGGAAGGACGTTTGATGTTAGATGATGCCGCTGGAATGATGTCTTCGCTGGATCCTATCGATGAGCTGCCAACCACAAGGATGGACCAGGTAAGTGACTTAATTGCAAATAGCAAAAATGTTTGATTTAAAAATCAAAATTTTAACTATTTATACTCGATACCGAAGGTAAAGAGTATATTGGGTTTGTGCAATGTCCGTCATGGTGTCCGTCCGTATGTCCGTCTGTATGTGTCATATTTTTTTCCACACCCTTCAAGCTACAGACTTGAAACTTTCCAATTCTCTTTAACTATGGGATAGTAAATTAAAGTGTCAAAATTGGGGTTGTACGATAACTGCGGGGCTGGAAAATCGATAAATTCGATAACTCAAAACCGATAAATCCACATATTTTGCACATCATTACAGCTAGAACTACCAAATTTGCATCAAAAATTTTGGAGCCATGCCAACCCATTCCGCCCCCAGGCCCCGCCCCGCTTTTTAAGATCAAAAAATCCTTTATCTCCCACAGTTTTTGAGCTATAGCCACCAAAATTGGTAGGTGATGATGATCTCCCAAAAACTGCATAAAAAGTTTTGATGCCACGCCCACCGATAATGCCTTAGCCGCCCCCACCCACCCCAACGCTTCGTCAAAAACGGTAATGCGTGTATCTTCCAGAGTTGTGCAGCCAAAGCCTCCAAATTTGGTAGGAAGATACCTGGTAACGATCCCCAAAAAACTGCATCAAAGTTTTGGAGCCACGCCCACTCATTCCGCCCCCAGCCCACCGCATTTTGAACTCAGAAAAGCCTATATCTCCCACAGTTTTTGAGCAAGAGCCTCCAAATTTGGTGCCAAGATAGCTGGTGATGACCCCCGAAAAACTTCATCAAAGTTTGGATGCCACGCCCACCAATACCGCCCTAGCCGCCCCTATCCACCCAATGCTTCATCAAAACGGAATTGCGTGTATCTTCCAGAGTTGTCGAGCTAGAGCCACCAAATTTGGTAGTAATATAGCTGGCAATGACCCCCAAAAAACTGCATCAAAGTTTTGGAGCCACGCTCACCCATACCGCCCCCTTTCCCCCACATTTCACAAACTTTGAGCTAGAGTCACCAAATTTGGTATGAAGACAGCAATTGACATTCCACATAGATCTGCAGCAAAACTTTAGATGCCACGCCCACCCATACCGCCCCAGTCGCTTTTTCCCCACTTTTTGCAAACTTCGAGCTAGAGTCACCAAATTTGGTATGAAGATAGCAATTGACATTCCACAAAGATCTGCATCAAAAAGTCCAAAGTCCCCCTTTCCCCACTTTTTACAAAATTCGGGCTAGAGTCATCAAGTTTGGAAACAACTGACTGAAGGCAGCAATTGACATTTCACATAGATATGCAGCAAAAATTTGGATGCGACGCTCACCCATACCGCGCCCAGCCCCCCTTTCCACACCTTTTAAAACTTTGAGCTAGAGTCACCGAATTTGGAAGGACGATAGCTGGTGGCATCCTCATCTGCATCGGAGAATATTTAAGGCAGCGTACACCCCTGCCCAGTGCGTACCCCTTTGCAATCACGCCTCTTTTTACTGGTTTTAATACTATCGAGTATGCCGCAGTCGGTTGCGTCCGACTGCAACGTTTCCACTTGTTTTTTATTCGTTTTTTGCAGCAATTTTTGGTGGACGCTGGTAATGTTGAGTCCGTGGATAACGCTCGGTGCCACGAGCCATGCCGCAAGTGTGAATTTCACGAATACTGGATGTAGGCGACAACGTGATGATAATTCGATAACTCAAAAACGATAAATCCGCATATTTCACACACCCTTACAGCTAGAACTACCAAATTTGGTAAGAAGATAGCTTCTAGCAACCCCCAAAAAACTGCATCAAAAATTTTGGAGCCACGCCCCCCATTCCGCCCCCAGCCCCCCGCATTAAGAAATCAGAAAAGCCTATATCTCCCACAGTTTTTTAGCTCGAGTCACCCAATTTGGTGCCAAGATAGGTGATGATGACCCCCCCAAAAACTGCATCAAAAGTTTGGATGCCACGCCCACCAATACCGCCCTAGCCACCCCCATCTGCCCCAACGGTTCGTCAAAAACGGGAATAAGTGTATATTCCAGAGTAGTGGAGCTAGAGCCACCAAATTTGATAGGAAGATAGTTTGCAACGACCCCCAAAAAACTGCATCAAAGTTTTGGAGCCACGCGCACCCCTTCCACCCCCTTTCCACACCTTTTACAAACTTTGAGCTAGAGTTACAAAATTTTGTATGAAGGTAGCAATTGACATTCCACAAAGATCTGCATCAAAACTTTGGATGCCACGCCCATCCATACCGCCCCCAGACCCCCTCTCCCCACATTTAACAAATTTTGAGCTAGAGTCACCAATTTGGAAGGAAGGTAGCAGTTGACATTCCACATAGATCTGCAGCAAAACTTTTGATGCCACGCCCACCCATACCGCCCCCAGCCCCATTTCACCACTTTTTACAAACTTCGAGCTAGACTCACCAAATTTGGTATGAAGATAGCAATTGACATTCCACACAGATCTGCATCAAAAATTTGGATACCGCCCCCAGTCCCCTTTCCCCAAATTTAACAATTTTCGAGCTAGAGTCACCAAATTTGGTATGAAGATAGCAATTGACATTTCACAAAGACCTGCAGTAAAAATTTGAATGCCACACCCACCCATACCGCCCCTAGCTCCTCTTTCCCCACCTTTTACAAACGTCTAGCTAGAATCACCAAATTTGGTATGAAGATAGCAATTGACATTTCGCAAAGATCTGCATTAAAAATTTAGATGCCACACCCACCCATACCGCGCCTAGCCCCCCTTTCAACAGCTCTTACAAACTTTCAGCTAGAGTCACCAAATTTGGAAGGAAGATAGTTGGTGGCATCCCTATCTGCATCGGAGAATCTTTAAGGCAGCGTACACCCCTGCCCCATCCGTACCCCTTTGCAATCAGGCCTCTTTTTACCTGTTTTAATACTGGTATCGAGTATGCCGCAGTCGGTTGCGTCCGACTGCAACGTTTCCACTTGTTTTTTATGCGTATTTTGCAGCAATTTTTGGTGGACGCTGGTAGACGCCTGTGATGTTGAGTCCATGGATAACACTCGATGCCACGAGCCATGCCGCAAGTGTGAATTTCACGAATACTAGATAAATGACGAATTTGGAGTGTTTGAGAAAAATAAATTTAAAACAAGTAAGAAGGCTCTAGTCGGGAGAGCCCAACTAGAAGATACCCTGAACCCTGTTGCAATAAATAAATTAAATTTATGTAAGACTTTGGTATACTGACTTAGCTTCAATCGATTAAATTCGATATCTCCGGTGTTTCTCAACCGATTTGGACGAAATTTTCAGAAAAGTTCTATCACTACCCATTACTTCAACCCTCATTTTAGATTTTCCAAATTTGTTTAGTTATCGATATTATGTGTATATCGGAAACCAGAATAGTTATCGATAATTTGAAGCAAAATTGTTTTGCTTATGGTATAGGAGAACTTAAATACCAAATCTGAAGTTTCTAGCTCTTGTAGTCTCTGAGATACACGCGTTCATACAGACAGACAGACGGACGGACAGACGGACATGGCTATATCGTCTCGGCTATTGATGGTGATCAAGAATATATATACTTTATGGGTCGGAGATGCTTCCTTCTGCCTGTTACATACTTTTGCACAAAACCATTATACCCTTAACTACCCATTTATGGGTTAAGGGTATAATAATTTTTGCCCTCCTTCTTTTCTTTGCAGATACTGGAAGGACGTTTGATGTTAGATGATGCCGCTGGAATGATGTCTTCGCTGGATCCTATCGATGAGCTGCCAACCACAAGGATGGACCAGGTAAGTGACTTAATTGCATATAGCAAAAATGTTTGATTTAAAAATCAAAATTTTAACTATTTATACTCGATACCGAAGGTAAAGAGTATATTGGGTTTGTGCAATGTCCGTCATGGTGTCCGTCCGTATGTCCGTCTGTATGTGTCATATTTTTTTTCCACAACCTTCAAGCTACAGACTTGAAACTTTCCAATTCTCTTTAACTATGGGATAGTAAATTAAAGTGTCAAGATTGGGGTTGTACGATAACTGCGGGGCTGGAAAATCGATAAATTCGATAACTCAAAACCGATAAATCCACATATTTTGCACATCATTACAGCTAGAACTACCAAATTTGCATCAAAAATTTTGGAGCCATGCCAACCCATTCCGCCCCCAGCCCCCGCCCCGCTTTTTAAGATCAAAAATCCTTTATCTCCCACAGTTTTTGAGCTATAGCCACCAAAATTGGTGCCAAGATAGATGATGATGATGATCTCCCAAAAACTGCATCAAAAGTTTTGATGCCACGCCCACCGATAATGCCCTAGCCGCCCCCACCCACTCCAACGCTTCGTCAAAAACGGTAATGCGTGTATCTTCCAGAGTTGTGCAGCCAAAGCCTCCAAATTTGGTAGGAAGATACCTGGTAACGATCCCCAAAAACTGCATCAAAGTTTTGGAGCCACGCCCACTCATTCCGCCCCCAGCCCACCGCATTTTGAACTCAGAAAAGCCTATATCTCCCACAGTTTTTTAGCTCGAGTCACCAAATTTGGTGCCAAGATAGCTGGTGATGACCCCCCAAAAACTGCATCAAAAGTTTGGATGCCACGCCCGCCAATACTGCCCTAGCCGCCCCCATCCACCCAACGGTTCATCAAAAACGGAATTGCGTGTATCTTCCAGAGTTGTCTAGCTAGAGCCACCAAATTTGGTAGTAATATAGCTGGCAATGACCCCCAAAAAACTGCATCTAAGTTTTGGAGCCACGCTCACCCATACCGCCCCCTTTCCCCCACATTTCACAAACTTTGAGCTAGAGTCACCAAATTTGGTATGAAGGTAGCATTTGACATTCCACAAGGATCTGCAGCAAAAATTTAGATGCCACGCCCACCCATACCACCCCAGTCCCTCTCTTCGCACTTTTTGCAAACTTCGAGCTAGAGTCACCAAATTTGGTATGAAGATAGCAATTGACATTCCACAAAGATCTGCATCAAAAATTGGATGCCACGCCCACCCATACCGCCCCAAGTCCCCCTTTCCCCACTTTTTACAAAATTCGGGCTAGAGTCATCAAGTTTGGAAACAACTGACTGAAGGCAGCAATTGACATTTCACATAGATATGCAGCAAAAATTTGGATGCCACGCCCACCCATACCGCGCCCAGCCCCCCTTTCCCCACCTTTTAAAAACTTTGAGCTAGAGTCACCGAATTTGGAAGAACGATAGCTGGTGGCATCCTCATCTGCATCGGAGAATATTTAAGGCAGCGTACACCCCTGCCCAGTGCGTACCCCTTTGCAATCACGCCTCTTTTTACTGGTTTTAATACTATCGAGTATGCCGCAGTCGGTTGCGTCCGACTGCAACGTTTCCACTTGTTTTTTATTCGTTTTTTTGCAGCAATTTTTGGTGGACGCTGGTGATGTTGAGTCCGTGGATAACGCTCGATGCCACGATCCATGCCGCAAGTGTGAACTTCACGAACACTGGATGCAGGCGACAAAATGATGACCAGGTAAGGGACGAGTTTTGTGTGTATGAGAAAAATCAATAAATAATTAATTTTTGCTCTTTTTCTATTCTTTTCAGGTACTGGAGGGACGTTAGATGGTAGATGAAGCCACTGGAATGATGTCATCGCTGGATCCAATCGATGAGCTGCCAACCACAAGGTTGGACCAGGTAAGTGACTCAGTTTGCAAATAGTAAATTGTTTGATTTAGAAATCAAAGTTTTAACTATTCTGTATTCGTTTTTTGCAGGAATTTTGGCGGACGCTGGTACACGCCTGTGATGTTGAGTCCATGGCTAATGCTCGGTGCCACGAGCCATGCCGCAAGTGTGAATTTCCCGAATACTGGATGCAGGCGACAACGTGATGATAATTCGATAACTCCAAAACGATAAATCCGCATATATCACACACCCTTACAGCTAGAACTACCAAATTTGGTAAGAAGACTCGAGGAAGACTTGCTTTGCATCGCAACGGACGTGTTTTTTTTATGCGCTTCGCTTTTTTGACTATTGTGCGTCTTATTTCTGCTATTAATTTCGCGAACTTGTGTAAACTAATAGTTTTGTGACTTTGTGTTTTGTCGGTTTGCCTAAACCCAAAGTGGACATTAAATTAACGATTTAATTTGCATTTGTTTTAAAGTGTTTCCAAGCACAACAACAAACTGCAGTCCAGCATACTGAAAATTTGCTCAACTTGCTGCCGCCTGCTTTTGTTTTGTTTTTGTGCTTTTACGCTCACTCTCTCTCTCTTTTTTCAAGCACTGCAGTGCATTAACCGTTTCTTGATCGTTTACTCTAACGCGCTCTTTTGTGTTGGTGTTGGTCGCGGTCAAACTTTTCTCCGTTGCTTGTTGCTTTCGGTGGTCGCGCTCGCGCCGTTTTGTTTGTGAAGCTGTGAAGTAAGTTTTGTTTGTAGCTTTTCTATTTGCACATTAGGGTGGACCTGTATCTTAATAATAACAATTTTCTGCAGAGATTTTTTTTATATTTACTTATTTTTTTTTTTTTACTTTTATATTCTTTTAATAAATTTAATAAAAATGTCTAACTCAAAAATGGGTTTTGTCTGCTGCTGGATGTGCACAATATTTCTCATGAGCAATGTGCTGGCATTAATGGCCGTATCTCAGACCTCTTGAAGAATACTAATTTAGAGTGGCCGTGTTGGTCATGTTTGGAGAAAAAAAAGACATTGCAAGCTTTATAGAAACTCAGCTTGGCTTAGAGGGCGTTTTCTGTCAGTTGAATAAACTGTGTGAAAAATTCTCATCGGTTCAGAGAAACCTTAGCGAGAAAAATCTCGTACAGGATTCTCCAAAGCGTAAAAGGCCAACGTTTGGCAGTTATCGGGCTCTGTGACGTTGGAAAATACTCCAAACGCTCCGATACCACAGGGTAAAGTAATAAAAATCTTCATGTCCCTTCTACTAAAGTTATCGAGAACTTAGATGATATAACAATAACTCCCATGAATATTGTGTTATCTGATCCCGATCCTTCGGTTCCTTTGGTGGTTAGTAGTGTTGATATTAATCAACAAAAAAACTCTATCAAACCTAAAGAGCTAAATATTCAATTATCCGAGACTGAGTCTTCCGAACCAGCCTCAGTGGAGGATATAATTAAAAAATTTGTTGCTGTCCCACCTAAAAACAATATTTGTTTCAAGGCTTACCCCTGATTTAACATCAGATGATGTCAAGGTCTATATCAAGGCCAAATCGAATGCCAATGTCACGGTGGAGAAATTCAAATTTTCTTATGATCGGAACATTTCGTCTTTTAAAATAAGTGTTTCGAATCAAGATTTTTGCACATAATTGTGAAAGAGTATACTGCAAGAAAAAAAAATCGGCCCCCGATTGTATCTACACTTCCGGTGGTTGGTTCTAAGGTAACTCTCCCAATTACTGATAGTTCAAAAAACTAACATCCTCCTTCTTACTTGGCTATCAGAATGTAAGAGGTCTTTGTAGTAAACTCACTAGCTTATACCTTAATAGTCTTTCTTTCCCTTTCCATGTCATTGCCTTTACTGAAACGTGGTTAAGGCAAGACATTCTCAATTCCGAAATTCTATGTAGTACATATTCTATTTATAGAAAGGACCGTACTCTTCGGCGTGGTGGTGGAGTGCTTATTGCTGTGAATGTTGACTTTCCTTCTGAAACAGTCGTATTAATAGTTCTTTTGATATAGAGTTTATTGCTGTAAAGCTATATATTTACGGTATTAACATTTTTATCACTTGTTCCTATATACCTCCTTCCTCTGATCTCTCTATCTATGAGACACATCTATCTGCTATTCATTCTGTCTCTGCCTTGCTTTCTGATCGCGATTTTCTTGTAGTTCTTGGTGATTTCAACATGGCTGAAGCTACTTGGATTTCTTGTCCTGACTCTGGTGCCCTGACTCCCACTGCCCCGAATGAATTTTTAATCGACTTACTTGGGATGTCATTGAGTCAAATTAATGCTATCCCAAATTCTCTTAATAAAATGCTTGATCTGATTTTTGTTTTGGATTCATCATCTTCATCCGTTTCCCGTTCCCAGCCTATATCTTATCCCGAAGACTTATACCATCCTGCGTTGGAGCTGTTGATTAATTTACCTTCCCGGACGCGTTGCAATGTCAAAATGCCTTTGAGTCGAGTTCGTCAATTTCGGAAAACTGATTTTGAGGGTCTCGCCCTGCTTTTATCCCATACTGACTGGTCACCCCTCTACGAGTCTGACGACTTGGACGTGGCAATCAGTATTTTTTACAATACCTTATATTCTTTATTTGATTTATGTGTCCCGGTTGGTAAGCTAAACAGGTCTAATAAACCTGTTTGGTTTACCCGAGAGTTGACAATTCTCAAAAATCGAAAATCTAAACTCTACAAGAGATTTAGAAAAAGCGGCTCATCGGTAGCCTATTCTGATTACTTGATTGCTCGTGCCAGTTTTGCTATCTTAAACAACCAATGTTATAAGAATTACCTGACTCGGTGTAGATTACAGTTTCAGCAGGATCCAAAGCGGTTTTTTTGATTTTGTTCATGCGAAGCGTAGGTCATCGACTCTCCCAACGGAGGTATTCTTTGAGGAAACGAAGGCCAATTCTGAACAGGAGATTGCAAATATATTTGCAATTTTTTCAAACGACGTATAGTTCTTTTCAATCTCAAGTCGGTTTGCCTTACCCTTATCAGGTTAATGGCTCGAATCGCATCTTTGGACTGAAAATCACTGAGAACTCACTTTTAAATAATCTACATGTTTTTGAAACCTATATTTTCCCCAGGACCTGACGGAGTGCCAGGCTGTGTGCTTAGACACTGCGCTCATGGTCTTTTAAACCCATTGCTTAAAATGTTTAACTTGTCCCTGGAGTTAGGCTCCTTTCCAAAATTTGGAAAGAGTCATTTATTATTCCTCTCCATAAAAAAGGAAACAATGTAATGTTCAAATTATAGGGGTATCTCCAAGTTGTCTGCTATTCCTAAGATTTTTGAAAAATTAATAACCTCCCATCTTCAACACCTTTGTAAATCTATTATTTCACCGTGCCAGCACGGATTTATGAAACAAAGATCTACTACCTCTAAATTGTTAGAATTTACTTCGTTTGTTATCAAGGGTTTTCAGGACAAATTGCAGACTGATGTTATTTATACTGATTTTAGTAAGGCTTTCGACTCTGTAGATCATCATCTACTAATACATAAACTAGAACTCTTGGGCTTTTCAAATATTCTAGTTCTTTGGATTAAAGACTACCTAACTCTTAGAACTCAGAGGGTTTTATTTAAAGGGTCCGTTTCCAAGACGGTTCAGGTCACTTCAGGCGTTCCTCAGGGTAGTCATCTTGGTCCTTTATTATTTATTTTGTTTATAAACGATCTTCCATCGGTTATAAAGTTCTCTCGGGTTTTGATGTACGCTGATGATGTAAAGTTATGCACGTCAGCTGCAACTCCCCTAGCTGCTCAACAGCTTCAAAGAGATTAAGACAACTTTCAAATGTGGTGTAAAGTAAATGTTTTAAATCTTAATTACAGTAAATGTAAAGTAATGTCATTTTTTAGATGTTTGCCCTTTTTTAATATTTATTTTCTTGACAACAAACCACTAGACAGAATTGAATGGGTTGATTTGGGCATCGTTATGGACCCAAAGCTTAAGTTTGACAAGCATATTTCTTCAATTTCTAATCGAGCATCTGGTGTCTTGGGCTTCATTAAGCGCTGGTCGAAGGAGTTCAACGATCCCTACTTAACAAAAACTCTGTATACTTCTCTTGTACGACCGATTCTGGAATATGGATCTTGTATATGGTTTCCCAAATACGAAATTCATCAGAATAAAATAGAATCGGTACAAAAACAATTTCTGCTCTTCGCACTTAGAGGTCTTAACTGGGACACTAACAATAATTTGCCATCTTATCGTAGTAGACTTTTACTAATAGATCTTCCTTCTCTTATTGATCGTAGAGTAATGCTAGCATTTTCCTTTTTTCACAAATTAATTAATGGTGAAATTGATTCTTCTGAATTAATTAACCAAATTAACTTTGCTGTTCTAATTAGAAATACTAGAACTTTTGTACCTATATCTCTTCAAACTTGTAATTCTAATTATGCTCTTCATAACCCTTTACGTATTCTGTGTTCTATTTATAACGATCTTTCCCACTTAACACACAGTGCCACTCCTACTTGCTTTATAAAAAAGTTAGTTTTGTGTCATTTGTCTGCATGTTCGCGATCATCGTAACCGCACGTTAAGCGGAGCGCCCCTCGGTCGGATGGGCGGGAGGTGGGTCGCTTTGTGCGTGGGTCCGCGCGTTAACAAGCCGGTGCTTGGTATCGTTGGGCCACTTGACTGTACTGTTCATTAGTACATCTACGTCCAATAAAATAATAATAAAAAAAAGATAGCTTCTAGCAACCCCCAAAAACTGCATCAATTATTTTGGAGCCACGCCCCCCATTCCGCCCCAGCCCACCGCATTTAGAAATCAGAAAAGCCTATATCTCCCACAGTTTTTTAGCTCGGGTCACCAAATTTGGTGCCAAGATAGGTGATGATGACCCCCCAAAACTGCATCAAAAGTTTGGATGCCACGCCCACCAATACCGCCCTAGCCACCCCCATCTGCCCCAACGGTTCGTCAAAACGGGAATGCGTGTATATTCCAGAGTAGTGGAGCTAGAGCCACCAATTTGATAGGAAGATAGCTGGCAACGACCCCCAACAATCTGCATCAAAGTTTTGGAGCCTAGCCCATCCATTCCGCCCCCCTTTCCCCAGCTTATACAAACTTTGAGCTAGAAACACCAAATTTGGTATGAAGGTAGCATTTGACATTCCACAAGGATCTGCATCAAAAATTTGGATGCCACGCCCATCCATAACGCCCCCAGACCCCCTCTCCTCACATTTAACAAACTTTGAGCTAGAGTCACCAAATTTGGAAGGACGATAGCTGGTGGCATCCTCATCTGCATCGGAGAATATTTAAGGCAGCGTACACCCCTGCCCAGTGCGTACCCCTTTGCAATCACGCCTCTTTTTACTGGTATTAAATTTTGTTGTATGGATTTTTCTCAAACATACAAAATTCGTCACTTGTCTGGACATCATTTTGTCGCCTGCATCCAGTATTCGTGAAGTTCATACTTGCGGCATGGCTAGTGGCATCGAGCGTTATCCACGGACTCAACATCACAGGCGCCTACCAGCGTCCACCAAAAATTCCTGCAAAAAACGAATAAAAAAATAGTTAAAATTTCGATTTTTAAATCAAACATATTTGCTATTTGCAACAGCGTCACTTACCTGGTCCATCCTTGTGGTTGGCAGCTCATCGATTGGATCCAGCGATGACATCATTCCAGTGGCTTCATCTACCATCTAACGTCCCTCCAGTACCTGAAAAGAATAGAAAAAGAGCAAAAATTAATTATTTATTGATTTTTCTCAAACACACAAAATCGTCACTTACCTGGTCATCATTTTGTCGCCTGCATCCAGCGTTTGTGAAGTTCACACTTGCAGCATGGATCGTGGCATCGAGCGTTATCCACGGACTCAACATCACCAGCGTCCACCAAAAATTGCTGCAAAAAACGAATAAAGACAAGTGGAAACGTTACAGTCGGACGCAATCGACTGTGGCATACTCGATAGTATTAAAACCAGTAAAAAGAGGCGTGATTGCAAACGGGTACGCACTGGGCAGGGGTGTACGCTGCCTTAAATATTCTCCGATGCAGATGAGGATGCCACCAGCTATCGTCCTTCCAAATTCGGTGACTCTAGCTCAAAGTTTTTAAAAGGTGGGGAAAGGGGGGCTGGGCGCGGTATGGGTGGGCGTGGCATCCAATTTTGTCTGCATATCTATGTAAAATGTCAATTGCTGCCTTCAGTCAGTTGTTTCCAAACTTGATGACTCTAGCCCGAATTTTGTAAAAGTGGGGAAAGGGGGACTTGGGGCGGTATGGGTGGGCGTGGCATCTAAATTTTTGATGCAGATCTATGTGGAATGTCAATTGCTATATTCATACCAAATTTGGTGACTCTAGCTCGAAATTTTGCAAAACGTGGGGATATAGGGACTGGGGCGGTATGGGTGGGCGTGGCATCTAAATTTTTGCTGCAGATCTATGTGGAATGTCAATTGCTGTCTTCATACCAAATTTGGTGACTCTAGCTCAAAGTTTGTGAAATGTGGGGGAAAGGGGGCGGTATGGGTGAGCGTGGCTCCAAAACTTTGATGCAGTTTTTTGGGGGTCATTGCCAGCTATATTACTACCAAATTTGGTGGCTCTAGCTCGACAACTCTGGAAGATACACGCAATTCCGTTTTTGATGAAGCATTGGGTGGATGGGGGCGGCTAGGGCAGTATTGGTGGGCGTGGCATCCAAACTTTTGATGCAGTTTTTGGGGGGTCATCACCAGCTAACTTGGCACCAAATTTGGAGGCTCTAGCTCAAAAACTGTGGGAGATATAGGCTTTTCTGAAGTCAAAATGCGGTGGGCTGGAAGCGGAATGAGTGGGCGTGGCTCCAAAACTTTGATGCAGATTTTTGGGGATCGTTACCAGGTATCTTCCTACCAAATTTGGAGGCTTTGGCTGCACAACTCTGGAAGATACACGCATTACCGTTTTTGACGAAGCGTTGGGGTGGGTGGGGGCGGCTAGGGCAGTATGGGTGGGCGTGGCATCAAAAGTTTTGATGCAGATCTATGTGGAATGTCAACTGCTACCTTCCTTCCAAATTTGGTGACTCTAGCTCAAAGTTTGTTAAACGTGGGGAAGTAGGGACTGGGGCGGTATGGGTGGGTGTGGCATCTAAATTTTTAATGCAGATCTTTGCGAAATGTCAATTGCTATCTTCATACCAAATTTGGTGATTCTAGCAAGAAGTTTGTAAAAGGTGGGGAAAGAGGAGTTAGGGGCGGTATGGGTGGGTGTGGCATCCAAATTTTTACTGCAGGTCTTTGTGAAATGTCAATTGCTATCTTCATACCAAATTTGGTGACTCTAGCTCGAAAATTGTTAAATGTGGGGAGAGGGGGTCTGGGGGCGGTATGGATGGGCGTGGCATCCAAATTTTTGATGCAGATCTTTGTGGAATGTCAATTGCTACCTTCATACAAAATTTGGTGACTCTAGCTCGAAGTTTGTAAAAAGTGGTGAAAGGGGGCTGGGGGCGGTATGGGTGGGCGTGGCATCAAAAGTTTTGCTGCAGATCTATGTGGAATGTCAACTGCTACCTTCCTTCCAAATTTGGTGACTCTAGCTCAAAGTTTGTTAAACGTGGGGAAGTAGGGACTGGGGCGGTATGGGTGGGGGTGGTATCGAAATTTTGATGCAGATCTGTGTGGAATGTCAATTGCTATCTTCATACCAAATTTGGTGACTCTAGCTCGAAGTTTGTAAAAAGTGGTGAAAGGGGGGCTGGGGGCGGTATGGGTGGGCGTGGCATCAAAAGTTTTGCTGCAGATCTATGTGGAATGTCAACTGCTACCTTCCTTCCAAATTTGGTGACTCTAGCTCAAAGTTTGTTAAATGTGGGGAGAGGGGGTCTGGGGGTGGTATGGATGGGCGTGGCATCCAAATTTTTGATGCAGATCTTTGTGGAATGTCAATTGCTACCTTCATACAAAATTTGGTAACTCTAGCTCATAGATTGTAAAAGGTGGGGAAAGGGGGTGGAAGGGGTGAGCGTGGCTCCAAAACTTTGATGCAGTTTTTTGGGGGTCATTGCCAGCTATATTACTACCAAATTTGGTGGCTCTAGCTCGACAACTCTGGAAGATACACGCAATTCCGTTTTGATGAAGCATTGGGTGGATGGGGGCGGCTAGGGCAGTATTGGTGGGCGTGGCATCCAAACTTTTGATGCAGTTTTGGGGGGTCATCACCAGCTAACTTGGCACCAATTTTGGTGGCTCTAGCTCAAAAACTGTGGGAGATATAGGCTTTTTTTACTTTAAAATGCGCCGGGCTGGGGCGGAATGGGGGGGCGTGGATCCAAATTTTTGATGCAGTTTTTTGGGGGTTGCTAGTAGCTATCTTCTTACCAAATTTTACAGTTCTAGCTGTAAGGGTGAGTGAAATATGCGGATTTATCGTTTTTTTAGTTATCGAATTTATCGATTTGCCAGCCCCCTAGTTATCGTAGATCCCCAATCTTGACACTTAATTTACTATCCTATAGATAAGAGAATTGGAAAGTTTCAAGTCCTTAGCTTGAAGGGTGTGGAAAAAAGTTGCGTTCATACAGACGGACAGACGGACAGACACCATGACGGACATTGCACAAACCCAATATACTCTTTACCTTCGGTATCGAGTATAAATAGGTAAAATTTTGATTTTTAAATCAAAAATTATTGCTATTTGCGATTGACTCACTAACCTGGTCCATCCTTGTGGTTGGCAGCTCATCGATTGGACCCATCGAAGACATCATTCCATTGCCTTCATCTAACATCTAACGTCCTTGCAGTACCTGAAAAGAATAGAAAACAAGTAAGAAGGCTCTAGTCGGTAGAGCCCGACTTGAAGATGCCCTGAACCCAGTTGCAATAAATAAATTAAATTTATGTAAGACTTTGGTATACTAACTTAACTTCAATCGATTAAATTCGATATCTCCGGTGTTTCTAAACCGTTTTGGACGAAATTTCAGAAAAGTTATATTATTACCCATTACTTCAACCCTCATTTTTAGATTTTCCAAATTCGATATTTTATTGTTATCGATACTATGTGTATATCGGAAACCAGAATAGTTATCGACAATTTGAAGCAAAATTGTTCTGCTTATGGTATAGGAGAACTTAATATAAAATCTGAAGTCTCTAGCTCTTGTAGTCTCTGAGATCCACATTTTCATACAGACGGACAGACGGACGGACAGACGGCAATGGCTATATCGTCTCGGCTGTTGATGCTGATCAAGAATATATATACTTTATGGGGTCGCAGATTCTTCCTTCTGCCTGTTACATACTTTTGCACAAAACCATTATACCCTTAACTACCCATTTTATGGGTTAAGGGTATAATAATTTTTGCCCTCCTTCTTTTCTTTGCAGATACTGGAAGGACGTTTGATGTTAGATGATGCCGCTGGAATGATGTCTTCGCTGGATCCTATCGATGAGCTGCCAACCACAAGGATGGACCAGGTAAGTGACTTAATTGCAAATAGCAAAAATGTTTGATTTAAAAATCAAAATTTTAACTATTTATACTCGATACCGAAGGTAAAGAGTATGTTGGGTTTGTGCAATGTCCGTCATGGTGTCCGTCCGTATGTCCGTCTGTATGTGTCCAATTTTTTTTCACACCCTTCAAGCTACAGACTTGAAACTTTCCAATTCTCTTTAACTATGGGATAGTAAATTAAAGTGTCAAGATTGGGGTTGTACGATAACTGCGAGGCTGGAGAATCGATAAATTCGATAACTCAAACCGATAAATCCACATATTTTGCACATCATTACAGCTAGAACTACCAAATTTGCATCAAAATTTTGGAGCCATGCCAACCCATTCCGCCCCCAGCCCCCGCCCCGCTTTTAAGATCAAAGAATCCTTTATCTCCAACAGTTTTTGAGCTATAGCCACCAAAATGGTGCCAAGATAGGTGATGATGATCTCCCAAAACTGCATCAAAAGTTTTGATGCCAAGCCCACCGATAATGCCCTAGCCGCCCCCACCCACCCCAACGCTTCGTCAAAAACGGTAATGCGTGTATCTTCCAGAGTTGTGCAGCCAAAGCCTCCAAATTTGGTAGGAAGATACCTGGTAACGATCCCCAAAAAACTGCATCAAAGTTTTGGAGCCACGCCCACTCATTCCGCCCCCAGCCCACCGCATTTTGAACTCCAGTGCGTACCCCTTTGCAATCACGCCTCATTTTACTGGTTTTAATACTATCGAGTATGCCGCAGTCGGTTGCGTCCGACTGCAACGTTTCCACTTGTTTTTTATTCGTTTTTTGCAGCAATTTTTGGTGGACGCTGGTAATGTTGAGTCCGTGGATAACGCTCGGTGCCACGAGCCATGCCGCAAGTGTGAATTTCACGAATACTCAAAAACGATAAATCCGCATATTTCACACACCCTTACAGCTAGAACTACCAAATTTGGTAAGAAGATAGCTTCTAGCAACCCCCAAAAAACTGCATCAAAAATGTTGGAGCCACGCCCCCCATTCCGCCCCCAGCCCCCCGCATTAAGAAATCAGAAAAGCCTATATCTCCCACAGTTTTTAAGCTCGAGTCACCAAATTTGGTGCCAAGATAGGTGATGATGCCCCCCCCAAAAACTGCATTAAAAGTTTGGATGCCACGCCCACCAATACCGCCCTAGCCACCCCCATCTGCCCCAACGGTTCGTCAAAACGGGAATAAGTGTATATTCCAGAGTAGTGGAGCTAGAGCCACCAAATTTGGTAGTAATATAGCTGGCAATGACCCCCAAAAAACTGCATCAAAGTTTTGGAGCCACGCTCACCCATACCGCCCCCTTTCCCCCACATTTCACAAACTTTGAGCTAGAGTCACCAAATTTGGTATGAAGACAGCAATTGACATTCCACAAAGATCTGCATCAAAACTTTGGATGCCACGCCCATCCATACCGCCCCCAGACCCCCTCTCCCCACATTTAAAAAACTTTGAGCTAGAGTCACCAAATTTGGAAGGAAGGTAGCAGTTGACATTCCACATAGATCTGCAGCAAAACTTTTGATGCCACGCCCACCCATACCGCCCCCAGCCCCATTTCACCACTTTTTACAAACTTCGAGCTAGACTCACCAAATTTGGTATGAAGATAGCAATTGACATTCCACACAGATCTGCATCAAAAATTTGGATACCGCCCCCAGTCCCCTTTCCCCACATTTAACAATTTTCGAGCTAGAGTCACCAAATTTGGTATGAAGATAGCAATTGACATTTCACAAAGACCTGCAGTAAAATTTGGATGCCACACCCACCCATACCGCCCCTAGCTCCTCTTTCCCCACCTTTTACAAACTTCTAGCTAGAATCACCAAATTTGGTATGAAGATAGCAATTGAAATTTCGCAAAGATCTGCATTAAAAATTTGGATGCCACACCCACCCATACCGCCCCCAGCCCCCCTTTCAACAGCTCTTACAAACTTTCAGCTAGAGTCACCAAATTTGGAAGGAAGATAGTTGGTGGCATCCCTATCTGCATTGGAGAATCTTTAAGGCAGTGTACACCCCTGCCCCATCCGTACCCCTTTGCAATCAGGCCTCTTTTTACCTGTTTTAATACTGGTATCGAGTATGCCGCAGTCGGTTGCGTCCGACTGCAACGTTTCCACTTGTTTTTTATGCGTATTTTGCAGCAATTTTGGTGGACGCTGGTAGACGCCTGTGATGTTGAGTCCATGGATAACGCTCGATGCCACGAGCCATGCCGCAAGTGTGAATTTCACGAATACTAGATAAATGACGAATTTGGAGTGTTTGAGAAAAATCAATGTAAAACAAGTAAGAAGGCTCTAGTCGGGAGAGCCCAAGACTTTGGTATACTGACTTAGCTTCAATCGATTAAATTCGATATCTCCGGTGTTTCTCAACCGATTTGGACGAAATTTTCAAAAAAGTTCTATCACTACCCATTACTTCAACCCTCATTTTTCGATTTTCCAAATTTGTTTTTGTTATCGATATTATGTGTATATCGGTAACCAGAATAGTTATCGATAATTTGAAGCAAAATTGTTTTGCTTATGGTATAGGAGAACTTAAATACCAAATCTGAAGTTTCTAGCTCTTGTAGTCTCTGAGATACACGCGTTCATACAGACAGACAGACGGACGGACAGACGGACGGACAGACGGACGGACAGACGGACGGACAGACGGACATGGCTATATCGTCTCGGCTATTGATGCTGATCAAGAATATATACACTTTATGGGGTCGGAGATGCTTCCTTCTGCCTGTTACATACTTTTGCACAAAACCATTATACCCTTAACTACCCATTTTATGGGTTAAGGGTATAATAATTTTTGCCCTCCTTCTTTTCTTTGCAGATACTGGAAGGACGTTTGATGTTAGATGATGCCGCTGGAATGATGTCTTCGCTGGATCCTATCGATGAGCTGCCAACCACAAGGATGGACCAGGTAAGTGACTTAATTGCAAATAGCAAAAATGTTTGATTTAAAAATCAAAATTTTAACTATATATACTCAATACCGAAGGTAAAGAGTATATTGGGTTTGTGCAATGTCCGTCATGGTGTCCGTCCGTATGTCCGTCTGTATGTGTCATATTATTTTCCACACCCTTCAAGCTACAGACTTGAAACTTTCCAATTCTCTTTAACTATGGGATAGTAAATTAAAGTGTCAAGATTGGGGTTGTACGATAACTGCGGGGCTGGAAAATCGATAAATTGGATAACTCAAAACCGATAAATCCACATATTTTGCACATCATTACAGCTAGAACTACCAAATTTGCGTCAAAAATTTTGGAGCCATGCCAACCCATTCCGCCCCCAACCCCCGCCCCGCTTTTTAAGATCAAAAAATCCTTTATCTCCCACAGTTTTTGAGCTATAGCCACCAAAATTGGTGCCAAGATAGGTGATGATGATCTCCCAAAAACTGCATCAAAAGTTTTGATGCCAAGCCCACCGATAATGCCCTAGCCGCCCCCACCCACCCCAACGCTTCGTCAAAAACGGTAATGCGTGTATCTTCCAGAGTTGTGCAGCCAAAGCCTCCAAATTTGGTAGGAAGATACCTGGTAACGATCCCCAAAAACTGCATCAAAGTTTTGGAGCCACGCCCACTCATTCCGCCCCCAGCCCACCGCATTTTGAACTCAGAAAAGCCTATATCTCCCACAGTTTTTGAGCAAGAGCCTCCAAATTTGGTGCCAAGATAGCTGGTGATGACCCCCGAAAAACTTCATCAAAAGTTTGGATGCCACGCCCACCAATACCGCCCTAGCCGCCCCCATCCACCCAATGCTTCATCAAAAACGGAATTGCGTGTATCTTCCAGAGTTGTCGAGCTAGAGCCACCAAATTTGGTAGTAATATAGCTGGCAATGACCCCCAAAAAACTGCATCAAAGTTTTGGAGCCACGCTCACCCATACCGCCCCCTTTCCCCCACATTTCACAAACTTTGAGCTAGAGTCACCAAATTTGGTATGAAGACAGCAATTGACGTTCCACATAGATCTGCAGCAAAACTTTAGATGCCACGCCCACCCATACCGCCCCAGTCCCTCTCTTCGCACTTTTTGCAAACTTCGAGCTAGAGTCACCAAATTTGGTATGAAGATAGCAATTGACATTCCACAAAGATCTGCATCAAAAATTGGATGCCACGCCCACCCATACCGCCCAAAGTCCCCCTTTCCCCACTTTTTACAAATTCGGGCTAGAGTCATCAAGTTTGGAAACAACTGACTGAAGGCAGCAATTGACATTTCACATAGATATGCAGCAAAAATTTGGATGCCACGCTCACCCATACCGCGCCCAGCCCCCCTTTCCCCACCTTTTAAAAACTTTGAGCTAGAGTCACCGAATTTGGAAGGACGATAGCTGGTGGCATCCTCATCTGCATCGGAGAATATTTAAGGCAGCGTACACCCCTGCCCAGTGCGTACCCCTTTGCAATCACGCCTCTTTTTACTGGTTTTAATACTATCGAGTATGCCGCAGTCGGTTGCGTCCGACTGCAACGTTTCCACTTGTTTTTTATTCGTTTTTTGCAGCAATTTTTGGTGGACGCTGGTGATGTTGAGTCCGTGGATAACGCTCGATGCCACGAGCCATGCCGCAAGTGTGAATTTCACGAAGACTGGATGTAGGCGACAACGTGATGATAATTCGATAACTCAAAAACGATAAATCCGCATATTTCACACACCCCTTACAGCTACCAAATTTGGTAAGAAGATAGCTTCTAGCAACCCCCAAAAAACTGCATCAAAAATTTGGAGCCACGCCCCCCATTCCGCCCCCAGCCCCCCGCATTAAGAAATCAGAAAAGCCTATATCTCCCACAGTTTTTTAGCTCGAGTCACCCAATTTGGTGCCAAGATAGGTGATGATGACCCCCCCCAAAAACTGCATTAAAAGTTTGGATGCCACGCCCACCAATACCGCCCTAGCCACCCCCATCTGCCCCAACGGTTCGTCAAAAACGGGAATAAGTGTATATTCCAGAGTAGTGGAGCTAGAGCCACCAAATTGGTAGTAATATAGCTGGCAATGACCCCCAAAAAACTGCATCAAAGTTTTGGAGCCACGCTCACCAATACCGCCCCCTTTCCCCCACATTTCACAAACTTTGAGCTAGAGTCACCAAATTTGGTATGAAGACAGCAATTGACATTCCACAAAGATCTGCATCAAAACTTTGGATGCCACGCCCATTCATACCGCCCCCAGACCCCCTCTCCCCACATTTAAAAAACTTTGAGCTAGAGTCACCAAATTTGGAAGGAAGGTAGCAGTTGACATTCCACATAGATCTGCAGCAAAACTTTTGATGCCACGCCCACCCATACCGCCCCCAGCCCCATTTCACCACTTTTTACAAACTTCGAGCTAGACTCACCAAATTTGGTATGAAGATAGCAATTGACATTCCACACAGATCTGCATCAAAATTTGGATACCGCCCCCAGTCCCCTTTCCCCACATTTAACAATTTTCGAGCTAGAGTCACCAAATTTGGTATGAAGATAGCAATTGACATTTCACAAAGACCTGCAGTAAAAATTTGGATGCCACACCCACCCATACCGCCCCTAGCTCCTCTTTCCCCACCTTTTACAAACTTCTAGCTAGAATCACCAAATTTGGTATGAAGATAGCAATTGAAATTTCGCAAAGATCTGCATTAAAAATTTGGATGCCACACCCACCCATACCGCCCCCAGCCCCCCTTTCAACAGCTCTTACAAACTTTCAGCTAGAGTCACCAAATTTGGAAGGAAGATAGTTGGTGGCATCCCTATCTGCATCGGAGAATCTTTAAGGCAGCGTACACCCCCTGCCCCATCCGTACCCTTTGCAATCAGGCCTCTTTTTACCTGTTTTAATACTGGTATCGAGTATGCCGCAGTCGGTTGCGTCCGACTGCAACGTTTCCACTTGTTTTTTATGCGTATTTTGCAGCAATTTTTGGTGGACGCTGGTAGACGCCTGTGATGTTGAGTCCATGGATAACGCTCGATGCCACGAGCCATGCCGCAAGTGTGAATTTCACGAATACTAGATAAATGACGAATTTGGAGTGTTTGAGAAAAATCAATGTAAAACAAGTAAGAAGGCTCTAGTCGGGAGAGCCCAAGACTTTGGTATACTGACTTAGCTTCAATCGATTAAATTCGATATCTCCGGTGTTTCTCAACCGATTTGGACGAAATTTTCAGAAAAGTTCTATCACTACCCATTACTTCAACCCTCATTTTTCGATTTTCCAAATTTGTTTTTGTTATCGATATTATGTGTATATCGGAAACCAAATAGTTATCGATAATTTGAAGCAAAATTGTTTTGCTTATGGTATAGGAGAACTTAAATACCAAATCTGAAGTTTCTAGCTCTTGTAGTCTCTGAGATACACGCGTTCATACAGACAGACAGACGGACGGACAGACGGACGGACAGACGGACGGACAGACGGACGGACAGACGGACGGACAGACGGACATGGCTATATCGTCTCGGCTATTGATGCTGATCAAGAATAATACACTTTATGGGGTCGGAGATGCTTCCTTCTGCCTGTTACATACTTTTGCACAAAACCATTATACCCTTAACTACCCATTTTATGGGTTAAGGGTATAATAATTTTTGCCCTCCTTCTTTTCTTTGCAGATACTGGAAGGACGTTTGATGTTAGATGATGCCGCTGGAATGATGTCTTCGCTGGATCCTATCGATGAGCTGCCAACCACAGGATGACCAGGTAAGTGACTTAATTGCAAATAGCAAAATGTTTGATTTAAAAATCAAAATTTTAACTATATATACTCAATACCGAAGGTAAAGAGTATATTGGGTTTGTGCAATGTCCGTCATGGTGTCCGTCCGTATGTCCGTCTGTATGTGTCATATTTTTTTCCACACCCTTCAAGCTACAGACTTGAAACTTTCCAATTCTCTTTAACTATGGGATAGTAAATTAAAGTGTCAAGATTGGGGTTGTACGATAACTGCGGGGCTGGAAAATCGATAAATTCGATAACTCAAAACCGATAAATCCACATATTTTGCACATCATTACAGCATCATTACAAATTTGCGTCAAAAATTTTGGAGCCATGCCAACCCATTCCGCCCCCAACCCCCGCCCCGCTTTTTAAGATCAAAAAATCCTTTATCTCCCACAGTTTTTGAGCTATAGCCACCAAAATTGGTGCCAAGATAAGTGATGATGATCTCCCAAAAACTGCATCAAAAGTTTTGATGCCAAGCCCACCGATAATGCCCTAGCCGCCCCCACCCACCCCAACGCTTCGTCAAAAACGGTAATGCGTGTATCTTCCAGAGTTGTGCAGCCAAAGCCTCCAAATTTGGTAGGAAGATACCTGGTAACGATCCCCAAAAAACTGCATCAAAGTTTTGGAGCCACGCCCACTCATTCCGCCCCCAGCCCACCGCATTTTGAACTCAGAAAAGCCTATATCTCCCACAGTTTTTGCGCAAGAGCCTCCAAATTTGGTGCCAAGATAGCTGGTGATGACCCCCGAAAAACTTCATCAAAAGTTTGGATGCCACGCCCACCATACCGCCCTAGCCGCCCCCATCCACCCAATGCTTCATCAAAAACGGAATTGCGTGTATCTTCCAGAGTTGTCGAGCTAGAGCCACCAAATTTGGTAGTAATATAGCTGGCAATGACCCCCAAAAAACTGCATCAAAGTTTTGGAGCCACGCTCACCCATACCGCCCCCTTTCCCCCACATTTCACAAACTTTGAGCTAGAGTCACCAAATTTGGTATGAAGACAGCAATTGACGTTCCACATAGATCTGCAGCAAAACTTTAGATGCCACGCCCACCCATACCGCCCCAGTCCCTCTCTTCGCACTTTTTGCAAACTTCGAGCTAGAGTCACCAAATTTGGTATGAAGATAGCAATTGACATTCCACAAAGATCTGCATCAAAAATTGGATGCCACGCCCACCCATACCGCCCAAAGTCCCCCTTTCCCCACTTTTTACAAAATTCGGGCTAGAGTCATCAAGTTTGGAAACAACTGACTGAAGGCAGCAATTGACATTTCACATAGATATGCAGCAAAATTTGGATGCCACGCTCACCCATACCGCGCCCAGCCCCCCTTTCCCCACCTTTTAAAAACTTTGAGCTAGAGTCACCGAATTTGGAAGGACGATAGCTGGTGGCATCCTCATCTGCATCGGAGAATATTTAAGGCAGCGTACACCCCTGCCCAGTGCGTACCCCTTTGCAATCACGCCTCTTTTTACTGGTTTTAATACTATCGAGTATGCCGCAGTCGGTTGCGTCCGACTGCAACGTTTCCACTTGTTTTTTATTCGTTTTTTGCAGCAATTTTTGGTGGACGCTGGTGATGTTGAGTCCGTGGATAACGCTCGATGCCACGAGCCATGCCGCAAGTGTGAATTTCACGAAGACTGGATGTAGGCGACAACGTGATGATAATTCGATAACTCAAAAACGATAAATCCGCATATTTCACACACCCTTACAGCTACCAAATTTGGTAAGAAGATAGCTTCTAGCAACCCCCAAAAAACTGCATCAAAAATTTTGGAGCCACGCCCCCCATTCCGCCCCCAGCCCCCCGCATTAAGAAATCAGAAAAGCCTATATCTCCCACAGTTTTTTAGCTCGAGTCACCCAATTTGGTGCCAAGATAGGTGATGATGACCCCCCCCAAAAACTGCATTAAAAGTTTGGATGCCACGCCCACCAATACCGCCCTAGCCACCCCCATCTGCCCCAACGGTTCGTCAAAAACGGGATAAGTGTATATTCCAGAGTAGTGGAGCTAGAGCCACCAAATTTGATAGGAAGATAGTTTGCAACGACCCCCAAAAAACTGCATCAAAGTTTTGGAGCCACGCGCACCCCTTCCACCCCCTTTCCACACCTTTTACAAACTTTGAGCTAGAGTTACAAAATTTTGTATGAAGGTAGCAATTGACATTCCACAAAGATCTGCATCAAAACTTTGGATGCCACGCCCATCCATACCGCCCCCAGACCCCCTCTCCCCACATTTAACAAACTTTGAGCTAGAGTTACCAATTTTGTATGAAGGTAGCAATTGACATTCCACACAGATCTGCATCAAAATTTGGATACCGCCCCCAGTCCCCTTTCCCCACATTTAACAATTATCGAGCTAGAGTCACCAAATTTGGTATGAAGATAGCAATTGACATTTCACAAAGACCTGCAGTAAAAATTTGGATGCCACACCCACCCATACCGCCCCTAGCTCCTCTTTCCCCACCTTTTACAAACTTCTAGCTAGAATCACCAAGTTTGGTATGAAGATAGCAATTGACATTTCGCAAAGATCTGCATTAAAAATGTAGATGCCACACCCACCCATACCGCCCCCAGCCCCCCTTTCAACAGCTCTTACAACTTTCAGCTAGAGTCACCAAATTTGGAAGGAAGATAGTTGGTGGCATCCCTATCTGCATCGGAGAATCTTTAAGGCAGCGTACACCCCTGCCCCATCCGTACCCCTTTGCAATCAGGCCTCTTTTTACCTGTTTTAATACTGGTATCGAGTATGCCGCAGTCGGTTGCGTCCGACTGCAACGTTTCCACTTGTTTTTTATGCGTATTTTGCAGCAATTTTTGGTGGACGCTGGTAGACGCCTGTGATGTTGAGTCCATGGATAACGCTCGATGCCACGAGCCATGCCGCAAGTGTGAATTTCACGAATACTAGATAAATGACGAATTTGGAGTGTTTGAGAAAAATCAATGTAAAACAAGTAAGAAGGCTCTAGTCGGGAGAGCCCAACTAGAAGATACCCTGAACCCTGTTGCAATAAATAAATTAAATTTATGTAAGACTTTGGTATACTGACTTAGCTTCAATCGATTAAATTCGATATCTCCGGTGTTTCTCAACCGATTTGGACGAAATTTTCAGAAAAGTTCTATCACTACCCATTACTTCAACCCTCATTTTTCGATTTTCCAAATTTGTTTTTGTTATCGATATTATGTGTATATCGGAAACCAGAATAGTTATCGATAATTTGAAGCAAAATTGTTTTGCTTATGGTATAGGAGAACTTAAATACCAATCTGAAGTTTCTAGCTCTTGTAGTCTCTGAGATACACGCGTTCATACAGACAGACAGACGGACGGACAGACGGACATGGCTATATCGTCTCGGCTATTGATGCTGATCAAGAATATATATACTTTATGGGGTCGGAGATGCTTCCTTCTGCCTGTTACATACTTTTGCACAAAACCATTATACCCTTAACTACCCATTTTATGGGTTAAGGGTATAATAATTTTTGCCCTCCTTCTTTTCTTTGCAGATACTGGAAGGACGTTTGATGTTAGATGATGCCGCTGGAATGATGTCTTCGCTGGATCCTATCGATGAGCTGCCAACCACAAGGATGGACCAGGTAAGTGACTTATTGCAAATAGCAAAACTGTTTGATTTAAAAATCAAAATTTTAACTATTTATACTCGATACCGAAGGTAAAGAGTATATTGGGTTTGTGCAATGTCCGTCATGGTGTCCGTCCGTATGTCCGTCTGTATGTGTCATATTTTTTTCCACACCCTTCAAGCTCCGACAGCCACCAAAATTGGTACCAAGATAGGTGATGATGATCTCCCAAAACTGCATAAAAAGTTTGATGCCACGCCCACCGATAATGCCTTAGCCGCCCCCACCCACCCCAACGCTTCGTCAAAAACGGTAATGCGTGTATCTTCCAGAGTTGTGCAGCCAAAGCCTCCAAATTTGGTAGGAAGATACCTGGTAACGATCCCCAAAAAACTGCATCAAAGTTTTGGAGCCACGCCCACTCATTCCGCCCCCAGCCCACCGCATTTTGAACTCAGAAAAGCCTATATCTCCCACAGTTTTTGAGCAAGAGCCTCCAAATTTGGTGCCAAGATAGCTGGTGATGACCCCCGAAAAACTTCATCAAAGTTTGGATGCCACGCCCACCAATACCGCCCTAGCCGCCCCTATCCACCCAATGCTTCATCAAAAACGGAATTGCGTGTATCTTCCAGAGTTGTCGAGCTAGAGCCACCAAATTTGGTAGTAATATAGCTGGCAATGACCCCCAAAAAACTGCATCAAAGTTTTGGAGCCACGCTCACCCATACCGCCCCCTTTCCCCCACATTTCACAAACTTTGAGCTAGAGTCACCAAATTTGGTATGAAGACAGCAATTGACATTCCACATAGATCTGCAGCAAAACTTTAGATGCCACGCCCACCCATACCGCCCCAGTCGCTTTTTCCCCACTTTTTGCAAACTTCGAGCTAGAGTCACCAAATTTGGTATGAAGATAGCAATTGACATTCCACAAAGATCTGCATCAAAAATTGGATGCCACGCCCACCCATACCGCCCAAAGTCCCCCTTTCCCCACTTTTTACAAAATTCGGGCTAGAGTCATCAAGTTTGGAAACAACTGACTGAAGGCAGCAATTGACATTTCACATAGATATGCAGCAAAAATTTGGATGCGACGCTCACCCATACCGCGCCCAGCCCCCCTTTCCACACCTTTTAAAAACTTTGAGCTAGAGTCACCGAATTTGGAAGGACGATAGCTGGTGGCATCCTCATCTGCATCGGAGAATATTTAAGGCAGCGTACACCCCTGCCCAGTGCGTACCCCTTTGCAATCACGCCTCTTTTTACTGGTTTTAATACTATCGAGTATGCCGCAGTCGGTTGCGTCCGACTGCAACGTTTCCACTTGTTTTTTATTCGTTTTTTGCAGCAATTTTTGGTGGACGCTGGTGATGTTGAGTCCGTGGATAACGCTCGATGCCACGAGCCATGCCGCAAGTGTGAATTTCACGAAGACTGGATGTAGGCGACAACGTGATGATAATTCGATAACTCAAAAACGATAAATCCGCATATTTCACACACCCTTACAGCTACCAAATTTGGTAAGAAGATAGCTTCTAGCAACCCCCAAAAACTGCATCAAAAATTTGGAGCCACGCCCCCCATTCCGCCCCCAGCCTCCCGCATTAAGAAATCAGAAAAGCCTATATCTCCCACAGTTTTTTAGCTCGAGTCACCCAATTTGGTGCCAAGATAGGTGATGATGACCCCCCCCAAAAACTGCATTAAAAGTTTGGATGCCACGCCCACCAATACCGCCCTAGCCACCCCCATCTGCCCCACGGTTCGTCAAAAACGGGATAAGTGTATATTCCAGAGTAGTGGAGCTAGAGCCACCAAATTGATAGAAGATAGTTTGCAACGACCCCCAAAAAACTGCATCAAAGTTTTGGAGCCACGCGCACCCCTTCCACCCCCTTTCCACACCTTTTACAAACTTTGAGCTAGAGTTACAAAATTTTGTATGAAGGTAGCAATTGACATTCCACAAAGATCTGCATCAAATCTTTGGATGCCACGCCCATCCATACCGCCCCCAGACCCCCTCTCCCCACATTTAACAAACTTTGAGCTAGAGTTACCAAATTTTGTATGAAGGTAGCAATTGACATTCCACACAGATCTGCATCAAAAATTTGGATACCGCCCCCAGTCCCCTTTCCCCACATTTAACATTATCGAGCTAGAGTCACCAATTTGGTATGAAGATAGCAATTGACATTTCACAAAGACCTGCAGTAAAAATTTGGATGCCACACCCACCCATACCGCCCCTAGCTCCTCTTTCCCCACCTTTTACAAACTTCTAGCTAGAATCACCAAGTTTGGTATGAAGATAGCAATTGAAATTTCGCAAGATCTGCATTAAAAATGTAGATGCCACACCCACCCATACCGCCCCCAGCCCCCCTTTCAACAGCTCTTACAAACTTTCAGCTAGAGTCACCAAATTTGGAAGGAAGATAGTTGGTGGCATCCCTATCTGCATCGGAGAATCTTTAAGGCAGCGTACACCCCTGCCCCATCCGTACCCCTTTGCAATCAGGCCTCTTTTTACCTGTTTTAATACTGGTATCGAGTATGCCGCAGTCGGTTGCGTCCGACTGCAACGTTTCCACTTGTTTTTATGCGTATTTTGCAGCAATTTTTGGTGGACGCTGGTAGACGCCTGTGATGTTGAGTCCATGGATAACGCTCGATGCCACGAGCCATGCCGCAAGTGTGAATTTGACGAATACTAGATAAATGACGAATTTGGAGTGTTTGAGAAAAATCAATGTAAAACAAGTAAGAAGGCTCTAGTCGGGAGAGCCCAACTAGAAGATACCCTGAACCCTGTTGCAATAAATAAATTAAATTTATGTAAGACTTTGGTATACTGACTTAGCTTCAATCGATTAAATTCGATATCTCCGGTGTTTCTCAACCGATTTGGACGAAATTTTCAGAAAAGTTCTATCACTACCCATTACTTCAACCCTCATTTTTCGATTTTCCAAATTTGTTTTTTGTTATCGATATTATGTGTATATCGGAAACCAGAATAGTTATCGATAATTTGAAGCAAAATTGTTTTGCTTATGGTATAGGAGAACTTAAATACCAAATCTGAAGTTTCTAGCTCTTGTAGTCTCTGAGATACACGCGTTCATACAGACAGACAGACGGACGGACAGACGGACATGGCTATATCGTCTCGGCTATTGATGCTGATCAAGAATATATATACTTTATGGGGTCGGAGATGCTTCCTTCTGCCTGTTACATACTTTTGCACAAAACCATTATACCCTTACTACCCATTTTATGGGTTAAGGGTATAATAATTTTTGCCCTCCTTCTTTTCTTTGCAGATACTGGAAGGACGTTTGATGTTAGATGATGCCGCTGGAATGATGTCTTCGCTGGATCCTATCGATGAGCTGCCAACCACAGGATGGACCAGGTAAGTGACTTAATTGCAATAGCAAAATGTTTGATTTAAAAATCAAAATTTAAACTATTTATACTCGATACCGGAGGTAAGAGTAATGTTGGGTTTGTGCAATGTCCGTCATGGTGTCCGTCCGTATGTCCGTCTGTATGGTCCAATTTTTTTTCACACCCTTCAAGCTACAGACTTGAAACTTTCCAATTCTCTTAACTATGGGATAGTAAATTAAAGTGTCAGATTGGGGTTGTACGATAACTGCGAGGCTGGAGAATCGATAAATTCGATAACTCAAAACCGATAAGTCCACATATTTTGCACATCATTACAGCTAGAACTACCAAATTTGCATCAAAATTTTGGAGCCATGCCAACCCATTCCGCCCCCAGCCCCCGCCCCGCTTTTTAAGATCAAAAATCCTTTATCTCCCACAGTTTTTGAGCTATAGCCACCAAATTGGTACAAGATAGGTGATGATGATCTCCCAACAACTGCATAAAAAGTTTTGATGCCACGCCCCCGATATGCCTTAGCCGCCCCCACCCACCCCAACGCTTCGTCAAAACGGTAATGCGTGTATCTTCCAGAGTTTGTGCAGCCAAAGCCTCCAAATTTGGTAGGAAGATACCTGGTAACGATCCCCAAAAAACTGCATCAAAGTTTTGGAGCCACGCCCACTCATTCCGCCCCCAGCCCACCGCATTTTGAACTCAGAAAAGCCTAGATCTCCCACAGTTTTTGAGCCAGAGCCTCCAAATTTGGTGCCAAGATAGCTGGTGATGACCCCCGAAAAACTTCACTCAAAGTTTGGATGCCACGCCCACCAATACCGCCCTAGCCGCCCCTATCCACCCAATGCTTCCTCAAAACGGATTGCGTGTATCTTCCAGAGTTGTCGAGCTAGAGCCACCAAATTTGGTAGTAATATAGCTGGCAATGACCCCCAAAAAACTGCATCAAAGTTTTGGAGCCACGCTCACCCATACCGCCCCCTTTCCCCCACATTTCACAAACTTTGAGCTAGAGTCACCAATTGGTATGAAGACAGCAATTGACATTCCACATAGATCTGCAGCAAAACTTTAGATGCCACGCCCACCCATACCGCCCCAGTCGCTTTTTCCCACTTTTTGCAAACTTCGAGCTAGAGTCACCAAATTGGTATGAAGATAGCAATGACATTCCACAAAGATCTGCATCAAAATTGGATGCCACGCCCACCCATACCGCCCAAGTCCCCCTTTCCCCACTTTTTACAAAATTCGGCTAGAGTCATCAAGTTTGGAAACAACTGACTGAAGCAGCAATTGACATTTCACATAGATATGCAGCCAAAATTTGGATGCGACGCTCACCCATACCGCGCCCAGCCCCCCTTTCCACACCTTTTAAAAACTTTGAGCTAGATCACCGAATTTGGAAGGACGATAGCTGTGGCATCCTCATCTGCATCGGAGAATATTCAGGCAGCGTACACCCCTGCCCAGTGCGTACCCCTTTGCAATCACGCCTCTTTTTACTGGTTTTAATACTATCGAGTATGCCGCAGTCGGTTGCGTCCGACTGCAACGTTGCCACTTGTTTTTTATTCGTTTTTTTGCAGCAATTTTTGGTGGACGCTGGTAATGTTGAGTCCGTGGATAACGCTCGGTGCCACGAGCCCTGCCGCAAGTGTGAATTTCACGAATACTGGATGTAGGCGACAACGTGATGATAATTCGATAACTCAAAAACGATAAATCCGCATATTTCACACACCCTTCCAGCTCCCAATTTTGTAAGAGATAGCTTCTAGCAACCCCCAAAAACTGCATCAAAAATTTTGGAGCCACGCCCCCCATGTCCGCCCCCAGCCCCCCGCATTAAGAAATCAGAAAGCCTATATCTCCCACAGTTTTTTAGCTCGAGTCACCAATTTGGTGCCAAGATAGGTGATGATGACCCCCCCCAAAAACTGCATTAAAAGTTGGATGCCACGCCCACCAATACCGCCCTAGCCACCCCCATCTGCCCCAACGGTTCGTCAAAAACGGGAATGCGTGTATATTCCAGAGTAGTGGAGCTAGAGCCACCAAATTTGATAGGAAATAGTTTGGCAACGACCCCCAAAAAACTGCATCAAAGTTTGGAGCCACGCGCACCCCTTCCACCCCCCTTTCCACACCTTTTACAAACTTTGAGCTAGAGTTACACAATTTTGTATGACGGTAGCAATTGACATTCCACAAAGATCTGCATCAAAACTTTGGATGCCACGCCCATCCATACCGCCCCCAGACCCCCCTCTCCCCACATTTAACAAATTTTGAGCTAGAGTCACCAAATTTGGAAGGAAGGTAGCAGTTGACATTCCACATAGATCTGCAGCAAAACTTTTGATGCCACGCCCACCCATACCGCCCCCAGCCCCATTTCACCACTTTTTACAAACTTCGAGCTAGACTCACCAATTTGGTATGAAGATAGCAATTGACATTCCACACAGATCTGCATCAAAATTTGGATACCGCCCCCAGTCCCCTTTTCCTCACATTAACAATTTTCGAGCTAGAGTCACCAAATTTGGTATGAAGATAGCAATTGACATTTCACAAAGACCTGCTAAAATTTGAATGCCACACCCACCCATACCGCCCTAGCTCCTCTTTCCCCACCTTTTACAAACGTCTAGCTAGAATCACCAAATTTGGTATGAAGATAGCAATTGACATTTCGCAAAGATCTGCATTAAAAATTTAGATGCCACACCCACCCATACCGCGCCTAGCCCCCCTTCAACAGCTCTTACCAACTTTCAGCTAGAGTCCCAAATTTGGAAGGAAGATAGTTGTGGCATCCCTATCTGCATCGGAGAATCTTTAGGCAGCGTACACCCCTGCCCCATCCGTACCCCTTTGCAATCAGGCCTCTTTTTACCTGTTTTAATACTGGTATCGAGTATGCCGCAGTCGGTTGCGTCCGACTGCACGTTTCCACTTGTTTTTTATGCGTATTTTGCAGCAATTTTTGGTGGACGCTGGTAGACGCCTGTGATGTTGAGTCCATGGATAACACTCGATGCCACGAGCCATGCCGCAAGTGTGAATTTCCACGAATCTAGATAAATGACGAATTTGGGAGTTTTGAGAAAAATAATTTAAACAAGTAAGAAGCTCTAGTCGGGAGAGCCCAACTAGAAGATACCCTGAACCCTGTTGCAATAAATAAATTAAATTTATGTAAGACTTTGGTATACTGACTTAGCTTCAAATCGATTAAATTCGATATCTCCGGTGTTTCTCAACCGATTTGGACGAATTTTCAGAAAAGTTCTATCCTACCCATTATTTCAACCCTCATTTTTAGATTTCCAAATTTGTTTAGTTATCGATATTATGTGTATCGGAAACCAGAATAGTTATCGATAATTTGAAGCAAATTGTTTTGCTTATGGTATAGGAAAACTAAATACCAATCTGAAGTTTCTAGCTCTTGTAGTCTCTGAGATACACGCGTTCATACAGACAGACAGACGGACGACAGACGGACATGGCTAGATCGTCTCGGCTATTGATGCTGATCAAGAATATATATACTTTATGGGGTCGGAGATGCTTCCTTCTGCCTGTTACATACTTTTGCACAAAACCATTATACCCTTAACTACCCATTTTATGGGTTAAGGTATAATAATTTTTGCCCTCCTTCTTTTCTTTGCAGATACTGGAAGGACGTTTGATGTTAGATGATGCCGCTGGAATGATGTCTTCGCTGGATCCTATCGATGAGCTGCCAACCACAAGGATGGACCAGGTAAGTGACTTAATTGCAAATAGCAAAAATGTTTGATTTAAAAATCAAAATTTTAACTATTTATACTCGATACCGAAGGTAAAGAGTATATTGGTTTGTGCATGTCCGTCATGGGGTCCGTCCGTATGTCCGTCTGTATGTGTCATATTTTTTTTCCACACCCTTCAAGCTACAGACTTGAAACTTTCCAATTCTCTTTAACTATGGGATGTAAATTACAGTGTCAGATTGGGGTTGTACGATAACTGCGGGTCTGGAAAATCGATAAATTCGATAACTCAAACCGATAAATCCACATATTTTGCACATCATTACAGCTAGAACTACCAAATTTGCATCAAAATTTTGGAGCCATGCCAACCCTACCGCCCCCAGCCCCCGCCCCGCTTTTTAAGATCAAAAAATCCTTTATCTCCCACAGTTTTGAGCTATCCACCAAATTGGTGCCAAGATAGATGATGATGATGATCTCCCAAAAACTGCATCAAAAGTTTTGATGCCACGCCACCGATAATGCCCTAGCCGCCCCCACCCACTCCAACGCTTCGTCAAAAACGGTAATGCGTGTATCTTCCAGAGTGTTGCGAGCCAAAGCCTCCAAATTTGGTAGGAAGATACCTGGTAACGATCCCCAAAAAACTGCATCAAAGTTTTGGAGCCACGCCCACTCATTCCGCCCCCCACCCACCGCATTTTGAACTCAGAAAAGCCTATATCTCCCACAGTTTTTGAGCAAGAGCCCCCAATTTGGTGCCAAGATAGCTGGTGATGACCCCCGAAAAACTTCATCACGCTGGTGATGTTGAGTCCGTGGATAACGCTCGGTGCCACGAGCCATGCCGCAAGTGTGAATTTCACGAATACTGGTGTAGGCGACAACGTGATGATAATCGATAACTCAAAAACGATAATCCGCATATTACACACACCCTTACAGCTAGAACTACAAATTTGGTAAGAAGATAGCTTCTAGCAACCCCCAAAAACTGCATTAAAATTTTGGAGCCACGCCCCCCATTCCACCCCCAGCCCCCCCGCATTAAGAATCAGAAAGCCTATATCTCCCCAGTTTTTTAGCTCGAGTCACCAATTTGGTGCCAAGATAGCTGGTGATGACCCCCCAAAAACTGCATCAAAGTTTGGATGCCACGCCCGCCAATACTGCCCTAGCCGCCCCCATCCACCCAACGGTTCATCAAAACGGAATTGCGTGTATCTTCCAGAGTTGTCGAGCTAGAGCCACCAATTTGGTAGTAATATAGCTGGCAATGACCCCCAAAAACTGCATCTAAGTTTTGGAGCCACGCTCACCCATACCGCCCCCTTTC
>JARNME010000044.1:101398-298043 GCA_030179655.1 Scaptomyza flava | reverse complement strand
ATAACTTTCCTTATATTTGATACCTGTATATTCAATTTCGTTAATAACATCTAATGAACTATATTTCAATTGTTCATTTTTAAACACTTAATATTTTCAACACTTATATTTATACTCGATACCGAAGGTAAAGAGTATATTGAGTTTGTGCAATGTCCGTCATGGTGTCTGTCCGTCTGTCCGTCTGTCTGTCTATCCGTCTGTATGAACGCAACTTTTTTCCACACCCTTCAAGCTTTAGACTTGAAACTTTCAAATTCTCTTTATCTATGGGATAGTAAATTAAAGTGTCAAGGTTGGGGCTCTACGATAACTGGGAGGCTGGCAAATCGATAAATTCGATAACTCGAAACCGATAAATCCACATGTGTCGCACATCCTCACAGCTAGAACTACCAAATTTGGTAAGAAGATAGCTACTATCAACCACAAACAACTGTATCAAAAATTTTGGAGCCACGCCAACCCATTCCACCCCCAGCCCCCCCCCCCCCCCCCCCCATCACGAATTTTGAAGTCAAATAGCCTATATATCCCACAGTTTTTGAGCTATAGCCACAAAATTTGGTGCCAAGATAGGTGCTGATGACCCCCAAAAACTGCATCAAAAGTTTGGATGCCCCGCCCACCAATACTGCCCTAGCCGCCCCCATCCACCCCAACGCTTCGTCAAAAACGGGAATGCGTGTATCTTCCACAGTTTTTAAGCTAGAGCCACCAAATTTGGTAGGAAGATAGCTGGCAATGACCCCCGAAGATCTGTTTTTTTGGAGCCACGCCCACCCATTTCGCCCCCTTTCCACACCTTTTACATACTTTTAGCTAGAGCCACCAAATTTGGTATCAAGTTAGCAATTAACATTCTACATAGATCTGCATCAAAACTTTGGATGCCACGCCCACCCATACTGCCCCCAGCCCCCTTTTCCACACCTTTTACGATTTTCGAGCTAGAGTCACCAAATGTGGTATGAAGATGGCAATTGACATTCCACAATGATCTGTATCACAAATTTGGATGCCAAGCCCACCCATACCACCCCCAGCTCCCCTTTCACACTTTTTTCAAACTTTGAGCTTGAGTCACCAAATTGGGTATGAAGATAGCAATTGACATTCGAAAAAGATCTGCATGAAAAATTTGGTTGCCACGCCCACCCATACTGCCCCCAGCTCTCTTTCCACACCTTTTACAAACTTCGAGCTAGAGTCACCAAATTTGGTATGAAGATAGCAATTGACATTCGACAAAGATCTGCATCAAAACTTTTGATGCTACGCCCACCAATATTGCCCTAGCCGCCCCCATCCACCCCAACGCTTCGTCAAAAACCACAGTAAAATCGCGATCAGAAAGCAAGGCAGAGACATAATGAATAGCAGATAGAAAGGTCTCATAGATAGAGAGATCAGAGGATGGAGGTATATACGAACAAGTGATATAAATGTTAATACCGTAAATATTTAGCTTTACAGCAATAAACTCTTTATCAAAAGAACTATCTAACACAACTGTTTCAGAGGAAAAGTAAACATTCACAGCAATAAGCACTCCACCACCACGCCGAAGAGTACGGTCCTTTCTATAAATAGAGTATTTACTACATAGAATTTCGGAATTGAGAATGTCTTGCCTTAACCACGTTTCAGTAAAGGCAATGACATGAAAGAGAAAGAAAGACTATTAAGATATAAACTAGTGAGTTTCCTACAAAGACCTCTTACATTCTGATAGCCAAGTAAGAAGGAGGATGTTAGTTTTTTGAACTATCAGAAATTGGAAGAGTTAAATAAGAACCAACCACCGGAAGGGAAGATACAATCGGGGGCCGATTTTTTTTCCTGCAGTATACTCTTTCACAAATATGTGTTCTGGCCAAAATTCTTTGCAGCATAGAGTGCAAAAATCTTGATTCGAAACACTGATTTTAAAAGACGAAATGTTCCGATCATAAGCAAATTTAAATTTCTCCACCGTGAAATTGGCATTCGATATGGCCTTGAAATAGACCTTGACATCATGTGATGTTAAATCAGGGGGAAGCCTTGAAACAAATACTTTTTTTTTTAGGTGGAACAGCAACAAGTTTTTAATTATATCCTGCACTGAAGTTGGTTTGGAAGACTCAGTCTCGGATTATTGAATATTTGGCTCTTTAGGTTTGATAGAGTTTTTTTTTTTTTTGTTGATCAACATCAACACTGCTAACCACCGAAGGAACAGAAGGACCGGGATCACATAAAACAATATCCATGGGAATTATTGGTATATCATCAAAGTTCTCAATAACTTAAGTAGAAGGGACATGAAGATTTTTATTTCCTTTACAATGTGGTATCGGATCGTTTTGAGTATTTTCCAACGTCACAGAGCCCGATAACTGCCCAACATTGGCCTTTTACGCTTTGGAGAATCCTGTACGAGATTTTTCTCGCTAAGGTTTCTCTGAACCGATGAGAATTTTTAACACAGTTTATTCAACTGGCAGTAAACCCCCTCTTAGCCAAGTTTAGTTTCTATAAAGCTTGCAATGTCTTTTTTCTCTCCAAACATGACCACTCTAAATTAGTTACCTGCAAGAGGTCTGAGATACAGCCATTAATGCCAGCACATCGCTCATGAACAAAATTTGTGCACATCCAGCAGCAGACAAAACCCATTTTTGAGTTTGCGCGGACTTGACAATTCGCATAGTAGCAAACAGACATTTTTATTAAGTTAATTAAAAGAAAATAACAAAAAGAAAAATAAAAAATACTGCTGCAGAAAATTGTTATTATTAAAGTACAGGTCCACCCTACTGTGCAAATAGTTAAGCTACAAACAAAACTTACTTCACAGATTCACAAACAAAAACGGCGCTAGCGCGACCACGGACAACAACAAGCAACGGAGAAAAGGTTGACCGCGACTAACATCAACACAAAAGAGCGCGTTAGAGTAAGCGATCTAGAAACGGTTTATTGCCCTGGCAGCGAAACACTTGAAAAAAAATAGAGAGAGGGAGTGAGCGTAGAAGGTTAGGTTAGGTTAGGTTAAAGCGGTAGTGGAAGGCAAAAAATTAACCCCCCACTCACATAGGCCAAATGTTTTGGCCCGTTGTGGTGCCACGTTTGGACTTAGTCCAAAAACCGTCTACCCAGACAATGAGCGTGTTTCGCCGCATTTGAGGGCGTGGTCCCAGCCCGAGGTTTGAATGAAGGACAGGATATTTTTTGGTTTGATATCCGCAAGTTGAGTGAGGTCCGATAAAAGGAAGGACCCTAGATAGCGATTTCTGTTTTTGCAGAGTGCCGGACAGTCGCAGAATAGGTGGGAAACTGTTTCCTCCTCCTCCTCGTCACGACAGCTTCGGCAGAAATCATTAAAAGGGGCTAGAAGTCTTGCTGCGTGAGACCCCACCAGCCAGTGCCCCGTAATGGCCCTGATTACGGCAGCACAGCCTAATCTGCTAAGGTGGATTAGGTCTAAGGAGCGCTTTTTGCAGCGCGTTGGCCAGGTTTGCCTAGCAATCCTACCTGAGGCGGTGGCACACTGCCACCCCTTGTTTGCTTCGAGTTCGAAGTGCGATCGAACTCTGAGCTTGCAGCTGGCCATGGGAATACCCCAGCCCTCCTTGTCTGTGAGGAGAGGCATGGTAGTGCCATGCCTAGCCAGCTCGTCTGCTTTGCAGTTGCCCTCGATGCCTTTGTGACCGGGCACCCAAATGAGGTGTATTTCGAACTGCTCTGTCATCTCGTGTAGAGATCTGCGGCAGTTTGTGACGGATATCGAGTTGGATGATATCGCTTTTAAAGATTTGATAGCCGCCTGACTATCAGAAAAAATGCAGATTCTGTCTGCTGAGCATTCACATTCGGAAATGCATAAGAGTGCTTCCTGTATGGCAGCGATCTCGGCTTGGAATACGCTGCAGTGATCAGGAAGGTTGAACGATTTGTTGATAGACAGCTCCTCGCAAAAGACGCCTCCCCCTACCCGTTCGTCTAGCTTGGAGCCATCGGTGTAAATTTTTACTGAATCTGCCGGCCCTGGCGTGCCTGAGCACCAATCCTCCCTTGGGGGGACTAGCGTGTGGAAAGTGGTTTTGGGGAATTCCTGAGGACAACAATAGTCCGTGTTTGAGGGGATAAGCAAGTTACCCAATAGAATATTAGAGTGTCCGAAATTTTGCTCGGACCACTGCTTGGTTTCTCTCATGCGTAGGGCAGAGAGAGTTGCTACTAATTTTCCCATTTGGTCTATTGGTAGGAGATTTAGTAAATTGTCCAGAGCCTCAGTTGGGGTCGTTCTGAGGGCCCCTGTTGAGATCAGTCCAGCGGCACGCTGTACTTTGCCAAGCTTGTGGACTGATGTTTTCTAAGAAAGAGTTGGCCACCATACTGACACTCCGTACAGTAGGATTGGCGAACTATGGCTGTGTACAGCCACAGACTGATGTGGGGTGCCATTCCCCATTTCAGTCCAATGGACTTCTTACATGTATACAAAGCGACTGAGACTTTCTTAACCCGTTCTTCGGTGTTAAGATTCCAGTCTAGTTTGCTGTCTAGAGTGAGCCCTAGGTATTTGGCGGATTTACTGAAGGCGAGTTCCACCCCGTTTAACCCTCTAACGGGTAAAGCTGCCCTGAGGCAGCCATGCTTTTTAAGTCCTGAAATTCTTATTCGAAATTATATTTACATAAATAAATGTCGGTATTACTTGAGAATATATATTTTTTAACTCTGGCAACCCTAAAACTCAATCAGCTGTTTTGTTCAACTTTGATGATCATTTGAAGTTGATGTTTGTGCAAAAAAGTGGAAAAAGCGAAGTTTGAAAAAATTAGAAAAAAATAAAAAAAAAATACTTATAGACGTCGGGAACTTCTAATTATTTTTCGGTAAGTAGCCTATAGCGTTTACTGTGCTAATATGGACTAACCTAGAAAAACTAGTTTTCCATGGTGCCTTAGGGGCAGAAAACTGATAGCAGCCTACAGGCAGCCTTGCCGGCTTATGTCAAATTTAATTTTATAAAAATGATTATTACTTTTCCATTGTTTTCACTAAAATTGTTTTAGAAATGAACAACAAACGAAAGTTCAAGCTGTCCGAGATATCGGATGAACAGATATTGGAATTTATGGAAGAAGTTGCATCGGATGAAGGATGTGAGGATGGTAGCGATAATGATTTCAGCAGTGATGATGAGTGGAATGATCCAGATTTTGTGCCTGCGGAACTATCATTAGATGACGATCGCTACATTTATACTTGCATAAGCGACATGAATGGTGGAGAAACAAGCGAATTCTTTATTCAGGCTGTAAACTTTTCGCTCAATATGTCTGAATTGGAAAATGCATCAGTGGCAAACACTGCGCCATCAACATCGGCTGCATCAGTTGCAAACACTGCGCCATCAACATCGGCTGCATCAGTTACAAACACTGCTCCAACAACATCGGCAGCATCAGCTGAAATTTTCAAGCCACAAAAAAGAATTCGCTCACCGTTGCCATTGTTTGAGGAAACAGGTCCTTCCATTGTGCCTTCTTCTGAAGGTTTCACTTTGTCAAGTAATTATTTCATAACATTGCCTTGTTTGATCATTTATTATCATAATTTTCATTTGTTGTCAGATGTGAGCGATATCTGTAAAGATTCTCATGAATTTTCGAGAATGACATGGCGCAAGAAATCGATGCGTCTAAATGGGAATGAGATCGTTTTCCGGGGGCATTCTAAAATGCCAGACAAAATCATGCATTTGGATACTCCAATGCAGTACTTTTGATACTTTTTTACCCCTGAAATTGTGCAAATAATTGTTGAAGAGACCAACCGAGCAACCATTACTCAGGATATCAACACAAAGTTCAAGACAAGTGTTGAGGAAATATACAAGTATATTGGAGTTTTCATCTACATTTCTGTCTATAGATATCCTAACATTGAAAGCTACTGGGGGAAAAATGCTTTGCGCATTTCCATTGAAAAGTTTTCTGGCAATAAAACGGTATCTGTGTTTTGAGGACGAAAGCGAGCGCAACAAAAAAGGAAATACGGGTTACGACCCGTTGTTTCGAATAAGAGCGGTAGCGGAAAAAATTAATGAACGGTTCGATTCCATACCGAAACCCGCTCGGTTGTGTGTGGACGAGCAGATGTGTAGCACAAAAATTAGGCACCATTTTCGTCAGTACATGCCTAATAAGCCGCACAAATGGGGAGTCAAGTTGTTTGTTTTATGTGATTCGATGGTGTACAATGGTGCAGGTGACAATAAAGTGCTGCCTGACGCCCCTGACCTTGGTGCCTGTGCTAACGTCGTCCGATTGTCGCAATCAATACCAAATTATAAGAATTACATCTTATTTTTTGACAATTTTTATGCAACCATACCTTTATTGGTATATCTTCGTGCCAGAGGAATTTATAGCTAAGGTACTATAAGAGCGAACAGAATACCCTGCTGTAAATTTCCTTTAGACAAAGACATTAATGCAAGAGAAATAGGGCATTCAGAAGAGTATATGAGTAGTGCTTACGGCATTGATATTACAACTGTAATTTGGAAAGATAACAAAGCCGTCAAATTGATATCGACATATGTTGGCAAAGACCGATTTGCATGTGTGGCTGAAACTGAAAACCCTTCCAAGGCGACAAGATATGATCGCAAAAAGAAGCTATATATTAGTGTGGACTGCCCTCAGATCGTCAAGGAATATAATGCACATATGGGAAGGGTTGATCTCATGGATGGGCTTATACAACATTTGTGCAAAAACGCAAAATCCAATGACTAAATTATTTTACCACTTAGTGGATATGGCAGCTACAAATGCTTATGTCATGTATCGTCGAGTGCAGGCTGAAAAAAAAGAGATTCAACACATACTTCAGAGGATAAATTGATAAAGTTACCCAATTTTAGGGATGAAATTGCAAAAGGTTTGGTCAAGTATTGTGAAAAACGACCTGTAGGCAGAAAAAGCCGCAGTACTACCCCACAACCTCTCAACCAAATTGGACAAAAGGCGAAACATCCTGTTGCTGATGTACGATTCGACGGATATATGCATTTCCCGAAATGGTTGCCCAAAGATACTGGAAAAAAGAAGTGCAAACTGTGCAAAACGTCACAGACTCAATGTATTTGCGAAAAATGTAACTTACATTTATGCTGTTCTGCTTCAAAAAATTGTTTTACCGAATATCATTACAAAATAAATAAATAATATGTGAAATTAATTCGAGAATAAAAGAATATAAAAAAAACACTCTGATCTACCTGACTTTTTTTAAGGCTGAACGGGTAAGGCTGCCCTGAGGCTGCCTTGCTTAATTTTTACCTGTTGGCGAAGTCCAATTCAAAATTGAACATTTGACTTCACTTTTCGTTTTCTACCACCGTTTTTAACATATATCGCAAATATGAGCAAAATCTGTTCATTGGATCAATTTTGCCTGTTAGAGGGTTAAGGTTGGAGGTTTGAGGGAAGGTATCTTATACTTCCTAGTGAAGAGGACTAAGTCAGTTTTGGCTGGGTTAAGCCCTAGTCCCTTTGAAGTAGCCCATGAGGACAGGGTTCGTAGTGCGGTGGTCATACGCTCGCACAAACTTTGGGGGAATTTACCCGAGAAGGCTATAGCGACGTCATCCGCGTAGGCTATCACCCGACAGCCCCCTCCCTCTAAGGAGCGCAGCAAGCTGTTAACAGCCATATTCCAAAGGAGAGGGGAGAGAACACCTCCTTGCGGGGTGCCTCTATTTACGGATCTGGCAATGGTCGAAGACCCCAGTGTGGCCTTGACGATCCTGCATTTGAGCAGTTGATCAATCAATTTCACAATGTGGTGTCCAACCCCCAGCTCCGACAAAGCCTCGGTGATTGCACCCGGTAAGACGTTGTTAAAAGCGCCCTCAATGTCTAGGAAGGCTATAAGGCAGTACTCCTTGTGGTGTAGTGCCTTTTCTACTGTGGATATAACCGCATGGAGCGCTGTTTCAGTGGATTTGCCTTTTTGGTAAGCATGTTGTGCTTGAGAGAAGTGATCGGTATTGATCGAGTCTCTAATATGTATACTCAGCACCCTTTCTAGTGTCTTTAGTAGAAAAGATGTAAGACTGATTGGACGAAAGTCCTTTGGGATTGTATGTGAGGCTTTGCCGGCCTTCGGAATGAAGACGACCTTGGATTCGAGCCATGGCTTGGGTATCGAACCGGTCGTCAGGATATCTGAAAAGATTTTCTGAAGCCAGTTAAATGGCAGTATCCCCTGCATATTGCAGTTGGGCTGGAATGATTCCATCCAGCCCAGGGGATTTGTAGGGCGAGAAGCTACTTATAGCCCAAGAGATGGTATCCCTGGAGAAAAGGTCGGTGGAGACTTGCTGCTGAAATTCTCCGTGGATAGGGGGACGGAAACATGCGACTGAGCATCCGGGGAAGTGGGTTTCCACTAAAAGTTCCAGTGACTCCGAACTGGTCGTTGTCCACGAGTCATTGGGTCCTTTGAGGAAGCTCATGGGTGCTTGTGTGCTGGAGAGAACTTTCCTAAGCCTAGCAGCTTCTGTGGTACTCTCGATATTGGAGCAGAAATTCTGCCAAGCGGAGCGTTTAGCTTGTCTAAGTGACTTCTTGAGATTGGTCGTCTCCCCTGAACCTTGCTTTGTTAAAAAGCTTTCGCGAATTTTTTCGAAGCTCGTCTATTTGTGGGGACCACCACGGTGGTTTTGCTTTCCCTCTTGGTTTGGTGAGCGTTGGCGTCGCAGCCTATGATCAGCTCGGTTTTTGTCGCTTCGCAGTCGTCGATTAGCGCACGTAGCAGTTGATGAGGGGGTGGCCCTTGATGGTCGGGGGCCATATATGTTGAGCTGAGCCTGATGTGACCCGACTCCAGCTCGAGGCACGCAGCAGTGTTGTCGCCATTGCTAAAATTAGGGAGCAGAAAAATGTCTAGGTGTTTCCTTGCAAGTATGCAGGTACGAACTTTACCTTCGTTGCGGGCTACAAGCAGCTTGTAGTCCTTAGTCCCCAGTCCAGAAACCTTACCACAGCAGACCCAAGGTTCCTGAAAGAGGACAACGTCTACTCCGCACTGGCTTGTGCGGAGCAGCAGAGCGGCTGCAGCCGCCTTACAGTGGTGGAGGTTTATCTGAAGAAGTCTTAGAGACATCTTCAAGTTTCGTCTCCACCACTGTCAGATCAGCCTCTTCGTCTGTATCTGCGTCGAGGTTGATCATGTTGGCCATGTCTTCGGCTAGGTCAGAGTCTTCTGACTGGTGGGCGTCACCTGCCTTGGCATCAGCCACCGCGTCACTTTCGGTGACATTTGCACAATGGGCTGTAGTGCCGCCTGCAGTGGCCTCCGCCGTTTGCTGCTCACTAGGAGCATCTAGCGCCGCAGGTGCGTCATCATGAGCCAACGGCTTACTAGCCGCGTCCGAACGGTAGACCCGTATTACTATCGGCTTAAAGCCGTAGTGGGCCGTTCCGTTGGTTGCGGCTAGGGCCTCGGCTGATTCGTCATTTATGACCAGGATCACCTGCCGATTCTTACCTTCTGGCGCCTCGACCTTGGCGATCGTAACCAGTTCGGGGTTACTCAGTTGGAAGAGTTTGAGGATTTTTTGGGGATCCTCGGGCTAGGCGGAAACCCAGACTCTTGCACGTGGTCGACTGGGCACGTCTTTCCAGTCTACCGCCTCCAGCTTAGCGCCGGTATAGACCTCACCGAGAAGGCCAACAGCTTTTTTGTATAGCTCTGCGGATTTGTCGTCTTCGCAGGCTATAGCTTTGATGTTGCCCTGATACCATCCAGCATCAGAGCAACGGGGTGGCGGTCCCTCAGACAGCAGCATCAGGTCGACTACCTTCTCCTGCAGTTCGTTTTCAATAGCCCCCCACCTGTTCCGCGGGATATGGCCCTCTTTGTGGCCCCTGTCGAGGACCCCAATGAGAACCTTCTCCTTAGCGGCTTCGGCGAAGGACCGAGTGAGCGGCTGTGGCCGCGTGGGTTGCCTGATCCGCTTGGCTTGCGGTGCAGGCTCCTCAACGGAGCGTTGGCGCTTCTGCTTGGCTTTAGCAGATGCGGCGGGTATTGCTGGCTTAAAATCCGGGAGGATGGTTTTAGCCCACGCAATCATGTCGACTCCGTCTGGGGATGAGGGCAGGGCGGTTAGGTTCTCTTGGAGAATCTGCGCCGCTCGCCGCCGGTCCTGAATGGACGGTCTTTTGGCCGCTGTGGGAGCGGGCCCCGAAGCAGTAGCCTGCGTCACGGACCGGGAAGCTGGTGTTGCAAACTTGTGTTGCAGCCTCCGAGCTCCCGGAGCCGCTCCAGGTCAACGTCCGGGTTGTGAGGACGAATGGCTTTTTCGTCCTACACTAATGCCGCTAGCGGCTTTGCGAGCACCTGCTGGCGTACCAGGCGTCGTAGAGGAGGTGCTAGCTCCTGTAGAGGGATTGGCGTTTCCCACCGGGTTTTTGAGTGACCCGGACACTGTATTTATGTTTTTGGTTTCAGAATTCATGTTGTTCCCACGAGTAGACGGGAAAGGAAAGTCACCCGCGACATAGCCCGTGTGCCGCGGGAAGCCTAATTAAACTGGAGGTCGGCAGGTATCCAGAGTTCGCAAAGTAAAGACCGAGCACCCCCTTGGCCACGAGTCCTTCGGCACAATGCTGTTCCACCTTGGACTGGGGTAATTTTATAGAGTTTTCTTCTCTCGCCCGACTACCATTAGTCAGCACCCTTGGCAGAGACATGACCGTACCAAGGGCCTGCTTCCAGCCGCCCTCGCGAGGAGAGTATAGTCGCACTTCCAGTTGTGAGCAGCAAGGACGGCACGCACCGCACGGGCGCACATTCAAATTGGCGGTATGAATATGTTACCCTGCGGAGCGCGTTCTTCCCCTTGTTGCTCCAACTGGCTGACGGCCGTGAGCGTAGAAACATAAAAACAAAACAAAAGCAGGGGGCAGCAAGCTGAGCAAATTTTTCAGTATGCTGGACTGCCGTTTGTTGTTGTGCTTAGAAACTCTTTAAAACAAATGCAAATTAAACTGTTAATTTACTGTCCACTTTGGGTTTAGGCAAACCGACAAAACACAAAGTCACAAAACTATTAGTTTGGACAAAGACGCCAAATTAACAGCAGAAAACGCACAATAGTAAAAAAAAGCGAAGCGCGTTGCGATGCAAAGCAAGAGCGAATCTTTTAAATTGAAATGGAAATTTAGAATCAGAAGGTATTAATGGAATTCTCGGTATAAAAACCGTTTCCCGCATACCATTGCCAGTAAAGACCATTGCTTAAGTTAATTTATGTTGAATTAAGAAACTCGATTGTGCATTGAACTGCATCTTCGACTTCAGTCACAGAATCAATAGAGTTATATGCAATTTCGTCACTTTGATATGATTTTAATAAAACTCGTTTACTTTCAATGCATTGTCATTTCTCGCAGTCAAAACAGCACGTTCCGAAAACCATTCGAGTGATTTTTAAGAGATATTTAAAATATCCGGAAGAATTTTCAGAATTACTTTTAAAATATTTTCACAAAATGACACAAAGTTGATGGTAAAGTTATTTTGCCATCATGAGTTGGAAATAATCCATTTCCTATTTGATGAAGCATTTTTGCAAATTCACCAGCTATGCTATCACCTTTTAAGTGCACTCGCATATTCTTCGTTAATGCAATTTTCTGTATTTTGGGCCACAAAATTGAAGACTTTAAGCACGCATTTATTTCATCTGCTCTTGTTCCTCTGGGGATCACTGGAAGAGTTTGTCGAAAATCACCAGCTAAGAGAACAGTTATGCCACTCATTAAGTTTTCACTATCTCGAATGTCTTTCAAAGATCGATCTACAGCTTTAACAGCACTTTTATGGCCCATAGTACACTCATCCCAAACATTAAGCTTGCAATCTTTGCGCACAGCAGCAATATAAGATTGCTTTGAAATTGAACAATGTGGTGTTTCTAAATGAATCAAATTAAATGGAATCTTAAGTGTAGAATGCGCTGTGCGACCACCATTAAGTAAAGTGGCTGCGATACCGGAAGAATCAACGTCCAATGCAATTTTTTTTACTTTGCCGTACCTTTGCCAATAATAAATTTAAAAGATACGTTTTACCTGTTCCACCAGGTGCATCTAAAAAATAGATTTATCCTTTTTCTGCTTCAACGCTGTGTAGTATCTTTTCGTATACACTCAGAAAAAACGTAGTATAAATAAGCAAATTCATGGTTAATTTAACTATTTTCGTACGTAATTTCCGATCTAATATGAAATTGCTTAACTTAACATGTGCACATCATAAATCAAGAAATACTATGATATAGTAAACTCAACATTTATCATAGTTAATTTAAAGTGTTGACGTATTTAATTTAACTATTTAAAGTATTTAAATTAAAAATGTAATTTATTTGATTTAAAAATTTTCCATAGTCAAATTGAATGCTTAAATTCTCAATTCAAATAATTAAAATAGTTAACTTAACATTTTCTCATATTGAAATTATTACGTTGAAGAATTTGATTTAACGATTTTCAATTTAAATTTTACTATTTTAATATTATATATACGAAAGACAATGTTTGAATCAAATAATGAAAAAGTCAAGTTAAGCATAGACTGTATTCAATTCAAGAATTCGTACACCTGAAACTGAATACTATAATTTTGTTCAATTATATAATTTTTTTAATTCAAATATTTTGCATATTCGTTTTAAATATGTTTATATGTTGAAATAAATACAACGATACTTAATTTTTAATATAGAAACCACTCAAATTAAAGTCTGTTTTCTGTAAGTTTAAGTAATTTATTTTCACATTTATATTAAATATTTATTAAAATTTAACAAATATATGATGAGATATTCTTAAATATTATAAACGGATTAAAATTATTGTTACCAAGACTTATATCGTAAGTAAGTATTTCCATTATTAATAGTATATATATGCATAGGTTATGTTGTGAATTCGATAGTTTCTTTTATATGAGTTTGATGTATTTGGGTTCCAATTTCAAATGACTGCAAATGAGGACAAAACTCTTTAACAATAATTTCATTGCAAACCACATATAAACGTTCCAGCTTGTGAAAAAAAAGTTTAGCTTTATAAACACTAACTTTGTCATTGTTCTTAGTTGCTAGATAATAACTTTCCATATATTTGATACCTGTATATTCAATTTCGTTAATAACATCTAATGAACTATAATTCAATTGTTCATTTTTCAACACTTAATATTTTCAACAATTATATTTATACTCGATACCGAAGGTAAAGAGTATATTGAGTTTGTGCAATGCCCGTCATGGTGTCTGTCCGTCTGTCCGCCTGTCTGGCTGTCCGTCTGTATGAACGCAACTTTTTTCCACACCCTTCAAGCTAGAGACTTGAAACTTTCCAATTCTCTTTATCTATGGGATAGTAAATTAAAGTGTCAAGATTGGGGTTCTACGATAACTGGGAGGCTGGCAAATCGATAAATTCGATAACTCGAAACCGATAAATCCACATATTTCGCACATCCTTACAGCTAGAACTACCAAATTTGGTAAGAAGATAGCTACAAACATGCGACTGAGCATCCGGGGAAGTGGGTTTCCACTAAAAGTTCCAGTGACTCCGAACTGGTCGTTGTCCACGAGTCATTGGGTCCTTTGAGGAAGCTCATGGGTGCTTGTGTGCTGGAGAGAACTTTCCTAAGCCTAGCAGCTTCTGTGGTACTCTCGATATTGGAGCAGAAATTCTGCCAAGCGGAGCGTTTAGCTTGTCTAAGTGACTTCTTGTGATTGGTCGTCTCCCCTGAACCTTGCTTTGTTAAAAAGCTTTCGCGAATTTTTTCGAAGCTCGTCTATTTGTGGGGACCACCACGGTGGTTTTGCTTTCCCTCTTGGTTTGGTGAGCGTTGGCGTCGCAGCCTATGATCAGCTCGGTTTTTGTCGCTTCGCAGTCGTCGATTAGCGCACGTAGCAGTTGATGAGGGGGTGGCCCTTGATGGTCGGGGGCCATATATGTTGAGCTGAGCCTGATGTGACCCGACTCCAGCTCGAGGCACGCAGCAGTGTTGTCGCCATTGCTAAAATTAGGGAGCAGAAAAATGTCTAGGTGTTTCCTTGCAAGTATGCAGGTACGAACTTTACCTTCGTTGCGGGCTACAAGCAGCTTGTAGTCCTTAGTCCCCAGTCCAGAAACCTTACCACAGCAGACCCAAGGTTCCTGAATGAGGACAACGTCTACTCCGCACTGGCTTGTGCGGAGCAGCAGAGCGGCTGCAGCCGCCTTACAGTGGTGGAGGTTTATCTGAAGAAGTCTTAGAGACATCTTCAAGTTTCGTCTCCACCACTGTCAGATCAGCCTCTTCGTCTGTATCTGCGTCGAGGTTGATCATGTTGGCCATGTCTTCGGCTAGGTCAGAGTCTTCTGACTGGTGGGCGTCACCTGCCTTGGCATCAGCCACCGCGTCACTTTCGGTGACATTTGCACAATGGGCTGTAGTGCCGCCTGCAGTGGCCTCCGCCGTTTGCTGCTCACTAGGAGCATCTAGCGCCGCAGGTGCGTCATCATGAGCCAACGGCTTACTAGCCGCGTCCGAACGGTAGACCCGTATTACTATCGGCTTAAAGCCGTAGTGGGCCGTTCCGTTGGTTGCGGCTAGGGCCTCGGCTGATTCGTCATTTATGACCAGGATCACCTGCCGATTCTTACCTTCTGGCGCCTCGACCTTGGCGATCGTAACCAGTTCGGGGTTACTCAGTTGGAAGAGTTTGAGGATTTTTTGGGGATCCTCGGGCTAGGCGGAAACCCAGACTCTTGCACGTGGTCGACTGGGCACGTCTTTCCAGTCTACCGCCTCCAGCTTAGCGCCGGTATAGACCTCACCGAGAAGGCCAACAGCTTTTTTGTATAGCTCTGCGGATTTGTCGTCTTCGCAGGCTATAGCTTTGATGTTGCCCTGATACCATCCAGCATCAGAGCAACGGGGTGGCGGTCCCTCAGACAGCAGCATCAGGTCGACTACCTTCTCCTGCAGTTCGTTTTCAATAGCCCCCACCTGTTCCGCGGGATATGGCCCTCTTTGTGGCCCCTGTCGAGGACCCCAATGAGAACCTTCTCCTTAGCGGCTTCGGCGAAGGACCGAGTGAGCGGCTGTGGCCGCGTGGGTTGCCTGATCCGCTTGGCTTGCGGTGCAGGCTCCTCAACGGAGCGTTGGCGCTTCTGCTTGGCTTTAGCAGATGCGGCGGGTATTGCTGGCTTAAAATCCGGGAGGATGGTTTTAGCCCACGCAATCATGTCGACTCCGTCTGGGGATGAGGGCAGGGCGGTTAGGTTCTCTTGGAGAATCTGCGCCGCTCGCCGCCGGTCCTGAATGGACGGTCTTTTGGCCGCTGTGGGAGCGGGCCCCGAAGCAGTAGCCTGCGTCACGGACCGGGAAGCTGGTGTTGCAAACTTGTGTTGCAGCCTCCGAGCTCCCGGAGCCGCTCCAGGTCAACGTCCGGGTTGTGAGGACGAATGGCTTTTTCGTCCTACACTAATGCCGCTAGCGGCTTTGCGAGCACCTGCTGGCGTACCAGGCGTCGTAGAGGAGTGCTAGCTCCTGTAGAGGGATTGGCGTTTCCCACCGGGTTTTTGAGTGACCCGGACACTGTATTTATGTTTTTGGTTTCAGAATTCATGTTGTTCCCACGAGTAGACGGGAAAGGAAAGTCACCCGCGACATAGCCCGTGTGCCGCGGGAAGCCTAATTAAACTGGAGGTCGGCAGGTATCCAGAGTTCGCAAAGTAAAGACCGAGCACCCCCTTGGCCACGAGTCCTTCGGCACAATGCTGTTCCACCTTGGACTGGGGTAATTTTATAGAGTTTTCTTCTCTCGCCCGACTACCATTAGTCAGCACCCTTGGCAGAGACATGACCGTACCAAGGGCCTGCTTCCAGCCGCCCTCGCGAGGAGAGTATAGTCGCACTTCCAGTTGTGAGCAGCAAGGACGGCACGCACCGCACGGGCGCACATTCAAATTGGCGGTATGAATATGTTACCCTGCGGAGCGCGTTCTTCCCCTTGTTGCTCCAACTGGCTGACGGCCGTGAGCGTAGAAACATAAAAACAAAACAAAAGCAGGGGGCAGCAAGCTGAGCAAATTTTTCAGTATGCTGGACTGCCGTTTGTTGTTGTGCTTAGAAACTCTTTAAAACAAATGCAAATTAAACTGTTAATTTACTGTCCACTTTGGGTTTAGGCAAACCGACAAAACACAAAGTCACAAAACTATTAGTTTGGACAAAGACGCCAAATTAACAGCAGAAAACGCACAATAGTAAAAAAAAGCGAAGCGCGTTGCGATGCAAAGCAAGAGCGAATCTTTTAAATTGAAATGGAAATTTAGAATCAGAAGGTATTAATGGAATTCTCGGTATAAAAACCGTTTCCCGCATACCATTGCCAGTAAAGACCATTGCTTAAGTTAATTTATGTTGAATTAAGAAACTCGATTGTGCATTGAACTGCATCTTCGACTTCAGTCACAGAATCAATAGAGTTATATGCAATTTCGTCACTTTGATATGATTTTAATAAAAACTCGTTTACTTTCAATGCATTGTCATTTCTCGCAGTCAAAACAGCACGTTCCGAAAACCATTCGAGTGATTTTTAAGAGATATTTAAAATATCCGGAAGAATTTTCAGAATTACTTTTAAAATATTTTTCACAAAATGACACAAAGTTGATGGTAAAGTTATTTTGCCATCATGAGTTGGAAATAATCCATTTCCTATTTGATGAAGCATTTTTGCAAATTCACCAGCTATGCTATCACCTTTTAAGTGCACTCGCATATTCTTCGTTAATGCAATTTTCTGTATTTTGGGCCACAAAATTGAAGACTTTAAGCACGCATTTATTTCATCTGCTCTTGTTCCTCTGGGGATCACTGGAAGAGTTTGTCGAAAATCACCAGCTAAGAGAACAGTTATGCCACTCATTAAGTTTTCACTATCTCGAATGTCTTTCAAAGATCGATCTACAGCTTTAACAGCACTTTTATGGCCCATAGTACACTCATCCCAAACATTAAGCTTGCAATCTTTGCGCACAGCAGCAATATAAGATTGCTTTGAAATTGAACAATGTGGTGTTTCTAAATGAATCAAATTAAATGGAATCTTAAGTGTAGAATGCGCTGTGCGACCACCATTAAGTAAAGTGGCTGCGATACCGGAAGAATCAACGTCCAATGCAATTTTTTTTACTTTGCCGTACCTTTGCCAATAATAAATTTAAAAGATACGTTTTACCTGTTCCACCAGGTGCATCTAAAAAATAGATTTATCCTTTTTCTGCTTCAACGCTGTGTAGTATCTTTTCGTATACACTCAGAAAAAACGTAGTATAAATAAGCAAATTCATGGTTAATTTAACTATTTTCGTACGTAATTTCCGATCTAATATGAAATTGCTTAACTTAACATGTGCACATCATAAATCAAGAAATACTATGATATAGTAAACTCAACATTTATCATAGTTAATTTAAAGTGTTGACGTATTTAATTTAACTATTTAAAGTATTTAAATTAAAAATGTAATTTATTTGATTTAAAAATTTTCCATAGTCAAATTGAATGCTTAAATTCTCAATTCAAATAATTAAAATAGTTAACTTAACATTTTCTCATATTGAAATTATTACGTTGAAGAATTTGATTTAACGATTTTCAATTTAAATTTTACTATTTTAATATTATATATACGAAAGACAATGTTTGAATCAAATAATGAAAAAGTCAAGTTAAGCATAGACTGTATTCAATTCAAGAATTCGTACACCTGAAACTGAATACTATAATTTTGTTCAATTATATAATTTTTTTAATTCAAATATTTTGCATATTCGTTTTAAATATGTTTATATGTTGAAATAAATACAACGATACTTAATTTTTAATATAGAAACCACTCAAATTAAAGTCTGTTTTCTGTAAGTTTAAGTAATTTATTTTCACATTTATATTAAATATTTATTAAAATTTAACAAATATATGATGAGATATTCTTAAATATTATAAACGGATTAAAATTATTGTTACCAAGACTTATATCGTAAGTAAGTATTTCCATTATTAATAGTATATATATGCATAGGTTATGTTGTGAATTCGATAGTTTCTTTTATATGAGTTTGATGTATTTGGGTTCCAATTTCAAATGACTGCAAATGAGGACAAAACTCTTTAACAATAATTTCATTGCAAACCACATATAAACGTTCCAGCTTGTGAAAAAAAAGTTTAGCTTTATAAACACTAACTTTGTCATTGTTCTTAGTTGCTAGATAATAACTTTCCATATATTTGATACCTGTATATTCAATTTCGTTAATAACATCTAATGAACTATAATTCAATTGTTCATTTTTCAACACTTAATATTTTCAACAATTATATTTATACTCGATACCGAAGGTAAAGAGTATATTGAGTTTGTGCAATGCCCGTCATGGTGTCTGTCCGTCTGTCCGCCTGTCTGGCTGTCCGTCTGTATGAACGCAACTTTTTTCCACACCCTTCAAGCTAGAGACTTGAAACTTTCCAATTCTCTTTATCTATGGGATAGTAAATTAAAGTGTCAAGATTGGGGTTCTACGATAACTGGGAGGCTGGCAAATCGATAAATTCGATAACTCGAAACCGATAAATCCACATATTTCGCACATCCTTACAGCTAGAACTACCAAATTTGGTAAGAAGATAGCTACTATCAACCCCCAAAAAACTGTATCAAAAATTTTGGAGCCACGCCCACCCATTCCGCCCCCAGCCCCTCCCCATTCCCGAATTTTGAAGTCAAATAGCCTATATATCCCACAGTTTTTGAGCTATAGCCACAAAATTTGGTGCCAAGATAGGTGCTGATGACCCCCAAAAACTGCATCAAAAGTTTGGATGCCCCGCCCACCAATACTGCCCTAGCCGCCCCCATCCACCCCAACGCTTCGTCAAAAACGGGAATGCGTGTATCTTCCACAGTTTTTAAGCTAGAGCCACCAAATTTGGTAGGAAGATAGCTGGCAACAACCCCCGAAGATCTGCATAAAAGGAGCCACGCCCACACATTTCGCCCCCTTTCCCCACCTTTTACATACTTTTAGCTAGAGCCACCAAATTTGGTATCAAGTTAGCAATTAACATTCGACATAGATCTGCATCAAAACTTTGGATGCCACGCCCACCCATACTGCCCCCAGCCTCCTTTTCCACACCTTTTACGATTTTCGAGCTAGAGTCACCAAATGTGGTATGAAGATGGCAATTGACATTCCACAATGATCTGTATCACAAATTTGGATGCCAAGCCCACCCATACCACCCCCAGCTCCCCTTTCACACTTTTTTCAAACTTTGAGCTTGAGTCACCAAATTGGGTATGAAGATAACAATTGACATTCGAAAAAGATCTGCATGAAAAATTTGGATGCCACGCCCACCCATACTGCCCCCAGCCCCCTTTTCCACACCTTTTACAAACTTCGAGCTAGAGTCACAAAATTGGGTATGAAGATAGCAATTGACATTCGAAAAAGATCTGCATGAAAAATTTGGATGCCACGCCCACCCATACTGCCCCCAGCCCCCTTTTCCACACCTTTTACAAACTTCGAGCTAGAGTCACCAAATTTGGTATGAAGATAGCAATTGACATTCGACAAAGATCTGCATGAAAAATTTGGTTGCCACGCCCACCCATACTGCCCCCAGCTCTCTCTCCACACCTTTTACAAACTTCGAGCTAGAGTCACCAAATTTGGTATGAAGATAGCAATTGACATTCGACAAAGATCTGCATCAAAACTTTGGATGCTACGCCCACCAATATTGCCCTAGCCGCCCCCATCCACCCCAACGCTTCGTCAAAAACCACAGGAAAATCGCGATCAGAAAGCAAGGCAGAGACATAATGAATAGCAGATAGAAAGGTCTCATAGATAGAGAGATCAGAGGATGGAGGTATATACGAACAAGTGATATAAATGTTAATACCGTGAATATTTAGCTTTACAGCAACAAACTCTATATCAAAAGAACTATCTAATACAACTGTTTCAGAGGAAAAGTAAACATTCACAGCAATAAGCACTCCACCACCACGCCGAAGAGTACGGTCTTTTCTATAAATAGAGTATGTACTACATGGAATTTCGGAATTGAGAATGTCTTGCCTTAACCACGTTACAGTGAAGGCAATGACATGCAAAGGGAAAGAAAGACTATTAAGATATAAACTAGTGAGTTTTCTACAAAGACCTCTTACATTCTGATAGCCAAGTAAGAAGGAGGATGTTAGTTTTTTGAACTATCAGAAATTGGAAGAGTTAAATTAGAACCAACCACCGGAAGGGAAGATACAATCGGGGCCGATTTTTTTTTTCTTGCAGTATACTCTTTCACAAATATGTGTTCTGGCCAAAATTCTTTGCAGTATAGAGTGCAAAAATCTTGATTCGAAACACTGATTTTAAAAGACGAAATTTTCCGATCATAAGCAAATTTAAATTTCTCCACCGTGAAATTGGCATTCGATATGGCCTTGAAATAGACCTTGACATCATGTGATGTTAAATCAGGGGGAAGCCTTGAAACAAATACTTTTTTTTTAGGTGGAACAGCAACAAGTTTTTAATTATATCCTGCACTGAAGTTGGTTTGGAAGACTCAGTCTCGGATTATTGAATATTTGGCTCTTTAGGTTTGATAGAGTTTTTTTATTTTGTTGATCAACATCAACACTGCTAACCACGAAAGGAACAGAAGGACCGGGATCACATAAAACAATATCCATGGGAGTTATTGGTATATCATCAAAGTTCTCAATAACTTAAGTAGAAGGGACATGAAGATTTTTATTTCCTTTACACTGTGGTATCGGATCGTTTTGAGTATTTTCCAACGTCACAGAGCCCGATAACTGCCCAACATTGGCCTTTTTACGCTTTGGAGAATCCTGTACGAGATTTTTCTCGCTAAGGTTTCTCTGAACCGATGAGAATTTTTAACACAGTTTATTCAACTGGCAGTAAACCCCCTCTTAGCCAAGTTTAGTTTCTATAAAGCTTGCAATGTCTTTTTTTTCTCCAAACATGACCAACACGGCCACTCTAAATTAGTAACCTGCAAGAGGTCTGAGATACAGCCATTAATGCCATCACATTGCTCGTGAACAAAATTTGTGCACATCCAGCAGCAGACAAAACCCATTTTTGAGTTTGCGCGGACTTGACAATTCGCATAGTAGCAAACAGACATTTTTATTAAGTTAATTTAAAGAAAATAACAAAAAGAAAAATAAAAAATACTGCTGCAGAAAATTGTTATTATTAAAGTACAGGTCCACCCTAATGTGCAAATAGTTAAGCTACAAACAAAACTTACTTCACAGATTCACAAACAACAAGTGGAAACGTTGCAGTCGGACGCAACCTACTGCGGCATACTCGATACCAGTGTTAAAACAGGTAAAAAGAGGCCTGATTGCAAAGGGGTACGGATGGGGCAGGGGTGTACGCTGCCTTAAAGATTCTCCGATGAAAATAGAGATGCAACCAACTATCTTCCTTCCAAATTTGGTGACTCTAGCTGAAAGTTTGTAAAAAGTGGGGAAAGAGGGGCTGGGGGCAGTATGGGTGGGCGTGGCATCCAAATCTTTGCTGCAGATATTTGTGAAATTTCAATTGCTATCTTCATACCAAATTTGGTGACTCTACCACGAAGTTTGTAAAAAGTGGGGAAAGGGGGGCTGGGGGCGGTATGGGTGGGAGTGGCATTCAAATTTTTGCTGCAGATCTATGTGGAATGTCAATTGCTACCTTCATACAAAATTTGGTGACTCTAGACTCAAAGACTGTAAAAGGTGGGGAAAGGGGGTGGAAGGGGTGCGCGTGGCTCCAAAACTTTGATCAAGTTTTTTGGGGGTCGTTGCAAGCTATCTTCCTGCCAAGTTTGGTGGCTCTAGCTCCACAAATATGGAAGATACACGCATTCTCGTTTTTGACAAAGCGTTGGGGCAGCTGGAGGTGGCTAGGGCGGTATTGGTAGGCGTGGCATCCAAACTTTTGATGCAGTTTTTGGGGGGTCATCATCACCTATCTTGGCACCAAATTTGGTGGCTTTTTTGACTTAAAAATGCGGGGGGGCTGGGGGCGGAATGGGTGGGCGTGGCTCCAAAACTTTGATGCAGATTGTTGGGGGTCGTTGTCAGCTATCTTCCTACCAAATTTGGTGACTCTAGCTCGAAGCATGTAAAAGGTGGTGAAAGGGGGGCTATGGGGCTTGGGGGCGGTATGGGTGGGCGTGGCATTCAAATTTTTGCTGCCGATCCATGTGGGATGTCTATTGCTACCTTCATACCAAATTTGGTGACTCTAGCTCAAAGTTTGTAAAAGGTGTGGAAAAGGGGGCTGGGGGCAGTATGGGTGGGCGTGGCATCCAAATTTTTCATGCAGATCTTTTTCGAATGTCAATTGCTATCTTCATACCCAATTTTGTGACTCTAGCTCGAAGTTTGTAAAAGGTGTGGAAAGAGAGCTGGGGGCAGTATGGGTGGGCGTGGCAACCAAATTTTTCATGCAGATCTTTTTCGAATGTCAATTGCTATCTTCATACCCAATTTGGTGACTCAAGCTCAAAGCTTGAAAAAAGTGTGAAAGGGGAGCTGGGGGTGGTATGGGTGGGCTTGGCATCCAAATTTGTGATACAGATCATTGTGGAATGTCAATTGCCATCTTCATACCACATTTGGTGACTCTAGCTCGAAAATCGTAAAAGGTGTGGAAAAAGGGGCTGGGGGCAGTATGGGTGGGCGTGGCATCCAAAGTTTTGATGCAGATCTATGTAGAATGTTAATTGCTAACTTGATACCAAATTTGGTGGCTCTAGCTAAAAGTATGTAAAAGGTGTGGAAAGGGGGCGAAATGGGTGGGCGTGGCTCCAAAAAAACAGATCTTCGGGGGTCATTGCCAGCTATCTTCCTACCAAATTTGGTGGCTCTAGCTTAAAAACTGTGGAAGATACACGCATTCCCGTTTTTGACGAAGCGTTGGGGTGGATGGGGCGGCTAGGGCAGTATTGGTGGGCGGGGCATCCAAACTTTTGATGCAGTTTTTGGGGGTCATCAGCACCTATCTTGGCACCAAATTTTGTGGCTATAGCTCAAAAACTGTGGGATATATAGGCTATTTGACTTCAAAATTCGGGATGGGAGGGGGGGGGGGGGGGCTGGGGGTGGAATGGGTTGGCGTGGCTCAAAAATTTTTGATACAGTTGTTTGGGGGTTGATAGTAGCTATTTTCTTACCAAATTTTGTAGTTCTAGCTGTGAGGATGTGCGACACATGTGGATTTATCGGTTTCGAGTTATCGAATTTATCGATTTGCCAGCCTCCCAGTTATCGTAGAACCCCAACCTTGACACTTTAATTTACTATCCCATAGATAAAGAGAATTGGAAAGTTTCAAGTCTCTAGCTTGAAGGGTGTGGAAAAAAGTTGCGAACATACAGACGGACAGACGGACAGACGGACGGACACCATGACGGACATTGCACAAACCCAATATACTCTTTACCTTCGGTATCGAGTATAAAAACGGCGCTAGCGCGACCACGGACAACAACAAGCAACGGAGAAAAGGTTGACCGCGACTAACAACAACACAAAAGAGCGCGTTAGAGTAAGCGATCTAGAAACGGTTTATTGCCCTGGCAGCGAAACACTTGAAAAACAAGTGGAAACGTTGCAGTCGGACGCAACCGACTGCGGTATACTCGATACCAGTATTAAAAATTTTGATGCCCATCCATGTGGGATGTTAATTGCTTTCTTCATACCAAATTTGGTGACTCTAGCTCGAAGTTTGTATAAAGTGGGGAAAGGGGGGCTGGGGGCGGTATGGGTGGAATTGCATCCAAATTTTTGATGCAGATCTTTGTGGAATGTCAATTGCTATCTTCATAACAAATTTGGTGACTCTAGCTCAAAGTTTGTAAAAGTGGGGAAAGAGGGGCTGGGGGCGGCATGGTTGGGCGTGGCATTCAAATTTTTGCTGCAGATCCTTGTGGAATGTCAAATGCTACCTTCATACCAAATTTGGTGACTCTAGCTCAAAGTTTGTATAAAGTGGGGAAAGGGGGGCTGGGGGCGGTATGGGTGGAATTGCATCCAAATTTTTGATGCAGATCTTTGTGGAATGTCAATTGCTATCTTCATAACAAATTTGGTGACTCTAGCTCAAAGTTTGTAAAAGTGGGGAAAGGGGGGCTGGGGGCGGTATGGTTGGGCGTGGCATCCAAATTTTTGCTGCAGATCCTTGTGGAATGTCAAATGCTACCTTCATACCAAATTTGGTGACTCTAGCTCAAAGTTTGTATAAGGTGGGGAGAGGGGGGCTATGGGGCTGGGGGTGGTATGGTTGGGCGTGGCATCCAAATTTTTGCTGCAGATCCTTGTGGAATGTCATATGCTACCTTCATACCAAATTTGGTGACTCTAGCTCGAAGCATGTAAAAGGTGGTGACAGGGGGGCTATGGGGCTTGGGGCGGTATGGGTGGGCGTGGCATTCAAATTTTTGCTGCCGATCCATGTGGGATGTCAATTGCTATCTTCATACCAAATTTGGTGACTCTAGCTCGAAGTTTGTATAAAGTGGGGAAAGGGGGGCTGGGGGCGGTATGGGTGGGCGTGGCATCCAAATTTTTGATGCAGATCTATGTGGAATGTCAATTGCTATCTTCACACAAAATTTGGTGACTCTAGCTCAAAGTTTGTAAAAGGTGTGGAAAGGGGGGAGGAAGGGGTGCGCGTGGCTCCAAAACTTTGATGCAGTTTTTCGGACGTCGTTGCAAGCTATCTTCCTGCCAAATTTGGTGGCTCTAGCTCCACAACTCTGGAAGATACACGCATTCCCGTTTTTGACGAAGCGTTGGGGTGGATGGTATTGGTGGGCGTGGCATCCAAACTTTTGATGCAGTTTTTGGGGGGTCATCATCACCTATTTTGGCACCAAATTTGGTGGCTCTAGCTCAAAAACTGTTGGAGATATACGCTTTTTTGACTTTAAATTGCGGGGGGGCTGGGGGCGGAATGGGTGGGCGTGGCTCCAAAATTTTGATGCAGTTTTTTTGGGGGTTGCTAGTAGCTATCTGCCCACCAAATTTGGTAGTTCTAGCTGTAAGGATGTGCGAAAAATGAGGATTTATCGGTTTTGAGTTATCGAATTTATCGATTTGCCAGCCCCCCAGTTATCGTAGAACCCCCATCTTGACACTTTAATTTACTATCCCATAGATAAAGAGAATTGGAAAGTTTCAAGTCTCTAGCTTGAAGGGTGTGGAAAAAAGTTGCGAACATACAGACGGACAGACGGACGGACACCATGACGGACATTGCACAAACCCAATATACTCTTAGGGTGGTATTGGTGGGCGTGGCATCCAAACTTTTGATGCAGTTTTTGGGGGGTCATCATCACCTATCTTGGCACCAAATTTGGTGGCTCTAGCTCAAAAACTGTGGGAGATATAGCCATTTCTGATTTCAAAATGCGGGGGGAATGGGGGCGGAATGGGTGGGCGTGGCTCCAAAATTTTGATGCAGTCTTTTGGGGGTCGTAGCCAGCTAGCTTTCTACCAAATTTGGAGGCTCTAGCTCCACAACTCTGATAGATACACGCATTCCAGTTTTTGACGAAGCGTTGGGGTGGATGGGGGCGGCTAGGGTGGTATTGGTGGGTGTGGCATCCAAACTTTTGATGCAGTTTTTGGGGGGTCATCATCACCTATCTTGGCACCAAATTTGGTGGCTCTAGCTCAAAAACTGTGGGAGATATAGCCATTTCTGATTTCAAAATGCGGGGGGGCTGGAGGCGGAATGGGTGGGCGTGGCATTCAAATTTTTGCTGCAGATCCTTGTGGAATGTCAAATGCTACCTTCATACCAAATTTGGTGACTCTAGCTCAAAGTTTGTATAAGGTGGGGAGAGGGGGGCTATGGGGCTGGAGCGGTATGGTTGGGCGTGGCATCCAAATTTTTGCTGCAGATCCTTGTGGAATGTCAAATGCTACCTTCATACAAAATTTGGTGACTCTAGCTCGAAGCATGTAAAAGGTGGTGACAGGGGGGCTATGGGGCTTGGGGCGGTATGGGTGGGCGTGGCATTCAAATTTTTGCTGCCGATCCATGTGGAATGTCAATTGCTATCTTCATAACAAATTTGGTGACTCTAGCTCAAAGTTTGTAAAAGTGGGGAAAGGGGGGCTGGGGGCGGTATGGTTGGGCGTGGCATTCAAATTTTTGCTGCAGATCCTTGTGGAATGTCAAATGCTACCTTCATACCAAATTTGGTGACTCTAGCTCAAAGTTTGTATAAGGTGGGGAGAGGGGGGCTATGGGGCTGGAGCAGTATCGGTGGGCGTGGCATCCAAATTTTTGCTGCAGATCCTTGTGGAATGTCAAATGCTACCTTCATACAAAATTTGGTGACTCTAGCTCGAAGCATGTAAAAGGTGGTGACAGGGGGGCTATGGGGCTTGGGGCGGTATGGGTGGGCGTGGCATTCAAATTTTTGCTGCCGATCCATGTGGGATGTCAATTGCTATCTTGATACCAAATTTGGTGACTCTAGCTCGAAGTTTGTATAAAGTGGGGAAAGGGGGGCTGGGGGCGGTATGGGTGGCCGTGGCATCCAAATTTTTGATGCAGATCTATGTGGAATGTCAATTGCTATCTTCATACAAAATTTGGTGACTCTAGCTCAAAGTTTGTAAAAGGTGTGGAAAGGGGGGTGGAAGGGGTGCGCGTGGCTCCAAAACTTTGATGCAGTTTTTTGGGGGTCGTAACCAGCTAGCTTTCTACCAAATTTGGAGGCTCTAGCTCGGGGGTCGTTGCAAGCTATCTTCCTGCCAAATTTGGTGGCTCTAGCTCCACAACTCTGGTAGATACACGCATTCCCGTTTTTGACGAAGCGTTGGGGTGGATGGGGGCGGCTAGGGTGGTATTGGTGGGCGTGGCATCCAAACTTTTGATGCAGTTTTTGGGGGGTCATCATCACCTATCTTGGCACCAAATTTGGTGGCTCTAGCTCAAAAACTGTGGGAGATATAGCCATTTCTGATTTCAAAATGCGGGGGGGCTGGGGGCGGAATGGGTGGGCGTGGCTCCAAAATTTTGATGCAGTTTTTTGGGGGTCGTAACCAGCTAGCTTTCTACCAAATTTGGAGGCTCTAGCTCCACAACTCTGATAGATACACGCATTCCCGTTTTTGACGAAGCGTTGGGGTGGATGGGGGCGGCTAGAGCAGTATCGGTGGGCGTGGCATCCAAACTTTTGATGCAGTTTTTGGGGGGTCATCATCACCTATCTTGGCACAAAATTTGGTGGCTCTAGCTCAAAAACTGTGGGAGATATACGCTTTTTTGACTTTAAATTGCGGGGGGGCTGGGGGTGGAATGGGTGGGCGTGGCTCCAAAATTTTGATGCAGTTTTTTTGGGGGTTGCTAGTAGCTATCTGCCCACCAAATTTGGTAGTTCTAGCTGTAAGGATGTGCGAAATATGAGGATTTATCGGTTTTGAGTTATCGAATTTATCGATTTGCCAGCCCCCCAGTTATCGTAGAACCCCCATCTTGACACTTTAATTTACTATCCCATAGATAAAGAGAATTGGAAAGTTTCAAGTCTCTAGCTTGAAGGGTGTGGAAAAAAGTTGCGAACATACAGACGGACAGACGGACAGACGGACGGACACCATGACGGACATTGCACAAACCCAATATACTCTTTACCTTCGGTATCGAGTATAAAAAGAGAGAGAGAGAGTGAGCGTAGAAACATAAAAACAAAACAAAAGCAGGGGGCAGCAAGCTGAGCAAATTTTTCAGTATGCTGGACTCCGTTTGTTGTTGTGCTTAGAAACTCTTTAAAACAAATGCAAATTAAACTGTTAATTTACTGTCCACTTTGGGTTTAGGCAAACCGACAAAACACAAAGTCACAAAACTATTAGTTTGGACAACGACGCGAAATTAACAGCAGAAAACGCACAATAGTAAAAAAAAGCGAAGCGCGTTGCGATGCAAAGCAAGAGCGAATCTTTTAAATTGAAATGGAAATTTAGAATCATAAGGTATTAATGGAATTCTCGGTATAAAAACCGTTTCCCCCATACCATTGCCAGTAAAGACCATTGCTTAAGTTAATTTATGTTGAATTAAGAAACTCGACTGTGCATTGAACTGCATCTTCGACTTCAGTCACAGAATCAATAGAGTTATATGCAATTTCGTCACTTTGATATGATTTTAATAAAAACTCGTTTACTTTCAATGCATTGTCATTTCTCGCAGTCAAAACAGCACGTTCCGAAAACTATTCGAGTGATTTTTAAGAGATATTTAAAATATCCGGAAGAATTTTAAGAATTACTTTTAAAATATTTTTCACAAAATGACACAAAGTTGATGGTAAAGTTATTTTGCCATCATGGGTTGGAAATAATCCATTTCCTATTTGAAGAAGCATTTTTGCAAATTCACCAGCTATGCTATCACATTTTAAGTGCACTCGCATATTCTTCGTTAATGCAATTTTCTGTATTTTGGGCCACAAAATTGAAGACTTTAAGCACGCATTTATTTCATCTGCTCTTGTTCCTCTGGGGATCACTGGAAGAGTTTGTCGAAAATCACCAGCTAAGAGAACAGTTATGCCACCCATTAAGTTTTCACTATCTCGAATGTCTTTCAAAGATCGATCTACAGCTTCAAAAGCACTTTTATGGCCCATAGTACACTCATTCCAAACATTAAGCTTGCAATCTTTGAGCACAGCAGAAATATTAGATTGCTTTGAAATTGAGCAATGTGGTGTTTCTAAATGAATCAAATTAAATGGAATCTTAAGTGTAGAATGCGCTGTGCGACCACCATTAAGTAAAGTGGCTGCGATACCGGAAGAATCAACGTCCAATGCAATTTTTTTTACTTTGCCGTACCTTTGCCAATAATAAATTTAAAAGATACGTTTTACCTGTTCCACCAGGTGCAACTAAAAAATAGATTTATCCTTTTTCTGCTTCAACGCTGTGTAGTATCTTTTCGTATACCCTCAGAAAAAACGTAGTATATATAAGCAAATTCAAGGTTAATTTAACTATTTTCGTACATAATTTCCGATCTAATAAAAAAATTGCTTAACTTTACATGTGCACATCATAAATCAAGAAATACTATGATATAGTAAACTCAACATTTATCATAGTTAATTTTAAGTGTTGACGTATTTAATTTAACTATTTAAAGTATTTAAATTAAAAATGTAACTTATTTGATTTAAAAATTTTCCATAGTCAAATTGAATACTTAAATTCTCAATTCAACTAATTAAAATAGTTAACTTAGCATTTTCTCATATTGAAATTATTACGTTGAAGAATTTGATTTAACGATTTTCAATTTAAATTTTACTATTTTAATATTATATATAAGAAAGACAATTGTTTGAATCAAATAATGAAAAAGTCAAGTTAAGCACAGACTGTATTCAATTCAAGAATTCGTACACCTGAAACTGAATACTATAATTTTGTTCAATTATATAATTTTATTTAATTCAAATATTTTTCATATTCGTTTTAAATATGTTTATATGTTGAATTAAATACAACGATACTCTATTTATACTCGATACCGAAGGTAAAGAGTATATTGGGTTTGTGCAATGTCCGTCATGGTGTCTGTCCGTCTGTCCGTCTGTATGAACGCAACTTTTTTCCACACCCTTCAAGCTAGAAACTTGAAACTTTCCAATTCTCTTTATCTATGGGATAGTAAATTAAAGTGTCAAGATGGGGGTTCTACGATAACTGGGGGGCTCGCAAATCGATAAATTCGATAACTCAAAACCGATAAATCCACATATTTCGCACATCCTGACAGCTAGAACTACCAAATTTGGTGAGAAGATAGCTACTAGCAACCCCCAAAAAACTGCATCAAAAATTTTGGAGCCTCGCCCACCCATTCCGCCCAGCCCTCCTCATTTTAAAGTCAAAAAAGCCTATATCTCCCACAGTTTTTGAGCCATAGCCACCAAATTTGGGGCAATATAGGTGTTGATGACCCCCCAAAAACAGCATCAAAAGTTTGGATGCCACGCCCACAAATACTGCCGTAGCCGCCCCCATCCTCCCCAACGCTTCGTCAAAAACGGGAATTCGTGTATCTTCCAGAGTTGTGATGCTAGAGCCACCAAATTTTGTAGGAAGATAGCTGGTCACCATCCCCAAAAAACTGCATTAAAGTTTTGGAGCCACGCCCATCGATTCCGCGCCCAGCTCCCTGCATTTTTAATTCAAATATAGCTATATCTCCCACAGTTTTTTAGCTAGAGCCACCAAATTTGGTGCCAAGATAGGTGATGATGACCCCCCAAAAACTGCATCAAAAGTTTGGATGCCACGCCTACCAATACCACCCTAGCCACCCCCATCTGCCCCAACGCTTCGTCAAAAACGGGAATGCGTGTATCTTCCAGAGTAGTGGAGCTAGAGCCACCAAATTTGGTAGGAAGATAGCTGGCTACAACCCTAAAAGAATTGCATCAAAGTTTTGGAGCCTTGCCCAACCATTCCGCCCCCCTTTCCCCACCTTATACAAACTTTGAGCTAGAGTCACCAAATTTGGTATGAAGGTAGCAATAGACATCCCACATGGATCGGCAGCAAAAATTTGAATGCCACGCCCACCCATACCGCCCCCAAGCCCCATAGCCCCCCTTTCACCACCTTTTACATGCTTCGAGCTAGAGTCACCAAATTTGGTAGGAAGATAGCTGACAACGACCCCCAACAATCTGCATCAAAGTTTTGGAGCCACGCCCACCCATTCCGCCCCCAGCCCCCCTGCATTTTTAAGTCAAAAAAGCCTATATCTTTTACAGTTTTTAAGCTGGAGCCACCAAATTTGGTGCCAAGATAGGTGATGATGACCCCCCAAAAACTGCATCAAAAGTTTGGATGCCACGCCTACCAATACCGCCCTAGCCACCTCCAGCTGCCCCAACGCTTCGTCAAAAACGAGAATGCGTGTATCTTCCATATTTGTGGAGCTGGAGCCACCAAACTTGGCAGGAAGATAGCTTGCAACGACCCCCAAAAAACTTGATCAAAGTTTTGGAGCCACGCGCACCCCTTCCACCCCCTTTCCCCACCTTTTACAGTCTTTGAGTCTAGAGTCACCAAATTTTGTATGAAGGTAGCAATTGACATTCCACATAGATCTGCAGCAAAAATTTGAATGCCACTCCCACCCATACCGCCCCCAGCCCCCCTTTCCCCACTTTTTACAAACTTCGTGGTAGAGTCACCAAATTTGGTATGAAGATAGCAATTGAAATTTCACAAATATCTGCAGCAAAGATTTGGATGCCACGCCCACCCATACTGCCCCCAGCCCCTCTTTCCCCACTTTTTACAAACTTTCAGCTAGAGTCACCAAATTTGGAAGGAAGATAGTTGGTTGCATCCCTATTTTCATCGGAGAATCTTTAAGGCAGCGTACACCCCTGCCCCATCCGTACCCCTTTGCAATCAGGCCTCTTTTTACCTGTTTTAATACTGGTATCGAGTATGCCGCAGTCGGTTGCGTCCGACTGCAACGTTTCCACTTGTTTTATTATAGAAACCACTCAAATTAAAGTCTGTTTTCTGTAAGTTTAAGTAATTTATTTTCACATTTATATTAAATATTAATTAAAATTTAACAAATATATAATGATATATTCTTAAATATTATAAACGGATTAAAATTATTGTTACCAAGACTTATATCGTAAGTAAGTATTTCCATTTTTAATAGTATATATATGCATAGGTTATGTTGTGAATTCGACAATTTCTTTTATAAGAGTTTGATGTATTTGGGTTCCAATTTCAAATTCTGCAAATGAGGACAAAATTCTTTAACAATAATTTCATTGCAAACCACATATAAACGTTCAAGCTTGTGAAAAAAAAGTTTAGCTTTATAAAGACTAACTTTGTCATTGTTCTTAGTTGCTAGATAATAATTTTCCTTATATTTGATACCTGTATATTCAATTTCGATACCGAAGGTAATGAGTATATTGAGTTTGTGCAATGTCCGTCATGGTGTCTGTCCGTCTGTCCGTCTGTCGGTCTGTCCGTCTGTATGAACGCAACTTTTTTCCACACCCTTCAAGCTAGAGACTTGAAACTAACCAATTCTCTTTATCTATGGGATAGTAAATTAAAGTGTCAAGGTTGGGGTTCTACGATAACTGGGAGGCTGGCAAATCGATAAATTCGATAACTCGAAACCGATAAATCCACATGTGTCGCACATCCTTACAGCTAGAACTACCAAATTTGGTAAGAAGATAGCTACTATCAATCCCCAAAAAACTGCATCAAAAATTTTGGAGCCACGCCCACCCATTCCGCCCTCAGCCCCACGCATCAAATTTGGTAAAGGTATAGGTGTTGATGATCTCCCAAAAAATGAAAAAGAAGCTTTGGATGCCAGGCCCACCAATTTTGCCCAAGCCACCCCCATCCGCCCCAACGCTTAATCAAAAATGGGAATGCGTGTATCTTTCAGCGTTGAGGAGCTAGAGCCACCAAATTTGGTAGGAAGATAGCGGGCAACGACCCCCAAGAACCTGCATCAAAGTTTGGGAGCCATGTTCACTCATTTCGCCCCCCTTTCCCCACCATTTACAATCTTTGAGCTAGAGTCACCATATTTGGTATGAAGATAGCAAGTTTCATCCTATATGGATCTGCAGCGAAAAATTTGAATGCCATGCCCACCCATACCGCCCCCAGCCCTCCTTTCCTCACATATTACAAACTTCGAGCTAGTCACCAAATTTGGTATGAAAATAGCAATTGACGTTCCTCAAAGATCTGCATCAAAAATTTGGATGCTACTCCCACCCATGCCGCCCCAGCCTCCCTTTTCCTACTATTACAAACTTCGAGCAAGAGTCACCAAATTTGGTATGACGATAGCTACTGACATTCCGCAAAGATCTTCAGTAGTAGGAGAATGGTGGCTTAACGCCAGAAAGTAGCTGTCACTTTAATTGCCCCCAAATCATCATATATGACCCTATTAAGTTTTATCATATTATATTATATTTTTTTACTTCTATTGTCCCCCAATACTATAATTTATGACCAATTTTTCCCATGATCGTACCCTGTTTTAATTGGACTAGGTGTTAAGGAAAATGGATCGACATTCCTAGGCCGCATTGTTATGGTATGCTCCTGTTTTAAGGCGTTGCCTTGAACACGTGCAAGCAAGCCACAACATACATTATGTGTGCAAGAATGGGAATTTTCTTTCTCGCAGCAGCAGCAAGATCAGCACATTGTTCTTAAACAAGAGTATTGATACTTGTAGATTAAGATTATAAAGAACCAGAGAGAGAAAGTGATAGAGGGAGAAGGTGTAAGAGGGGGAGTGTTAGAGTGAGAAGGTGTAAGAGGGGGAAAGGATAGAGGGAGAAAGTGTTGGAGAGAGAATGTGTTAGAGGGAGAAAGTGTTAGAGGGGAAAGTGATCCTTCTTCCCTCATACGATTTTATACACGAGCGTCTATGAAACGCAGATGGGAATGTTAATTGTTTTGTCCCTTTGATCCTTAAGATGAATGTTTAGTGCCATCCTTTTCTAACCTCTGTTTTTATGCATATCTGTTTTGATTATTAGTCAACTGCCAGGAAAATCTTATATACTGTGTTGACTTTAAAATTAATAAAAGAGGTACTTTTGGTTTAAGTTGTAGAGTTTATTTATTATTATTTTCAATTTAATTCATAAATTCATGTACATGTATAAGATATTAAATTTTTTTTTTTTTTTTAGATTTGGACGCTCACTAATTAGAACTCTCGGAAATTAGAATCTTCCAGAAATTAGAACCCGTGTTTTAATTGCATTGAACGCTCTGAAATTAGAACCGCGGTTCTAATTTGAGAGCGTTTTTTTTTTTATTTTCTGGTGAACTTTTATTTTGGTTTGCCTTTTAACAAATTGCATATAAAAAGGGGATTCACCCAACTGCTTTTGTTTAAGAGCGTTTTTTTTTCTGGTGAATTTTTGTTTTGGTTTACCTTTTAACAAATTGCATATAAAAAGGGGATTCACCCAACTGCGTGTGTTCCGATTCTATTTGTGTGCACTCATATTTGGTCATTCACATGCAAACTTTTGACAAGCAAGCACATATTCGGGGATTAAGAGAAAACTAATTTAAAATGTCGAATAAGCGTAAGAAAAACACTTTGTCTTTGGAAACTAAAGCAAAAATAGTAAAACAACTCGATGAAGGCGTTCCAGCAAACCGTTTAGCCTTAGATTACAATGTGGCAAAATCTGCCATCAGTTATATTAAATCGAAAAAGGAGTTAATCTTGAATGCCGTATCAAACACATACCAGGAGGCAAAAAATAAATCCTTGCACAATGCTGAATATCCTGAAATGGAAACACGTCTATATGAATGGTTTTTAAATCAACGGCAAAAGAAGTGCACTATGACTGGACCAATTTTACAAGCGAAAGCTAAAACCATATTTAGTGAAGTGTATCCCAATAAGGATGAACGATCATTTTGTGCAAGCGATGGCTGGTTCACCAAATTCAAAAATCGACATGGCATTCGTTTTTTAAAAATTAGTGGCGAGATACTGTCTAGTGATGTAATGGCGGTTGCTCCTTTTATACACAGATTTAAAGCAAAGGTCACTGAAATGGAGCTAATGGAGACACAAATATATAATGTCGACGAAAGTGGACTCTTTTTCCGTTGCCTACCAGACAGAACATACGTTGCCGCTTGCGAAAAGAATGCCCCTGGATGCAAAATACAAAAGGAACGCATTTCAATTCTACTCGGAGCAAATAGTGATGGCTCACATAAATTAAAGCCATTGGTGATTGGAAAAGCAAAACAACCAAGATGCTTCAAAGGATATGTCAACCCACTGCATAACGACTTCTCAAAAAATGCTTGGATGACGTCGCGAATATTTCATGACTGGTTTCACGACATATTTATTAAAGAGGTGAATAGAATTTACAAATACATAACAGAGGTCTCCCCGCCTGTCACGAGTCCTTGACAAGTCTTTGAGTGGATTTAAAAAATATATATTTTCCATTTGCAGGTCAACCGATTTTCAGAAGAAAATAATTTGCCACCGAAGGCACTTTTGCTCATTGACAACTGCTCTGCTCATACACCAATAGAAAAACTACAAAGTGCCGATGGAAACATAGTTGCCTATTTCTTCCCACCAAACGTGACAGCAGCTGTGCAGCCAATGGACCAAAACCCCATAAAACTAACAAAACTAATATACAGAAGCAAACTACTTGCTCAATTAGTTGCTGAAGGTGGCGGAGTAAATAATTTTTTGAAGCAGCACTCAATCCGTGATGCAATCCCATTACTCAAACAAGCTTGGGATGAAGTGCCACAAAGAGTAATAAAAAATGCATGGTCCAAGCTACTAAACTGGGACGCAGACCACTACGACAGCGACGATGATCTGCCGCTAGCACAATTGACAGAAAGTAATCGGGAATGTAATGAACTTCTGCTTACTAACCAAACCCTCTTAGAAGCTATTGAACAGCGAAATTCCATCGGAATAGAGGAAATCGAAATGTGGAATGAAGACGCGTTTGGGGTACAGGAAGTCAGTAGCGAAGATGAGGCTTCAGATGACCAGGAAGACGCCGACGTCGATGGCACTCAAACACCTTCAGATGGTACGGCAATGGAAAGCGTCAATAATTTGCTGAAATGGTGCAAAAATAGTGAGACGCATAGTAGTAAGCACATGGCTAATCTTTTGGAGCTCCGTAAAGACATTGTGCTGTCTACTTTAAAGAAAACTAAAAAACAAACTAACATAACAGACTACTATAGTAAGCAAGATTACTTTAAATAATAAAAGAAAAATATATCTAAATGAAAGTTATTTAAGAATTTTTTTTTTTCTCAATTATGAATGAACAAAACATTATTTTTCTTGAATGTTGAAAACAAATTAATTTTAATTAAAATAACATTCCCTTCGAAGCGTTTTTAGCAGAAAAGAAGCCATTTCTTGCCTTATACGACATTTCAAAAATGCGTCCAGAAATTAGAACTTTTCAGAAATTAGAACTACCCCAGGAACCAACTGGTTCTAATTTGCGAGCGTCCACTGTATACAAACATTTGATTCCTTATTGACTTAAGAGTTTTTTGTTCATTCTTCTGTTTAAATTTTTATATTTTGCAATTAGACGTTCTAGTCTTGTCAGTAGCATACTGTAGTGAAAAACAAGAAAGAAGGCTCTAGCCGGGAGAGCCCGACTAGAAGATACCCTGAACCCAGTTGCAATAAATAAATTTAATTTATGTAAGACTTTGGTATACTGACTAAGCTTCAATCGATTAAATTCGATATCTCCGGTGTTTCTCAACCGATTTAGACGAAATTTTCAGAAAAAATCTATCATTACCCATTACTTCAACCCTCATTTTTAGATTTTCCAAATTCGATATTATATTGTTATCGATATTATGTGTATATCGGAAACCAGAATAGTTATCGATAATTTGAAGCAAACTTGTTCTGCTTATGGTATAGGAAAACTTAAATACCAAATCTGAAGTTTCTAGCTCTTGTAGTCTCTGAGATCCACGCGTTCATACAGACAGACAGACGGACAGACGGACGGACAGACGGACATGGCTATATCGTCTCGGCTATTGATGCTGATCAAGAATATATATACTTTATGGGGTCGGAGATGCTTCCTTCTGCCTGTTACATACTTTTGCACAAAACCATTATACCCTTATTTACCCATTTTATGGGCTAAGGGTATACAAACACATGTATCAACTCCCTCTGTAGCTATGTCGGATGCCCAACTGCACGCTCAAAGATGTTTACCAAATTTTGATGTAACTAGATGACAGTTTTCGTACGCCAAGAAAAATTTTCGATATTCTTCAAGCAATTCATGAGGCTCGGGAAAAATCATTTCTTCAAACTCATTTAAAAAATCATCGATTTTCTTAACAATTGTTTTAAATCCAAACTTAGAAGTCAGCTCCATTTTGTAGTATACTTGGCAAACGTTTATTTAAGACTGAATTAAATGATTGTTTTCTCTTTGTTTGAAGCATTTCAATTTTTATTAAATGTCACATTCTTGTGAAATTGTGTTCTAAAAGTATTGACATCTCTTCTTATTTCTTCACCCATCTTGATATTTCAAACAGTAGACGAGTAAGATCAATTTCTGACTCATAATAGTATATTGTTTCTAAATCTGAATGTTGTACATTATATTTACGCATCTCTGAACACATTGGAATAACGTTATTATAATATATATATATATATATATATATATATAATGTGCTCCAACACAAAAATGTTTTTAGAAAAATTCCTAATCTAATCCTTAAACGTTAATAATTGAATCCATTCCTCTTTTCCCAAGCCAATAAAATTGTTGCAACCAATAAATAGGTGTGAAGTCTCTACTCGTAGAAAACCCACACTTTAGTTTAAGCTCTAGTCCAACAAAATACTCAAATCCAAAAATTATTGCATGATCTTGAATTTTCCTTGAATTTTTCGTTTTTTTTTTTTCAAGTGAAGCGTATCCATCCTGTCATAAGTGCGTTTTCAAACTAAACATAAAAATAGATAAGCCATGGTATCGAAATTCATGTATTCTAGTTGACTTTCAATATGTATTTGGAAATGAAAGACAGATTTTTGTCAATGAATTGGCATTTATGCAAGCTTGCTCTGTCACACAAAATTTTTTCACTTTAAGTCGCCCTATCACATAAAGGAGCTCAATGAAGTGACTAGAAAAACCTTAAAGATTACCAGACAGGTTTGGTCTGAAGGTGACATCTCTTATCTAAGTCTTGGCGAAATTATAAAGTCATTGAATGGTTACGCAACTGTAATAGTAAGAGGAAGAGCTAAAAAAGAGTTCTTAAGTAAATTTGTACAAACAAGAATAGTAGATTTAAATCTTGAACAGAGTTTAGCGCAGTATCCAAACTTTCAGTTTGAGGAGTCTGAAAATGAAAATTTTTATACTCTACTTGAATAAAATAAAAATTATTTTCTTATAAATTTCATCATGTTTTTATTTATTAATAAAGAGGGGGTACATAAAATTATAAATTTGAATGAATGTCAACTACAACTTGATTCTCTATTAATTTGCTTTTTAACGATGCGTTGAACTAATCCAGTCAAAGGCGAATACTCTGCTAATCGATCATGCATAAGAAGGCAATGTACCATAGTATTTTTTACAATAATAGTTTCTAGATCGAAAGAAGCTCTTACATCGATTGGCCCCGTTTTGACTGTTGTTGATGTGACAAATCCACAACAACCATTGGTGCTTTCTCTTTAAAGTCTATAGGTGTTAATAATGGCTCAGATTCCTTCATATAGTAGCTTGATTGAAATCCTTTATATATATCATACAAACTTGCATATCATTCATGCTTAAAATTTATATTCATGTCATCATACGGAAAGTTCTCTGAGTTGACGTAAACTTTTAAATTTCTCAAATTTTAGTTTATCATCCACTACAAAAGCTATTATCGCAAATCGAGCGCGTTCTCTATTAGCTGCCAGCAAAACATTCCAAACGTGTTGTGTGCCTTCGGGTAATGTTGGATTCAGATAACAATCCCAACTGCGGAATGCAAAAGGAAGTGAGCCTCCACTCTTAGTCAGACTAAACATTTGTAACTTCTTTTCATCACTCAGAGTTACATGTGGTATTTTCCATACAATGTTATAAATATTTAGCTTATTATCCTTAGTTCCAATTTTAGTGTAATATTATTTTAATTATTATTATTTGGAACGAGGATCATGCACTGCGACCACTAGGATCTATTGTGCCTTCTTAGTGTTTTGTGAGTAACAACTTCTCGAACAGCCCGATCGATCGCAGGAACGCGACGATGTGGCATGGTCGGAGAGCCCTCATCTTCTCTGTAGACAGAAAGAGGCTCCCCAGAAGAGAAAGCCTCAGTCGGCTGATGGCGGGACACTCCTTAAGCAGGTGCTCTGGAGTCTCATCCCCCTCCAGACACAGTCTGCAAAGACAGTCTTCCCCTAACCTGAGATTATGCAGATGCTTGCGCAGTCTGCAGTCCCCGGTAAAGAAACCCGTGACTATCCGAAGAGATCCTTTGCGCAGCTTTAGACAGTCCTCAGTTCTCTTCTTGTTGTAACTACCTAGCAGTCGCTTGCTCTGTCTTGCCCCATGTGAAAACCGCCAAGCGTCCTCGCATGCGTTGAGCAGATCGATGCGACTGCTCTGACTGATAAGCCCTGGTCCTAGCCCACAGAAAGGTTCAGGGCCCTGGAAAGGAGTGTTAGCTCCTCTCCTGGCCAAAATATCGGCGACCTCATTGCCGGGAACACAGGCATGTCCCGGTAAAAAATAGATGGTGACTTTGTTTTTACTGCCCAACCTGTTGAGTGCTTCAATACATTGCCAAACCAGTTTGGAGACGATTTTATAAGCACTAAGTGCTTTGATCGCTGCCTGGCTGACTAGTCCATTCTGCTTTATTGCTAAGCTCCGTTTTAAAGAGCTTCTCGAAACTAAAAAGGGCCATCTGCGCATCTTGTGGAAAGGCCAACAGTGTGCCAGTTGCACTAGTGACAGAGGTGATTGCGTTCGCTCCTGCCAATCTCATAATAGACCTGTTCGCAGTGTGTTTAATGCAGACATACAAAGACGGAAGTCTTAGCAGTACGTCTAGTGCAGAGGACGGGCACGTACGCATTGCGCCCAAGATGCTCGTGCAGGCAAGTCTCTGGAGTTTGTCCAGTTGCCGTTTAGTGACATCCAGGTCAACACGTCTAGCCCATACCACAGCGCCGTAGCTGACTATGGGCCTCACCATTGCTGTGTACATCCACAGAAGGATTTTAAGGGACACACCACAATTTTTCCCTGAGAGAGATCCAAAGCACATTAGGGCTATTGTAGCCTTGCGTACCGCATGCTCAATATGCTGTCTCCACAGTAGTCTCTTGTCCAAGATTACCCCCAGATACTTTATCTCCGTAGAGAGTGGGATTACCGTACCCCCAATAGATAAGGGTCGTATGGACTTTAACTTGTAACGATTTGTGAAGGCGACAATTGTGGTTTTTGCTGGATTGATATTCAGCTCCACGTCTTTGCACCAGTCCAAGCAAAGTTTAAGACCCAGAGTTATTCTATCACATAGCGTGTTCTCGAAGTTGCCTTTACAGACAATGGTAATGTCATCAGCGTAGCCTTGGCATTCAAATCCATTATCTGTAAGTTTGACTCGTTGCTCGTCCACCACGAGACTCTAGAGGAGAGGTGATAGGACACCCCCCTGTGGACAACCTCTGGTGGCTTGGGCCCTGACCGTCAAATTGTTGACAGTGACTTCCGCAATTCTAGTGTCAAGGAGCTTGCCTAGCCAGAGAGTAAGTCCTGGCTCAACCCCTTTTCCCTTAAGCGCCCAAACCAAAACACCTTGTGCTGTGTTATCAAAAGCACCCTCTATGTCCATGAAGGCATATAGAGCAACATTTTTGGCCTTCACTGAGCATTGAAGACTGTTTACTAGGTCTAGGAGAGCCGATTCTGTCGACTTTCCTTCTAATGTTGGTGATCATGCGGGGGACTGGACACTAGGTACGAGATCCTGATGTGATTTTCAACTCTCTTTTCAAGGGTTTAGAGCAAGAAGGATATCAGGCTGATCGGCCTGAAAGATTTAGGGTGAAAGGGGTCCTTTTTCCACACTTTCGGGATAAAGATCACCCTGGCCGTCCTCCATGCCCTAGGTATGTAGCCCATAGCTAGGCTACCCCGGAAAATACGAATGAGGAACACCATAAGCTGCTCCATCCCCTTCTGTAGATGGGCGGGGAAGATACCGTCCGTACCTGGGGCCTTGTAGGGACGAAGCGTACCAATGGCACATCTTATTCTTTGCTCTGTTACTATGGCTGCAGCCAGGCTCCAGTCCGGTCTCCTGATGGGAACCGTTTCGTAACAGCTGTCAGTGTTGGTGATGGTTTTACAAAGTGGAAAGTGAGTTTGCAGGAGAAGTTCTGCCTTTTCCACCTCATTTTCCGTGAAGGAACCATCTGGCCTCTTTAAGCACAGTTCGGACAACACTTTGCCTTTCGAGATCGACTTAAAGACTCTCACAGCAGGTGTGGCCTGCTTTAGGTTGGAGCATAGTTTCCGGAAATGAGCACGTTTGCTTTACCTGATTTCTTTATTATATTTTGTTAGTTTCTTGGTGTATAAGTCCCATCTGTCACTATTCTTTTTGGCTGTATTAAACAGCCTCCTGACCTCTGCTCGAAACATCCCAAGCTTTTTATTCCACCAAGGGTTATCCTTGTTGGACTCTATGGAGTTGGTTGGACAATTTGCATGATAGGCATACATAATCGTCTCGCCAACTTCTGTCGAGAGTGGCTCTAGCTCTTCCTGAGAAGAGACCCTCCTACTATGGTTTAGTCTGCTCAGATTTAACCCCAGGTGTGACTGGTAGAGCGGCCAGTCAGTCAGCCGGGGATTCCAGATGACTTAACTAATCCTGAAATTACTACTAATGTCGAAGAGGATGATCCTGTGATCCGACATTGACGGTTCTGTTGAGACCCTCCAGTTGTAAACCAGCCCAGAGGCCCCCCCCCCCCCCATTGCTAAAGTAACATCAAGTACTTCGGCTCTTTTTTTTGGTGATAAAAGTGGGTTCAGCCCCCATATTGAACACCATAAGGTCATTAGCTACAAGATAGTCAAGCAAGCACTCACCTCTACTATTGTTGCCCGTGCTGCCCCACGCTACGCTATGCGCGTTTGCGTCGCATCCCAGCAGCAATGGGAGTCTTTTGCTGCTGCAGTGTGCCACCAGATCCTGAACCTCTGTTGGGGGGGCTTCCGCATTATCTCCCGGGAAGTAGGCTGACGCCACCACCATACTCCCGAACACGCCAGTGATTAGCACTGCTAAAAGATCCCTGCTGAGAAATTTGGAGAGACAATAAAGTTAGTGTTCTTTCGGACCAAGATGCATGCTCTTGGCGATGTCTTCCTCATATCTACAAATAGCTGCGCACTTACTTGGTCAAGGCCGCAGATCCTACCTCTGACGACCCATGGCTCCTGGATGAGCACCAGCCCCAGGTCAGACCTGGAGATCAACCGGCTGATGACAGCCGAAACTGCCCTCGCGTGATGCAGGTTGATCTGTGCCACGCTGGTGGCCAGCATCCTTAGAGCTCAGGTTCCCCTTCCGAGAGCGTCAGATATGCCTCTGACAACGTCCCGGTGGGTGTCTGCTCATCATCGGACGGCTTCTCTTCGCTCCCAGAGCCTACTTCGCTGCGCAAGTGTAGCCGTGACAAGTCCGAGTCCAACTCGGCTTCCCAGGCTGCAATCGCTTCGGCTTCGGCTGCCTCATCGGTGGGTGCTGCAGCAGAAGAGGTGCCAGGCACTTCGTCTGCTTGCACCTTCACAGCCATCGTTGTCGCAGCTTGCTTTTTGTGCAGGCGGCACCTCAGCTGACCAAATCTGAAGCTCACCATCATTCCCCTATTACTGAGGAGTGACAGAGCTTCATCCTCCAAACCAAAGGTCAGCACCTTTCCGCCCTTGGTTTCAAGGCGCCTGAGAATGCGCCACGTCTCGGTGAGAAGACCCTTGTTCTACTCAATGAGCAGTCCAAGTGATTTTTCCACCGTCTCAGCAGCCGTGCGTGGCAGGTACACCGTGACGATGTTTTTCTCCGGTATCTCTCCTTGCGGGCATGTGCGGAGTTCCACACCCACTGCGGCACTGATGCTGGGCACCTTCAGCTCCAGCCACTTCCTGGCATCCTCGTCCAGACAGTCCACTAAGACCAGACCATCCCGGAACAGGATACCATTAAAGTTGAGGCTGACGGTCCAGCCCTTCCTCATCTCATCTACCAGGGCTGACTCCACCACCGACAACTCCTCCTTGGTCAGCCGCTTCCTCGGGAATTCACGAGCCAGTATAGCAAGGTTATTGCCCTTAGCTACACTGGCATACGTGGCCGCTTCGGTCGCTTCAAACCGCTTGAGGTACCTTGGCCCTCCGGAGTTGCGTTGCCTCTACTTTTCGGCCTCTTGGGGTCTATGGAGAGTTCAGTAGGCGACGTGTGTTGAAGGGGTCGCTTCTTCCCCGCAACGGCCTGGCCGTCGATACGCCCAACTGGAGATGCGGTCGGGGCCCGATGCTCCAGCGCTCTCTTGCGAGCCTCTTCCGGCTTCAAGCCACGCTCGAGGTACTGGAGGTTCCATTTGCGACCGGCTCCGCTGAGGCCTTGCCTTAGCGGGTCGCCAGAGCCGCCAGGCTGACCCGGTGCCGGTAGAGGCGGCTTCTTTTCAAGCCTCTTCTGTTGAACAGAAGAGGGTGTTGCGGCGTCTCCCCCGCTTGCTACGTTAGCCCGCAGGGACTGCAGACCCACCCCCTACGTCCGTCCGTGTAGCGGCCTGCTTGACCGTGCTTATGGGGGCCTGGCCCCCGCGCAGCGTCAGCTTGCCGCCTTTGTCCAGAGCCACCTCTTCCATCCGCTCTGCTGTTTGGGTTGCGGTTAAGCCCCGCATGTTTTTCAAAAATTTTTCTGTGTCCATATAAATCCCACGAGTGTAGGGGAAAGTAGTACCGGCGTGTCATAGCCCCCACTAACACGCAGGGGCCAGGTATACTCACCGAGGCGGCCAGGTATCGGTGAGGCTCCGTTCAAATACAGTCGGTTACCCCTGGCTGCAAACCAGACAATGAGCACGGACCACGTAACACTCTGGCTTCGGGGGGTGAAATGGCACCCTTGCCCCAGGACGTCACCACTGCCCGTTGTGAGATGTGGGGGGTAGGAATTGGGTAGGAAAACATGTGTAGGAGAAGGGTGTGTGTAAGACTATTTTAAGAAGGCGGTCGGACAAGCGCCTCGTCGGTAGTTCATCGGCACCAGATTAGTGTTATATACATCTTTCATATTTTTCGTCATGAGTTATATCAATTCCTGTTTACTATTTAGTAAGACCTTGTTATAATCTTCAGCAAATCCAAGTAAGTATTTAAGTGGTACTGAAAGGGGGGCTGTGGGCGGTATGGGTTGGCGTGTCATCGAAACCTGATACATATTTATGAGGAGTGTCAATCCTCCAATATTTTTGATGCAGTTTTTTGGAGGTTGCTAGTAGCTATCTTCTTGCCAAATTTGGTAGGTCAAGCTGCAAGGATGTGCAAAATAGTTATCCCAGAACCCCAAAGATATAAAGAATTGAAAATTTTCAAGTCTCTAGCTTGAAAGGTGTGGAAAAAATTTGCGAACATATGGACAGACGGACACCATGACGGACATTGCACAAATCGAATATACTCTTTACCTTCGGCAATGAGTATAAAAAGTAAACCCAAATTTAATAAAATGTTATTGTTCAAGATAACGTGCTCATATCAGTAATACAGGTACAAACATACCAACAAACAGGTGTTAACAAATCGCCCGTGAGTTCCAACACTCATTGACTTTTTTTTTGACCCGTTTTAACGGTATTTTCAAATTTTGTGAAACGATCCAATGTTGAAAGAGTAAATCGCGTGAAATCGTGCATTGTTGCAAAAGGCGTAATTTCAAGAGGTATGTTTTGTACTTATTTAGTTCAAAAGTTTCTTAAAATGTTTCTTTGTTCAGCAATGAAAGCTGATATTATAAGTCAGCTTGGTAAAGGCGCAAAAGTGAACACATTAGCTAAAACTAATCTGTTGCTAAATCTGCAATTTGTTCATTTGTTCTTCTTACCTTCGGTATCGAGCATAAATATTTGACACAATTTTAATTGAAATCGGGCTTAAGGCTTTTCGTCACCCGTCTTTTGTGTTTATTTTTATTTTTTTTTTAACATGCTTAGCTCCTAAATTAAGCTTGTTTTCATAACACTTAAGTGCTGCAAAATATCATCGACACCGTGCCACTTTAACATGTAGCTCTTATGGGAACCATCAAAAAGTTATATGTTTTCTAAGATATCTAGCCCAAACTTTTTAAAAATAGGTTAAGTAATGATCTTTACGTTTTCGCTAAAAATTATAAATATCTGTCCAGTAAATCACATAGATCCCATAAAAACGATTAGTCAAATACAATTTTTTGTGAGAAGATCTGCAGCTTGCTTGCACTGTGACTTTTTACTTTTGAAAATTTTATTTAGTGAAGGTGGCCTTCAAACTTCAATGCCAAGCGGAAGGTTTAGAGACTTGAAATTTATCAAATATCTCTTTCTATGGCCTGGACAGATAAGGTATCAAGATTGGGGTACTACGCCTACTGGCGCTCTAGCAAATCGATATATCTTTACAGATAGAGTTACCCAATTTGGTCAGTAGAAAGCTGGTAACGACCCCCAAAGAGCTGTATCAAAGTTTTGGATGCCACGCTCACCAATACTGCCCCCAGCTCCCACCCTTTAATACCAATTATGCGTGTAGCTGCCACAGCTTTTGAGCTAAGCCACATTTAGAAAATTTTGAGAGTGAAAAGAAATAATTTTTGAGATTGTTTATTCTTGAATTAAGAAGCAAAAGTCGAACGACAGCCAAGAAATAAAATTTAACTTAGAAATAATATGATAAATATTGAATTTTGAGATTAAAAACTCTCTATATAAGAACTGGCAAATTCAAATATCCAAATTTCAAAGATATCATTTCATGGGCTATCAGAAGTTTTTCGTCCTACAAATCCCCTGGGCCGGACGGAATCGTTCTAGCCCAACTGCAGCATGCAGGGGATATTGCAATAAACTGGCTACAGAAAATCTTTTCAGACATCCTGACGACAGATTCGATCCCCAAGCCATGGCTTGAATCTAAAGTCGTCTTCATTCCCAAGGCTGGCAAAGCCTTATTCACGACCCCAAAAGATTTTCGTCCCATAAATCTAAAATCCATTCTACTCAAGACACTAGAAAGGGTGCTGGGCGCTGTTATCTCTACAATATAAAAGGCACTCCACCACAAGGAGTACAGCTTTATAGCCTTTCTGGACATAGAGGGCACTTTTAAAAATACCGTACCCGGAGCGATTACCGAGGCATTGTCGGAGCCGGGGGTTGGGCACCGCATTGTGTAGCTGATTGATCAACTGTTCAAGTGCAGGACCGTCGGGGCCACACTGGGATCTTTGACTATTTGCAGATCCTTAGATAGAGGCACCCCGCAAGGAGGTCTTCTCTCCCCTCTTCTTTGGAATGTACCTGTTAATAGCTTACTGTGCTCCGTGGAGGGAGGGGGCTGTAGAGTGATCGCTTACGCGAATGACGTTGCTATAGCCTTCTCGGGCAAATACCCCCAAAGTCTGTGCGAGCGTATGACTGCTGCACTTGGAACCATGTCCTCATGGGCCAGCTCAAAGGGACTTGGGCTTAACCCAGCCAAAACTGACTTTGTCCTCTTCACAAGAAAGTATAAGATTACTCCAATCAGACCAACAAATCTGAATGGAATGGAACTCGCTTTCAGCAAATCTGCCAAATACTTACGGCTCACTTTAGACAGTAAACTTGAATGGAATCTTAACACTGAAGAACGGGTTAAGAAGGCCTCGGTCGCATTATATACATGCAGGAAGTCCATTTGACTGAAATGGGGAATGGCAACCCACATCACCAGTGGCTGTACACAGCCATCGTTCGGCCCATCCTACTATACTGAGTGTCAGTATGGTGGCAAACTCTGCCTAAGATGACATCAGTCCACAAGCTCGGCTGAGTACAGCTGGACTGACCACAACCGGAGCCCTCAGAACGACCTCAACTGAGACCCTTGACAATATACTAAATCTCCTACTAATTGATAAAATGGGGAAATTAGTAGCAACACTCTCTGCTCTACGCATGTGAGAAACCAAGCAGTGTCCGAGCAGAAGTTCGGACAATCCAAGATTCTAGTGGGTAACTTGCTTATCCCTTCAAACACGGACTATTGTTGTCAGAAGGAATTCCCAAAAACCTCATTCCATACACTCATCCCCGCAAGGGAACTTGGTGCTCAGGCACGCCAGGGCCGACAGACTCAACAAAGATTTTTACCGATAGCTCAAAGCTAGAAGACCGGGTAGGCGGAGGTGTCTGTTCCGACGAGCTACCCATCAGTAAATCTTTCAGACTTACTGATCATTGCAGTGTGTTTCAAGCCGAGATCGCTGCAATGCAGGAGGCGCTCTCCTGCATTTCCAAAACTTAATGCTCCGCAGCTAGGATCTGCATATTTTCTAATAGCCAGGCGGCTTTCATATCATTAAAGGCAATATCATCAAATTCGATATCTGTCACAAACTGCCGCAGATCTCTACAGGGGATGGCAGAGCAATTCGAGTTATACCTCATTTGGGTGCCCGGACATAACGGCATCGAGGGCGATTGCAAAGCAGACGATCTGGCAAGGCATGGCACTACCATGCCTCTCCTCACAGATAAAGAGGGCTAGGGGCTAGTAGGAAATCACGCCGCGAGACTTCTAGCCCCTTCTTACGATTTCTGCAGAAGCTGTCGGGACAAGAAGAAGGAGGAAGAAACCACCTTTTCTGCGACTGTCCGACACTCTGCAAACTGGCAGATATTAACCCGAAAAGTATCCTGTCTTTTAATCAAGCCTTGGGATGGGACCACGCCCTCGAAAGCAGTGTGACACACTCTGGGTAGATGGTTTTTTGATTTAGTCCAAACGCGGCACCACAACGGGCCAATACATGGCCTTTTGAATGGATGGTGCTTCGAACCTTTCACTACCGCTCCAACCAAACCTTACCTATCCTTGGGGTTTGCTTATAGCTTCTCACCAAATGTGGTAGGTCTAGCTGTAAGGATGTGCGAAATAGTTCGAATTATCGATTTTGAGCTAACGAGTTTATTGATTGATTTCATTATTTCTTAAGATACATACTTCCCGAAATTTAATTCAAGGCACCTCATTTTGTCATGAAAAATCAGGTTTGGAGATAATGGTACCTTGCATTTGTCATCTCCTTTTGTTATTTTTATTCGTAGTCTATTTAAAGTTTCTGAAATGCATTTACCGTTCGTTTTAAGATTGTTTTCGCAGAATTTAGTGTTTAGTTACAACTCTCGATGCGAAATTCAATTAAGAGCTATGCCTTTGTAGCTGTTCCTGAGGAATATTGTGAAGTCAAATAAATTTTGTTCGTACTTATATTAAGTGGTGAGTCTATTTACGATTAGAAAATAACCAAAAAAGCTGACATAAATTCAAAATTCAAAATGGGAAAGGGAAACACACTTCCCTCCGAAGAAACTGCAAAGGACCGTGCAGTGGCCAAAGAAGAAAAACTTAAAAATGTCTCCAAGGGATAAAGTCGCAATAATTCGTTCCGCCTTAAAGGAAACGCAACAGCTCCAAAATTAAAACTGATCTTCAACTGCCAAAAACTAAATTTCGAGTGCAGCAAATTTCATCGGTCAGTAACCGACAAAAGCGGAAGAAAATGAAGTCGAAGCCAGCTTTAACTAGTGTCCATCAACAAACAAGGCTGGATTTTGCAAAAAAAACCATATGGCGTTTACAGAAAGGTGGAAGAAAGTGATTTGTTTGGGTGAAAAAAATTGTATCATGACGGCCAAGATGGTTTTTATTATTGTTGGCATGATTTGACAGGACCTGATCGCTTTTCAACCCGTTGATGTTTTGGGCTGGGTTCATGTTCATTACAACAGGACGCCTTTTTGTAATATTACTGGAATAATGAGTTCAGAAGGTTATACAAACTTTCTAAATTAAGTCCCTGTAAGCTTTTTGGAGCTGCAGCCGGACCAGGAACAAATTTTCCAACAGAAAAATGCTCCAATACATGTATCGCGAGCCAGTCGTCAATGGTTTCAAGCAAAGGATTTGGATTTTTTGGAATGGCCAGCACGTTCTCCTGACTTAAATCCTATCGAAAACATGTGGGGAAAACTTGCTAGACGTGTTTAAGCCGGTCGTTCTATAAAAACCGCCAAATAAACATTTATATTAGATTCTTAAAAAACTGCCTTTAATTAAATTTCGCTGTGCATACATAAGTTTTTTGAAAAATCTGCACTAAAAATATTTCTAGCTTTTTTTGTAATTTTGTAAGCTACATTGTTAAACAACAATTATAAAACTACATGGTAAAAAATATTAACAAAATTTTTTCTTCATTTTTAATATGAAATACGTACGAAACGGTGTTTTATTTTTATTTGATTTTATTTTCTTTACTCCGAGTTTTCGGAAAATGCCTTGAACAAATGCACAGCTGATTACACTTTCGCAATTTGTGCGCATCGCTGCATAACTGTATGGTAGTTGCGATGGCAAAATTGTTGGAAAGTGTCATAGAGCTAATAACATGAAAGAGTATATATGACCAGCAATGTTATACTTATAATCGCCTGCTTATTTTGCTAGATGCTTGTTAATTTTCCTGTTCGCCTGATACTGCAAATGGTCGATCAGCACAAAATATGATATTTTACTGTCTTGGATTTATTGTTTTTCTGGTTGTTCTGTAATTTTTGTAAACAAAATACAAATATGCACCAAATTTAATGTCAACATTGGCTGTTAAGGGTTTGCCGAAATTCATAATAGTAAAGATAGTTCAATGAATGCCATGGAAAATGCTACGCATACATTAAAATATGCCATGTAGATATAGAAAGGCACACACCCAGGCTTATAGTACCCATCCAAACAAATTATTAAAAATCACTTCTAAGCCCAGTTCCACCAAAACTGCAAACATATGAAAACGCGCATTTATATAAAAATATATAAATGTTGATATTAATACACATTTGTGTATTGCTTCTTTACAGCTAGGTCGCAAAACTTAAAGGAATGAGGCAAGCCATATGATCATATGAAGAATTCACACGCTCATAAGCATGTGATAACAGGCGATCAGCTCAAAAAACAAGGGTCTGTGAGCTACAATATCGCTGGCTACGGGCGCAAACTAGAGAGCTGCATGAATGGCAAAAAACCGGCATTCGAATGTACTATGCGTAAAATGAATTGAATGGAATAGAATACTTCTTCAAAGTTGTATGGGCGAACGTGGTGCTCTGGCAACGAACTCAGTCGCACAACATCCTAACGTCAGGCCACGGATCAAATAAATGAAAATTTACCGTTATATTCGAGTAGTACTGAAGGTATTCGAGTATGAATTCTGCTATGCATGTAGCTTATTTGCCTGCTAATATGTATGTGCATATGCCGTTAGGTCACTTTTATGATCCTGTGCCCGAGTTGCTTGTGCGTCAGGCGCGAAAATATCACAAAAAATGTGTGCACTGATCGAAGAGATATATGATCGAAACTAAGAAATTTCAATTTGTCAGGGCATCGTTCATTAGTTTGCCTATGCACGCATTCTCTAAGAAGCAGGTCTACAGTTTTTTTTTTATAAGTGCACACACAGATCCCTTTTTTACATGCTTTTATTACATGCTTTTATTTAACTTGACTTGTCTGTCTGTCTGTCTGTCTGTCTGTCTGTATGTTTGTACCGGAATCTTGTAATCAAATTTTCACCAAGTACCCGAATACCTAGAGCTCTGAAATTTTCACCAAAGATGTGTTTCAGATGACAATACATGTTTTACAAGTTTTTGGCACGCTAAAATTTGTAATATCATGTAAAAACCACGAAAAACTGTTTTCCCTTTTGCTTAACTTACTAATTTGACTGTCAAATATGACAAGCTTAGGTGGCATGAAGGGAAGCCTGCCGCTTCGTAGGCCGAAGGTCTTAGGTTCGATCTCTGATCGAAGCTTATTTTTTAATGTTGTTTTTTACATTTTTTTATTATTCCCAACCAAAAAATCGAATACAAATTTATGCAAGAAAGCGTATAAAAGCATGTCTTCAAAATTTTTTTTGATTTACTTGTTATGACCCTTTGCTCGAGCTGCTTGTGCCCGCTGACGAGGCAACGCTTGCGATCAGACCGTCAGCTTGTGCGTCAGTCTGGCGCCGTGCATAGAAATATACGTAATTTCTCTAAGCCCACGAAATGAAGGGAATCATTACAAATGGATGGTCTCAGTCTTCGCCTTGGTATGTTTGCGTTTTCTACTCATAATATTCATATTCAATGTCATGAATTATGATGAATATTAGTATCGACACATGCTACTATTCATATTCACTCATATTATGTTTTGTCTGCCACTCATTCTACAATATTCAACTCGAATACATTCTATTAAATTACAGTTGTGAATGGTCTCACGCAGCTTTCTAGCGCAAACACACAATATGGCTGGCTGGCTGTGCTATGAGGAAAAAAATCGTAGCGGAGTCAGCAAACAGAGTGACTTGAAAAATCGGTCACGAAATACGCTGGGAGAGAATATGTCCACAACAGCGTTCTGTGAGAGAGGTGTCGCCACGATTTCAGGTTCCAACTACCAGTGGGATGATGGGCTCATGACGACTCTATGAGAAGTATATTCTTGTTGGTTTTGATGCAGTTTTTTGAGGGATGTCGTCACCTATTTTGACACCCAATTTGGTGACTAGCTCAAAATCTGTGGCAGCTATAGACGTTTCTGATTTCAAACTGCGGAATTGCAAACATCTATGGCCGGCACAGTTTAAGAGTCAAAATTCGGGTTCTACGCTAACTGGGGGCTGGCAAATCGATAAGCTCGAGAACTCAAATCGGTAAATCCACCTATTTCGCACATCTTTACAGCTAGAAATACCGCATTTTGTTAAAAGATAGCTACATATAAGCAAACCCTAAGCCCAACTGCATCAAAAATGTTTAAGCCACCCCAACCCAATCCGCCCCCAACCCCCGCAGCATCAAATTAGAAATGCTTATAACTTTCACAGTTTTTGAGCTATAGCCACCAAATTAGGTGTCAAGATATGTGACGACAACCTCACAAAAAGAGAGCTGGTAACGATCTCCAAAGATCAGCATTAATAATATGGAGCCTCGCCCACCCATTCCACCTTCCCAAACCTTTTGCAAACTTTGAGCTAGAGCAAGTAGAGCAAATTTGGTATGAAGATAACTGGTACCGACCCCCAAAGATCTGCACCAAAAATTTGGATGTCACACCCGCCCATACCGCCCTCAGCCCACCTTCCTGACCTAACTTTGAGCTAGAGTTACTAAATTTGGAAGGAAGATAGCTGGTGGTATCCCATTAGGATCTGCAGAAAAAATTTGGATGCCAGGCACTACTTTTTTTTAACTTTGAGCTAGAGCTACCAAATTTGGTAGGAAGATAGCATTTGATATCCCATAAGAATGCAGCAAAAATGTGGATGCCACGCCCACCTATACCACCCACAGCCCACCTTCCCCAACAAACTTTGAGCTAGATTCGCCAAATGTGGATTGAAGATAGCTGGTGGCATCCCTATCTGCATCAGACAATCTTTGAGACTTTTGAGGCTTTTTTTTTTAATACAGGTATGGATTATACCGCAGTTGGTTGCGTTCGACTTCAACATTTTTATGGAAAGTTTTATTTTTATTTTTATATTATTTTAACTTGAGTTTGAATAAAACCTACCAATTAAATGATTTAATTAACTACGTATGTATTATTCATATATATTAATATACAGGCTAACCTGGATGATGTGAACACAATCCAGTTTGTTCACACTATCCAGGCATTTTGATTTTGAGAAAAATAAATATTTAGTTCACACTATCAACTGTTCACACCATCTAGGATTGCCTGTATAAAAATATCTTGATTGAGTGAACGTACTGGTTAGTGTGAACAAATTTAATATTATTGGATTTCCTCCTATTATCCCATCCAGGCTTGCCTGTATCTATATTTATTTTAAATGAAAAATTTTCGTATATTATTTTAATACGAAAAACTTTTACTGCGGCAGCATTTATAAACCGTTTATTTTTATTACTATGTACACTTATACAGTTTCCAGGAGCTGAAAACTGACTTTCTTGGCACTTATTATACCTTCAACCCAAAAAATGGGTAAAAAAGGGAATAATGGTCTTATGCAAAAGTATGTAAGCATAAGCATAACATATTTGTTTCAAACTATCGATAAATATTCTGGTTTCCGATATACACATGCAATCGATTGCAAAAAATATCGAATATGGAAAATGTAAAAATGGGGGTTGAAATAATGGGTAACGATAGAACTTTTGACGCACTTTTGAAAATTTAATCGATTGAAGTTAAGTCAGTTTACCAAAGTCCTATATAAATTTAATATATTTATTGCAACTGGGTTCCGGGTATCTTCTAGTCGGGCTCTCCCAACTATAGCCTTCTTACTTGTTTTTAATAAGTTTTTTTTTGAAAAAAGTTAGAAAATTTACTTTTTTTTCAAATCGCTGACAAAACCTTTTGGCATATTAAATGGAGAGGCTCACACAATGAATTTTGTTGTTTATTTGTCAGTGCATTCAATTTTCCGCTTTACCATTGTCTGCAAATAAATGCATTTTTTTTTACAATGCTCTCACAAATTTTGGCACTTGATACAAAGTCGCAATTTTAATTAGCCAACGTGCAGCAATAAAAGTCCGGAAAGCATTGCCCTGACATGCGTCGTGGTGAACTGGGAAGCTACGAATTGGGTATGGAATAAGTTCAGCTCTGGCGGATCGAGTTTAGTGTGGTTCGAATTTGGGGTTGAGTTTACATTGTCTGGGTACTTGCAAATCAAATCAAATTAAGTCAAAGTTGATTGTGCATTTTACAGTTGCTGCCATCCCTGGGGTATGTGTAGCCTGTGTGAAGAGTGAAAAATTTAATAACGTCTTTCAAAGATTTTGTTGCCTCTAACAGTTGTTTGTTGTTCATTTCGCGGCTATCGTCATTATCTCCATGTAAATTCTCATTTTCATAGTCAATTACGTCAATCACACGCCCTTTTAGCCACCGCTGCGACGTCGTCATCGGCACCGTCGGCGTTCCCGTCAAAAGTCACCCTGCAAATTAACACGTCGCCAACGCAGTTATTGTAGCTTTTTCTGTCGTGAGTTGCTGTTATGTTGAATTGGTGGGTTGTTGGGCGGCTGGTGGCTAGGGTTCCGTTTCCGTTGCCGTTGCCACTGCCAGCGGCTTTTTGTTTATTTGTTACGCAATGCAGCGGCGTGTTCATTGCTCAATTTTCATCGTTGTTGCCAAAATTACGTATTCATAGTTTGGCCGCTGCGGCCCAGCAAATCCACCACCACCTTTACCAGCATTACAATAACCAATACCACAAACATCAGCACATCATAAAACAACAAGCCGTACCCAGAACCAGCTCAATAACTGTTACAATTTCAAGCACTAAAAGGTCACGTGGCAGCTGCTTTTAAAATTGAATTTCCTACATGTAATCTTGTCGAGTCAATTGTTTCTGTTTGTGCCTAGTGTGGGTCAGGAAAAACCCAACCCCCTGCTAACACCCCTCACCATCCTCTATGTACCGCTTTGTTGTTCTTAGGGAGAATCACACACGTGCAACTTGTGGGCTATTAAACACGTGTGCCTCACACCCTTCCCCTGCCCAAACCATACACATAGTACCACAGTACAGAAGATGTATCCAATATGTTGACTATTTGTGAACACCTCTCAGAAGCAATATGAAAGAGGAATAAACAGAGCGTGGTCGTATGTGCTAATCCGTTAGCATTGTGGCCAGGATTATCTTTTGACTTCTGACACCCAGCAACAATTTCTTGAGGTGGGGAAACGAGAGCAAGCTGTTAGCAGATTTTGATATCTGATATATATTGAGGCTAGACTGAACCCGTTTAAAATAAATGGAAACGTTGCAACCGGACGCAACCGACTGCGATACACTCGAAACGGGAAATCGGGTTAAAAGAGGCCTAATAACAAGGAGGTACAGATGCGGTAGGGCTCTACGCTGCGTTCAAAGATTGGCTGATGAAGATGGGAGCGATATAGTTGGGCTTGGCAGTAGATGTAGTTTTTTGGGGGATGCCAGAAGCTATATTCCTACCAAATTCAGTAACTCTAACTTGAAGGGTGTAGGATATATAAAGGTTTATCGATTTTGAGCTATCGAATTTATCGATTTGCCAGCCCTAGCACGCGCAGAGCCCCAACCTTGAGACATTATCTTTAACAGCCATAGAAAAAGACATTTGGAAAGTTTCAAGTCACTAGCTTAAAGGGTGTCGATAAAACATTCTGACATCCTGGTCCTTCTCTCCTGTAATAAGTAAGCTTCCAGTGCCCTTGCGTGAATGGTACATTAGCAACTCAGAACATTTTTCACAACTCGCCAATTCTTCGACTTTCCCTTCAAATTCTACTAATTTAAAATGCTTCCACACTTCACTTTTACTATTTGCTGGTACTATCAATTTATAGCGTTCATCTATTTTATTTAAAGCTGCTTTAATTTAATATTTGCGTTCCTGGTGAATTTTGCACGTGCTTTAATAACAGATAATGGTACACAGTAGGGATGCCTAAAATGTATCGATGCATCAAATGAGTAATATTTTTCTTTCGTTGTGCGATATTTAAGGAAAATATTTTTAATTCGGTACATCGATATTTTTTGGGCAATTTTTGTCTACTACTTTTTATACTCGATACCGAAGGTAAAGAGTATATTGGTTTTGTGCAATGTCCGTCATGGTGTCTGTCCGTCTGTCCGTCTGTCCGTCCGTATGTGTGCAAGTTTTTTCCACACCCTTCAAGCTAGAGACTTGAAACTTTCCAATTCTCTTTATCTATGGGATAGAAAATTAAAGTGTCAAGATGGGGGTTCTACGATAACTGGGGGGCTGGCAAATCGATAAATTCGATAACTCAAAACCGATAAATCCACATATTTCGCACATCCTTACAGCTAGAACTACCAAATTTGGTAAGAAGATAGCTACTAGCAACCCCCAAAAAACTGCATCAAAAATTTTGGAGCCACGCCCCCCCATTCCGCCCCCAGCCCCACGGCATTTTAAAGTCAAAAACGCCTATATCTCCCACAGTTTTTTAGCTATAGCCACCAAATTTGGTGCCAAGATAGGTGATGAGGACCCCCCAAAAACTGCATCAAATGTTTGGATGCCACGCCCACCAATACTGCCCTAGCCGCCCCCATCCGCTCCAACGCTTCGTAAAAAACGGGAATGCGTGTATCTTCCAGAGTAGTGGAGCTAGAGCCAGCGAATTTGGTAGGAAGATAGCTGGTAACGACCCCCAAAAAACTGTATCAAAGTTTTGGAGCCACGCCCACCCATTACGCCCCCAGCCCCCCACATTTTGAAATCAGAAATGGCTATATCTCCCACAGTTTTTGAGCTAGAGCCACCAAATTTGGTGCCAAGATAAGTGATAATGACCCCCTAAAAACTGCATCAAAAGTTTGGATGCCACGCCCACCAATACCACCCTAGCCGCCCCCATCCACCCCAACGCTTCGTCAAAAACGGGAATGCGTGTATCTTCCAGAGTTGTGGAGCTAGAGCCTCCAAATTTGGTGGGAAGATAGCTGGTAACGACCCCCAAAAATCTGCATCAAAGTTTTGGAGCCACGCCCACCCATTTCGCCCCCCCTTCCCCACTTTTTAAAATTTTCGAGCTAGAGTCACCAAATTTGGTATGAAAATAGCAATTGACATTTCACAAAGATCTGCATCAAAAATTTGGATGCCACGCCCACCCATACCGCTCCCAGCCCCCCTTTCCCCACATTTAACAAACTTCGAGCTAGAGTCACCAAATTAGGAAGGAAGGTAGCAATTGAAATTCCACATAGATTCGCAGCAAAACTTTGGATGCCACGCCCACCCATACCGCCCCCAGCCCCCCTTTCCCCACTCTTTACAAACTTCGAGCTAGAGTCACCAAATTTGGTATTAAGATAGCAATTGACATTCCACAAAGATCTGCATCAAAAATTTGGATGCCACGCCCACCCATACCGCCTCCAGCCCCCCTTTCACAACATTTAACAATTTTCGAGCTAGAGTCACCAAATTTGGTATGAAGATAGCAATTGACGTTTCACAGAGATCTGCAGTAAAAATTTGGATGCCACGCCCACCCATACCGCCCCTAGCTCCTCTTTCCCCACCTTTTAAAAACTTCGAGCTAGAGTCACCAAATTTGGTATGAAGATAGCAATTGACATTCCACAAAGATCTGCATCAAAAATTTGGATGCCACGCCCACCCATACCGCCCCCAGCCCCCCTTTCCACACATTTAACAATTTTCGAGCTAGAGTCACCAAATATGGTATGATGATAGCAATTGACATTTCGCAAAGATCTGCAGTAAAAATTTGGATGCCACACCCAATCATACCGCCCCCAGCCCCCCTTTCAACAGCTCTTACAAACTTTCAGCTAGAGTCACTAAATTTGGAAGGAAGATAGTTGGTGGCATCCCTATCTGCATCGGAGAATCTTTAAGGCAGCTTACACCCTTGTGCCATCCGTACCCCTTTGCAATTAGGCCTCTTTTTACCTGTTTTAATACTGGTATCGAGTATGCAGCAGTCGGTTGCGTCCCACTGCAACGTTTATACTTGTTTAATACCGGATTTCACGCGATGTGCGTGATTTGCGTGATTTAACTTCAACTCACGTGAATCATGTTGCGTGATTATGAATTTTAAAAAACTCACGTGATCACGCGTTATCATGCAGTGTCACGGCAAAAAAACAAGTCACGCACCCATCTCAAGCACAAACCCAATACAATCTTTTCCTTCGGTATCGAACATATATATATATATATATATACATACATACATGTGTATACTAGCTGCCTTGAAAGTCGTCATTTCAAAGCAAAAGTTATTATTATACGTAGATGTACTAACGAACAGTACAGTCAAGTGGCCCAACGATACCAAGCACCGGCTTGTTAACGCGCGGACCCACGCACAAAGCGACCCACCTCCCGCCCATCCGACCGAGGGGCGCTCCGCTTAACGTGCGGTTACGATGATCGCGAACATGCAGACAAATGACACAAAACTAACTTTTTTATAGAGCAAGTAGGAGTGGCACTGTGTATTAAGTGGGAAAGATCGTTATATATAGAACACAGAATACGAAAAGGGTTATGAAGAGCATAGTTAGAATTACAAGTTTGAAGAGATATAGGTACAAAATTTCTAGTATTTCTAATAGGAACAGCAAAGTTAATTTGGTTAATTAATTCAGAAGAATCAATTTCACCATTAATTAATTTGTGAAAAAAGGAAAATGCTAGCATTACTCTACGATCATTAAGAGAAGGAAGATCTATTAGTAAAAGTCTACTACGATAAGATGGCAAATTATTGTTAGTGTCCCAGTTAAGACCTCTAAGTGCGAAGAGCAGAAATTGTTTTTGTACCGACTCTATTTTATTCTGATGAATTTCGTATTTGGGAAACCATATACAAGATCCATATTCCAGAATCGGTCGTACAAGAGAAGTATACAGAGTTTTTGTTAAGTAGGGATCGTTTAACTCCTTCGACCAGCGCTTAATGAAGCCCAAGACACCAGATGCTCGATTAGAAATTGAAGAAATATGCTTGTCAAACTTAAGCTTTGGGTCCATAACAATGCCCAAATCGTCAACCCATTCAATTCTGTCTAGTGGTTTGTTGTCAAGAAAATAAATATTGAAAAAGTAAGAAGGCTCTAGTCGGGAGAGCCCGACTAGAAGATACCCTGAACCCAGTTGCAATAAATATATTTAATTTATATAAGACTTTGGTATACTGGCTTAGCTTCCATCGATTAAGTTCAATATCTCCAGTGTTTCTCAACCGATTTGGACGAAATTTTCAGAAAAGTTCTATCATTATCCATTACTTCAACCCTCATTTTTAGATTTTCCAAATTCGATATTTTTGTTATCGATATTATGTGTATATCGGAAACCAGAATAGTTATCGATAATTTGAAGCAAACTTGTTCTGCTCATGGTATAGGAGAACATAAATAAAGTGGGGAAAGGGGGGCTGGGGCGGTATGGGTGGAATATCATCCAAATTTTTGATGAAGATCTTTGTGGAATGTCAATTGCTACCTTCATACCAAATTTGGTGACTCTAGCTCAAAGTTTGTATAAAGTGGGGAAAGGGGGGCTGGGGGCGGTATGGTTGGGCTTGGCATCCATATTTTTGCTGCAGATCCTTGTGGAATGTGAAATGCTACCTTCATACCAAATTTGGTGACTCTAGCTCAAAGTTTGTATAAGGTGGGGAAAGGGGGGCGGAATGGATGGGATAGGCTCCAAAACTTTGATGCAGATTGTTGGGGGTCGTTGCCAGTTATCTTCCTACCAAATTTGGTGGCTCTAGCTCCACTACTCTGGAAGAAACACGCATTCCCGTTTTTGACGAAGCGTTGGGGCAGCTGGAGGTGGCTAGGGCGGTATTGGTAGGCGTGGCATCCAAACTTTTGATTCAGTTTTTGGGGAGTCATCATCACCTATCTTGGCACCAAATTTGGTGGCTCTAGCTCAAAAACTGTACAAGATATAGGCTTTTTTGACTTAAAAATGCGGGGGGCTGGGGGCGGAATGGGTGGGCGTGGCTCCAAAACTTTGATGCAGATTGTTGGGGGTCGTTGTCAGCTATCTTCCTACCAAATTTGGTGACTCTAGCTCTAAGCATGTAAAAGGTGGTGAAAGGGGGGCTATGGGGCTTGGGGCGGTATGGGTGGGCGTGGCATTCAAATTTTTACTTCCGATCCATGTGGGATGTCAATTGCTCTCTTCATACCAAATTTGGTGACTCTAGCTCGAAGTTTGTATAAAGTGGGGAAAGGGGGGCTGGGGGCGGTATGGTTGGGCTTGGCATCCATATTTTTGCTGCAGATCCTTGTGGAATGTCAAATGCTACCTTCATACCAAATTTGGTGACTCTAGCTCAATGTTTGTATAAGGTGGGGAAAGGGGGGCGGAATGGATGGGCTAGGCTCCAAAACTTTGATGCAGATTGTTGGGGGTTGTTGCCAGTTATCTTCCTACCAAATTTGGTGGCTCTAACTCCACTGCTCTGGAATATACACTCATTCCCGTTTTTGACGAAGCGTTGGGGCAGATGGGGGTGGCTAGGGCGGTACTGGTGGGCGTGGCATCCAAAATTTTGATGCAGTTTTGGGGGGTCATCATCATCTATCTTGGCACCAAATTTGGTGACTCTAGCTAAAAAAACTGTGGGAGATATAGGCTTTTCTGATTTCTAAATGGGGGGGCTGGGGGCGGGATGGGTGGGCGTGGCTCCAAAACTTTGATGCAGTTCTTTTGGGGTCGCTACCAGCTATCTTCCTACCAAATTTGGTGGCTCTAGCTCAACTACTCTCGAAGATACACGCATTCCCGTTTTTTACGAAGCGTTGGGGCAATTGGGGGCAGCTAGGGTGGTATTGGTGGGCGTGGCATCCAAACTTTTGGTGCAGTTTTTGGGGGGTCATCATCAGCTAAATTGGCACCAAAATTGGTGGCTCTAGCTCAAAAACTGTGAGATATATAGGCTTTTTTGACTTTAAAATGCGGGGGGTCTGGGGGCGGAATGGGTGGGTGTGACTCCAAAACTTTGATGCAGTTTTTTGGGGGTTGCTAGTAGCTATCTTCTTACCAAATTTGGTAGTTCTAGCTGTAAGGGTGTGTGAAATATGCGGATTTATCGTTTTTAAGTTATCGAATTTATCGATTTGCCAGCCCCCTAGTTATCGTAGAACCCCAATCTTGACACTTTAATTTACTATCCCATAGATAAAGAGAATTGGAAAGCTTCAACTCTCTAGCTTGAAGGGTGTGGAAAAAAGTTGCGAACAAACAGACGGACGGACGGACGGACGGACACCATGACGGACATTGCACAAACCCAATATATATGGTGGCGTGGAAAAGAGAATATAAATACTTTGCTTTAATATTTTGTGAAATATTTTCTAATTTATTTATTTTGTATCTATCTTCTATTGCTAAAATTTATAAAAACTTTCCGCGCAGCGAATTAAGCGGGCCGCTTACTAGTTTAACACATAAATAAACCAAAATTATAGCAGCCGCCGGCAATCCGCCACCTGTTGAGCATACATACATATTAACATACACAAGTGTAGCAGGCGGGTAATGGTAGTACCACATATCGATACCGATGAATGTGGTGGTGTGTCGAGCTGATCGATAAACAAGTGAGTGTGACGCGATAGATTGAAGCGCACCCAACTTCAGTCTGTAATATATTGTAAACAAGTAAGAAGGCTCTAGTCGGGAGAGCCCGACTAGAAGATACCCTGAACCCAGTTGCAATAAATATATTGAATTTATGTAAGACTTTGGTATACTGACTTAGCTTCAATCGATTAAGCTCGATATCTCCGGTGTTTCTCAACCGATTTGGACGAAATTTTCAGAAAAGTTCTATCATTATCCATTGCGTCAACCCTCATTTTTAGATTTTCCAAATTCGATATTTTTGTTATCGATATTATGTGTATATCGGAAACCAGAATAGTTATCGATAATTTGAAGCAAACTTGTTCTGCTCATGGTATAGGAGAACTTAAATACAAAATCAGAAGTCTCTAGCTCTTGTAGTCTCTGAGATCCACGCGTTCATACAGACAGACAGACGGACAGACGGACAGACAGACGGACAGACGGACAGACGGACATGGCTATATCGTCTCGGCTGTTGATGCTGATCAAGAATATATATACTTTATAGGGTCGGAGATGCTTCCTTCTGCCTGTTACATACTTTTGCACAAAACCATTATACCCTTATTTACCCATTTTATGGGTTAAGGGTATAAAAACAATGATATCTCTATATATAAAAGAGTTTGTCCTTAGTGATTGTTGACATTGCCACAGCCTAAACGAAAAGAGCTAAAAGGCTGAAATTTTCACTCAATATTTTATGCAGGTTGAAAGTGAGCACTAAGAAAGGAATTTTTATTTGGACAACTCCTTCAAGTACCTCTAATACGATTTGGAGCACTTTTTACCCATTTTAAAAATCAAATAACAATTACAACAATTACCCATTCCACTACTGTCGCCAGATTGTCGGACAAGCTGAGAGCTCGATCGCGAGCGAGAAAACAAAAACAAAACAATGGGCAATGACGCCTTTGAGTCCTGCAAGCAAAGTGTCATAAAAACAAGTGGAAACGTTGCAGTCGGACGCAACCGACAGCGGTATACTCGATACCAGTATTAAAAATTTTGATGCCCATCCATGTGGGATGTTAATTGCTTTCTTCATACCAAATTTGGTGACTCTAGCTCGAAGTTTGTATAAAGTGGGGAAAGGGGGGCTGGGGGCGGTATGGGTGGAATTGCATTCAAATTTTTGATGCAGATCTTTGTGGAATGTCAATTGCTATCTTCATAACAAATTTGGTGACTCTAGCTCAAAGTTTGTTAAAGTGGGGAAAGAGGGGCTGGGGGCGGTATGGTTGGGCGTGGCATTCAAATTTTTGCTGCAGATCCTTGTGGAATGTTAAATGCTACCTTCATACCAAATTTGGTGACTCTAGCTCAAAGTTTGTATAAAGTGGGTAAAGGGGGGCTGGGGGCGGTATGGGTGGAATTGCATCCAAATTTTTGATGCAGATCTTTGTGGAATGTCAATTGCTATCTTCATAACAAATTTGGTGACTCTAGCTCAAAGCATGTAAAAGGTGGGGAGAGGGGGGCTATGGGGCTGGGGGCGGTATGGTTGGGCGTGGCATCCAAATTTTTGCTGCAGATCCTTGTGGAATGTCAAATGCTACCTTCATACCAAATTTGGTGACTCTAGCTCGAAGCATGTAAAAGGTGGTGAAAGGGGGGCTATGGGGCTTGGGGCGGTATGGGTGGGCGTGGCATTCAAATTTTTGCTGCCGATCCATGTGGGATGTCAATTGCTATCTTCATACAAAATTTGGTGACTCTAGCTCAAAGTTTGTAAAAGGTGGGGAAAGGGGGGTGGAAGGGGTGCGCGTGGCTCCAAAACTTTGATGCAGTTTTTCGGGGGTCGTTGCAAGCTATCTTCCTGCCAAATTTGGTGGCTCCAGCTCCACAACTCTGGAAGATACACGCATTCCCGTTTTTGACGAAGCGTTGGGGTGGATGGGGGCGGCTAGGGTGGTATTGGTGGGCGTGGCATCCAAACTTTTGATGCAGTTTTCGGGGGGTCATCATCACCTATCTTGGCACCAAATTTGGTGGCTCTAGCTCAAAAACTGTGGGAGATATACTTTTTTTTGACTTTAAATTGCGGGGGGGCTGGGGGCGGAATGGGTGGGCGTGGCTCCAAAATTTTGATGCAGTTTTTTGGGGGTTGCTAGTAGCTATCTGCCCACCAAATTTGGTAGTTCGAGCTGTAAGGATTTGCGAAATATGAGGATTTATCGGTTTTGAGTTATCGAATTTATCGATTTGCCAGCCCCCCAGTTATCGTAGAACCCCCATCTTGACACTTTAATTTACTATCCCATAGATAAAGAGAATTGGAAAGTTTCAAGTCTCTAGCTTGAAGGGTGTGGAAAAAAGTTGCGAACATACAGACGGACAGACGGACGGACACCATGACGGACATTGCACAAACCCAATATACTCTTTACCTTCGGTATCGAGTATAAAAAGGTTCGTACACTTGCAAGAAGCGTTTGTTGTTGTTGTTGTTGTTGTTGGGCCCAAACTGCTACTTTTTGTTGGTGTGATTGATTTAAAAAAACAACAAAACAAAATTTGGTGCGTCTAAAAAAATTACCCACACCAGAATATTTTATGGGGGTGGATTTGCCTACTTGCTGCTTATATAACTTAGACAAAACTAACTAACATTATTAATATGTTATTGATATGCAATTTCGAACAAGCATAGGGCGTTCACATAAGTGCGCGTGAATTTTGTACAAAGGAAGGCGTTTTATATAAAAAAAAAGACCTCGCGAATAAAAACACGACTGTATGTTCTGTGTATCGAGAATCAACTAAACTTCTTTATTTAAATTGGTTTACATGAAAGCTTAATTCTATCTTAAAATAATTGTTGATACAAATGTCTGGCTATTGACCTACTCATTGGCGTGTGCAGGTACATTTCCTGTTATTGCCAAATATGCAATGCTTGCATTTCCTGTTATTGTTCTGATTGGACTTATGACTTATTAGGAATTTAAAGAGTTCAATAACTCTTGCACTTTCATACTTTTGTTCTTATTTTCGACATTTTACTGGTGGGATCATACATAACTTCTCCCCCTTTTAGATAAGAATTCTCCTGAATTCTACTGTTATTTAAATGAATTTTAATTTTCTTGTGTTTCAATATAATAATTGCAATCAATATAATTATTAGTATTAAAATAGCTGCATTGCAAAAATATGTTATGTCTTTATGTGTATTAAAATTTTTTATGTTTAGCCAGTTAATTTTGTTATTTTGTATTTTTTCGAATGTAATTTGTTTCGTAAAGTTTTGCATTTGTTTTCTTTTTTCATATAATGTTATTTCATTTTCTTTTTCGTAAATGTTCGTAAAATAATTATTTTCTATATTGATTGTACAATTTGCAAATTGTATTAACATATTGTTTTCAATTTTAATTTCTTTACTATTACAGTTTTGATGAAGTGTTTCGTTATTTGCGTTCTTAATAACTAAAGTTTCTTCATCTAGTTCTATTATTTCCATTTCTTGTTTTTTAATTAATTTGCAGTTATTCTTGAATATACAATGTGTACTTATTTTCATTTCTTTTAATTTTTTATTCTTTTCGTATATATGTTATGTTTTTGTGGGTGAATATTACTTCTGATTTCTGCTCTATTTCAAATTTTTCTTTGTTCGGTATTGGTATTATTTGTAATATTTTAGTTGTTAAAAAATTCTTAGGTATTTCTATTGCAAAAATTAAAAAATTATTCTTAAACATTGCTGTAGCTAATTTTATATGATTTAGTATGTTGAAATTTATATTATACTTTGTAATTTCGTTATTCGTTAATATGCTTGGATGTAAAATGTTATATTTAGCTGCGACAACATTGTCCTGCAGGTGTTCTATTTTATCTTTTATTATTGAATTTTTATCTGTTGGTCGTAATATAAATTTTCTTGGTATCTGCTGTTCTCGTATTTGTCAATTGCATTTAATTGATTTTCGATTGCTATTCTATCTGACTTAATTATGTGTTCCATATATCTAATTGTGTCATTAAAATAAGTGTTTATGTAAACCTGTTTATTTAGTGATTCGTCCGTTTCTTGTATTTTTTCTTTAAAAGTTGATAGATGTGTTTCTATAATTTTTCTGTCTTCTTCGTCCATTGTTCCGAACAGCCATTTTGCTGCGCTACCTACTGCATTAACCAGGCCTCTTTTTGTATGAGTCCGATTGCCGTATAATGTGTTTAATTTATGTCTAGCCTCTGTTACTTGTAATTGTAGTATATGTTTGTTATCGTTGTAAATCATTTCTATGTTTTTCTCTATATTTTTCAAAATATTGTCAATGTCTTTTAAGTTTATTATATGTATTATTATGTCTGTTGCTATAACTATGTCTTGTTGTTTCATCGGTATTTGTGCGTAACCGTTTTCGTCAAGTATTTGTTGCGTCGTCAGTGTTCCTGATATTGTTGTCGTCATCATTAGTATTAGCATCGTCATCATTAGTGTTTTCTGTAAATTTATAGGCTCGTTTTATATTTGAGGGGTCAACATCTTTAAGTTTTGCTTTTTTAAATTTCGCCATTTCCTTGTGTCTGACTGCTTTATAGTTTTTTATGAATCATTCTTCACGATTCTCAACATAATTTTCTCTATTTTTGTTCCGAATTTTCAACATTTTTCCTTTTGCGTATTCTATATTTTCTCTGATTTTCTCCACTTCTACTTTATTATTTTGGGCTTCATTCGGTGTACATTTAATAGTAGAGTGATATCTGTCGTTATAATTTCTTACTGCTCTTTGCAACATCTGTTTCACTGAAATCTTTCCTGCTTCTGTCTTGTATATTATTCTGAATTTTTCTACTAATGAATTGTGTAATCTCTCTACATCTGCATTACCCGTTTGACTATTTGGTTTAGTCAAATGTAATTCAATGTTTTCTTGATTTAACAGTTCTTTCATTCTAATTGAATTGAACTCATTATCAGCTACAATCTGTTTTGGTTTTCCTATTTTTGTAAAATGTTCCTCTAACTGTTCGATTATTGTCGTATGGTTTCTGTCGTTTAAAAGGTATACTGCTGCGAATTTGGAAAATGTATCTATTATCGTCAGAAAATGTGTATTTTTTACTACATACGTGTCTATGTGTATAACCTGATTTTTTTCCGTTGTACTGTACTGTATTGTATTTGTGGTAGGATAATTCTGAGAAAATGCCTATTTTTCCTTTTTTTATATATCTTACGAAAATCTCTTCCATATTCGGGAAGTCATATTCTGCTATGAAAATTATTCTTTTCCCATGAATTATTTTCAATTCTTCTGTTTTTTCGTTTGTGATCACTATCTGTGTTTTGTATTTGTTTACTATCTCTTCTTTTATTGAAAAATGATCTAGTAAATTTTCCTCTGCTGAATGAACTGTCGCTATTGATGTGTCGTCTTCTACGTTTGCTATTATATTTATGTCTGATATATTGTCATTAATGTCATATTCTTCTTCCTTATTATTGCTGTCACATTCATAATCATTTTTTTCTAACCTACTTAGGTAATCGGCTACTCTATTTTATTTTCCTTTTAAATAATATATTTCAAATTGATATTCTCCTAGTTTCAATAACCACCTTTGATGTCTGGGTGAAATGCCTTTCCCTTTATACTTTGAATGTAAAAATTTTATTGGTTGATGGTCGGTTAATATTTTAAACTTTCTTCCATACAAGTAAGGTCTGAAGTAGTTTACACTCCAAAGTATTGCCAAAAATTCCTTATCTGTGGCTGAATAATTTCTTTCGTGTTTGTTAAGCATTCTTGATGCGAAACAAATTGGATGCCCTTCTTGGGAGAGGACCGCACCGATCGCGTAATTTGATGCGTCGGTCGTAAGTGTGAATGTTTTTCAAAATTTGGGTATCTTAATATTGGGTGTGAGCTGATGAGATTTTTAAGTTTTTCGAATGCTTCGATGTAAGTTGGATCTTTTGTATTTACTTTTGTGTCTTTCCTGAGGTATTTTGTCATTGGTTGTGCTACTTTAGCGTAGTCTTTAATAAATTTTCTGTAATATCCTGTTATGCCTAGAAATTTTTGAATTTGTTTTACTGTTTTTGGTAATAATAACTTCTCTATTACAATTATTTTGTTAGGGTTTGGCTTGGTACCTTCATTTGTTAAAATGTGTCCTAAAAATTCTGTTTCTCTTCTTATAAAATTACACTTGTCAACTTGTATTTTAAATTTTTTTCTCTAAAATTTCAAATATTTCTTTAATAGATTGAATATGTTCTTGCAACGATGTGCTAAAAATAAGTACATCGTCTAAATATACCACACACTTTTTGTTAATGTGATCTCTTAAAATTTCATTCATAAGCCTTTGAAACGTGGCAGGTGCGTTTTTTAGACCAAAAGGCATTCTTATAAATTCGTATAACCCGTGTGGCGTTACGAATGCCGTTTTCTTTCTATCTTCTTCCCTTACTAAAATCTGATGGTAGCCCTTAGCTAAATCTATTGTCGTGAAGTATTGTGCTCTTCCGAGTTTGTCAAGAATTGATTCGATATTGGGAATAGGAAACTTATCGTCAATAGTTATTTCGTTTAACTTTCTGTAATCTACTACTATTCGAAATTTTTTCTTTCCTGAATTGTCTAATTTCTTTTGTATTACTATTAGTGGGCTTGAATACCTTGAGTTGCTTTTTCTAATTATTCCTTGTTCTTCCATTTCTTTTATCTGTCTTCTAACTTCTTCCTCATGTTGAGGTGGGTATCTATATAATTTTGAATTTAGTTGCTCATCTGTAGTCGTCCGTATTTCATGTTCGATCTCGGTTGTGCTAGTCAATTGTTTCCCTTCTTTAAAGAATAGTTCACTGTATCGATTAACTATGTCCTAAATGTCCCAATTCCAAGCTATCAAATTTTTCGTTATTACATTCGAGTGTACAAATTTCTTCGTATCGGTATGAATTATTTATTATAATATTTACTTTATTATTCAAAGCTAAGATTTTCTTTTCAATATTGATGAACGCGTTCAAAAAGTTTAAAAGATCTATTCCTATTATAAAATTGTATTTTCTTCCTTTTAACGGGCCAACTTCCAGCGTACCCTAGCGTTATTTGGTAAATTGAATTCCCTAGGTGCATTTGTATGTATTTCGTACTCTATTGTATATCTGCCGTTTATTGTGCTGTAATGTTTGGGTCTGTTTAATTTTATTTTTCTGTAACTGTTTATTTGATTATTCACTAAACTTAATGTGGCACCTGTATCTATTAATGCTACATATTTCTGTCCTTCAATGTTAAGTTCCATTAAAGGTAGGCATTCCGAGGCTGCTTCGTAAAAAAAACAGAATTGTTTACCTCTGCCTCTTCGTAATAGTCTCCCTGATTCTGGTCGTTCTGTTCGTTTGAGTTGTTGTCGTTTTCATGGTAATTTTTATCATACGATTCATTGTGGCATGTGTTGTTACTCCTATTTCGTTCTGCTTCTACATTGTCTACTTCCATAGGTTCTGGGTTTCCAGACCTATATTGTCTTGTTTGTTGTGAGTTCGTTTGTTGATTATTCTGGTAATTCCTACTCTGTCCAGAGTTGTTACTTCTTATATTCTGTCTGTATAGTCCAGAGTTATTGTTTTTATAAATCTGCTGATGGTTCCTATTATTTTAGTTTAAATTCTGATTTGCGTTAAACTGCTGGTTGACTTGTTGATCGTATTGTTGATTCGTATTTTTATTTTGATAATTATTCTTATGATTTTGCTGTTGGGCGTTTGGGTTATAGCTATTGTTATTAACCCCTGGTTTCTATTGTATGATCCTGCTTCCGTATTATTTCTGTTGGGTCTTGGTTTTTTATATTGAAATCTGATGCAACTACTACGTAACATCATTATTCTTAATATTCTGTTTAGATCCTTTTCTTCGTATATTTTATCTAGTAATGTCCCTTGCGTCATCTCTTTAGCTGCATTAACTAACAAACTTTCTACATTGCTTAAATCTATAAAATTATCATTTTTATGGTATACAATAAGCTCGTCTGTCTTATATTTAATATTTTGCAGTTCTACTGCTAGCTCGCTTACCGAGATAACCTTCAGATCGCATATTCTCCTGTATATGTGGTGTGGTTCTGTGTCCGGCCGGTACCGTAGTTTTAACGTTGCTTTTATTAATTCCCAATTGTCCGGTTCGGGTACGTTGATGATGACATCCTTGGCTTGTCCTTGGATGGTTTTGTAGAATATCGTCCGGGTTGCCTCTCGCTTCAATTGTAGATCCTGTACTCCTTCGAGAAGGTACTCCAGCTGCTGAAGAATGAGTTGATTGATATATCTCCTGTCCCCGTAAACGTTGCTAGGTGGTTCACATTTTTAAGTATGCGCTCTTGCTGGGCCATGTTATTACTGGTGCCTTGCAACTGTAGATATGCTTGTCGCAATTGTTCTAGTTGGCTTTCTCTAAGGGCCAGTTGCTCTAAAATGTCCGCCTGTGGCATATTTTGGTTTTCTTGTGCCATCCTGTTCTCGTCGTAGTAAGCAGATCTTTTCTGCTTTCTAGAGGCCAGTTTGAGTTGTTCTGTTTTTAATCGATTTGCGCTCGACTTATTGTTTTTGATACACTTTATTAACTGATTTTAAGTTAATCTTTTAAAGTTTTGAATACAAGTAATTAACTGATTTTTAGTTAATCCTTTAAAGTTTTTAATACAAGTTATTAACTGATTTTTAGTTAAGTCTTGGTTTGTATTTTACTTTATAAGTTTACTTTTGTATTTGCACTTTATTAGTCTTGTGTTGTATTTGCACTTTACACTTTGTAAAACTGGAAACTGATTTTTAGTTCCTTTGTTTGTTCGTGCTTACTTTTTTCTACCGTTGTCCTTTGCCTCAATTTATTTATTTGGTTCGGATTATCACTGGATCTTATTTAAAAACAAGATCCTACCGGCTGCGCCAATTTTGTACAAAGGAAGGCGTTTTATATAAAAAAAGACCTCGCGAATAAAAACACGACTGTATGTTCTGTGTGCCGAGAATCAACTAAACTTCTTTATTTAAATTGGTTTACATGAAAGCTTAATTCTATCTTAAAATAATTGTTGATACAAATGTCTGGCTATTGACCTACTCATTGGCGTGTGCAGGTACATTTCCTGTTATTGCCAAATATGCAATGCTTGCATTTCCTGTTATTGTTTTGATTGGACTTATGACTTATTAGGAATTTAAAGAGTTCAATAACTCTTGCACTTTCATACTTATGTTCTTATTTTCGACATTTTTACTGGTGGGATCATACATAACTCGTGTTGCTCTTAAGATAATAAAATAATTACAACAATTACCCATTCCACTACTGTCGCCTGTTTGTCCCACAAGCTGAGCTCGATCGCGAGCGAGAATACTAAAACAAAACAATGGGCAATGACGCCTTTGAGTCCCGCAAGCAAAGTGTCATAAAAAAAAGGTTCGTACACTTGCAAGAAGCGTTTGTTGTTGTTGTTGTTGTTGGGCCCGCACTGCTACTTTTTGTTGGTGTGATTGATTTAAAAAAACAAAAACAACAAAACAAAATTTGGTGCGTCTAGAAAAATTACCCACACCAGAATATTTTATGGGGGTGGATTTGCCTACTTGCTGCTTATATAACTTAGACAAAACTAACTAACATTATTAATATGTTATTGATATTCAATTGCGAACAAGCATCTCTTAATTTTAGCTTTTAATATTTATATGTGCTCTTCGATGCTTTCTCTATATCAACGCAGTTTAGGTGTGCTATTGGTAGGATTTTATTATCAATTTGAATGTCTCCCAATATAAATTTACCCAGATCGAACAGCCAAGCAATGATAAGGATTTTAACTAAACATAAATCTGGTCTTAAAATATGTCACTTAAATGGTCAGAGTCTATGTAATAATATGGAGGAGTTTAGCTATATGTTTGTAAATTCAAATGTTTATATTGTGTGTGTTTCAGAAACGTGGTTTGTCCCTGAGTTGGAGAATTCGTCAATTGTCTGTCCTGGTTACAACTTGTATCGTTCTGATCGTGTCTGTCACGCAGGGGGAGTTGCAATATTTGCCACAAATAGACTGAAGTGTAAAGTTGTATGTAAAGAGCCAGTTGACAGTCCAATAGAGTATATTTTTATTAACATTACTAATTCAATCTGTGATAAAAAAACTGCTTGTTGGTTGTATTTATAGACCACACAAGAATATTGACTACTCTAGCCTTATAGATTTGTTATCGAATTTAACACTGCGGTATACTGACGTTATATTAACAGGTGACTTGAACAGTAATGTTCTAAAGGAACAACATCTAACTGATGAAATGCTGTCACTTGGCTTGTCACTAGCAAACTCGACGATACCGACGCATTACTCACGCAATACAAGTACGCTACTAGACGTTATATTTGTTAATAATAAAGACAACATATTACTATATGACCAACTATCTGTACCGGCGTTCTCTAAGCATGACCTTATCTTCCTGACTTATGATATGCATTTTATATATTCAAAACAAACAATTACTTTTAGAGATTTTAAAAACATTGACCAACAATCCCTATTTGAAGCATGCTGCACTTGTGACTGGGATGGCATTTACCGCCTCCCATCCGTTGACACCCAAATAACCCTGCTGCAGCATAACGTTGATTATCTCTTCAATAAGTTTATTCCACTGAGATATAAAATTGCAAAACCAACTCTCAAGTCTTGGTTTAATAATGATATTAAAAGTGCAATAAAAAAGAGGGATGAGGCGTACGATAAATGGAAACGTTACAGGACGGACTATTACTATCGACTCTTTAGAACTAACAGACGAAACGTTAATGAATCTATTAAAAATGCTAAGCGAAATTTCTTTAGTAATAAGTTTAGTAGTGCAATATCTACCAAAGAAACCTGGAAGACATTAAGCAATATGGGTGTTGGAAAAGGAAAATCTGTGATATGTGATGACGAAGATGTAGATGTACTTAACAACAAATTTGTTAGCTTAAATGTTCCAATAACTGTGAGTAATCCGTACGTAAACTGTGTGCCGTTAATCAACTGTAGCAATTGTTTTGAATTTGTATGTGTCAACCAATGTGATGTCCTGCATGAAATGCTAAAAATTAAATCAAACGCTATAGGCTTAGACAACACAAGCCCAAAATTCATAAAATTAATTTTGCCACACATAATCGGTCACATAACACACGTTATAAATACTGCCATTACATCCTCCACTTTCCCAGAGCATTGGAAACTGGCAAAAATTATACCCATTCCAAAACTAAACAACGAGTTCAGGCCAATTGCCATACTACCATTCTTATCTAAGGTATTTGAAAAACTATTGGCAAGACAAATTAATAGCTTCATTAATACAAATTCGCTTCTGAACAAAAAGCAATCTGGCTTTAGGGCGAATATGAGTTGTACAACGGCGATTTTAAAGGTACTAGTTGAGGACATTCGGGCAAAAATGGATGATAGTGATGTGACGCTGCTTACACTTCTAGACTATAGCAAAGCATTCGACACGGTAAATCACGAAATTTTATTGACAAAGCTAAGCAATATGTTTTATTTTTCGCAAACCGCAATTAAACTAATGTCCTCATACCTAAAAAATAGGAAACAAGCCGTTGTAACCCAGAGTGCTACTTCAAGTTTAATGTCAGTAACACGTGGTGTTCCGCAGGGCTCTATACTAGGACCTCTCCTTTTCTCTATTTATATTAATGATTTGCCGAGTGCCCTGTCCAATTGTGAAGTACATATGTATGCTGATGATGTTCAAATGTATGTTAGTCGTCCCATTTATCAAATAAATGAATGTATTGAAATGTGTAATTCTGATCTGTTACGTATTAGTGTGTGGGCTAAGGAAAATGGTTTGTGTATAAATCCGTCAAAATCTAAGTGTTTAGTTATGTATAAAAAATACCTGAATACTGATATTCTTACTAAACTTAGAGTAGACAATAAATCTATAGATTTTGTTGACAAGGCCGTTAATCTCGGGATAACGTTTAATAGAACCCTGGCCTGGAACGACCAGGTAAATAAAGCTGTGGGGAAAACATATGGAGCCCTCCGACAACTTTCCCCGACCCAGCAATTTTTGCCAATTAAAATAAGAACAATGATCGCAAAAACCTTACTGATACCCATCCTTTTATACGGTATTGAAATTTTTGGCAAATGCGATGCAGCTAGCCTACATAAACTCAAAGTCACATTTAATAATATTGCTCGGTTCGTGTATGGGCTGAAAAGAACTGACCACGTAACTGACTATGCGAAGAAGCTTGCCGATCTTGATTTTGCGCATCTAATAGATTTTAAAATACTCGTCCTCCTACATAAAATTATCTTTACTAAAAAGCCAGACTATTTATATGATTTTTTAAGATTTACTTCATCACAAAGAGTTAACAACCTAATAAGTATACGAACCAAATTGTCATGCTCAAATAGGCAATTCTATGTCTCTGCTGTTCGACTCTGGATAAATTACCGTCAGATTTAAAATGTACCAAGAGCGCATCTTTGTTTAGTAATAAGTTAAAAGCACACTTTAGTAGATAAAAAAAAAAAAATTAAATAAATAAAAAAAAAAAAAAAAAAAATAAAAAATAAAAAACAATTAGATCTATAAGACACATTAAATTAGATAAACCATAAACCCAAATTCAAAGCCATTGTAATAATAAACATATTCAATCAGAAAATTAAACAAATACTAATACTCTTAGAAATATTACTTAATTTGAAAAGAAAATTGTTACTAATAACTAAGAATAGGGTAGGTTACTAAATTATAATACATGATACTAAGTTAATGATTAAAAATTGTGACTAGTGCACTAAAATAAAAGTTATATAACTTGTAGCACTAGGAAAATGCAAATAAATAAATAAATAAATAAATAAAAATAGGGCGTTGACATAAGTGCGCGTGTTGCTCTTAAGATAATCAGGTAATTACAAATCTCGCTCCGATCATGTTCCTTTGATGTTGCTCATTTACGTTCACTCTCTATTTTATGTGCGCGCTTTGCATGTCAATCATAAAGTTTATTAGCCCTAACTCCTCCGCACACACTAAATTAAAGCTAAAGGCAATATGCAATTCACTTAGCTGCAGCCTCTTAGATGTGTTTTGCGTTAATTCAGTGCGTGCGAAGAAGGTAGCGGTACTACGCTCTTTGTTAGACTTGCAGAGCGCGCGCATACATTGTAAATGCATGCATACATTGTTGACTTCTGAAGCAAGCTAAAAGAAAGCAAAAAAATGTTCACCAAATATATACCGTGCAAAAACAAACACACTAACAAATAGAAACTTAAGAAAATGTAATCTACATCAGCAGCAGTAGCATGCATTGCAAATAAATCTTACAAAATTGATTGACTGAACTTACCGCATATACATATAATATATACATACATATAATTGGGTCAGAAATACTTCCATCTACCTGTTACATACATTTGCACAAAAGCAATATACCCTCTGGTCTGTAGATCAAATGGTCATTCGCCAAGCAATAGCGTTCTGTGTACACATCGAGAATAGGCAAATGCAAAGAAAATACAAGCTAAACACTTGCAAGTTGCTTCGAAATACAAAGTACAAAATTTTAATACCCTATGTTTTAAAATTTCATAAACAGCCATTGCTAACAATTTGTTTTCGGTATTTAATTAACAAAATAATTTTATTTTTATACAGATTGTTTTTATCAATTATTTAATGCCAATAAGAAAGGTAATATGTATTATGAATAATACATTTTTATATATTGCATTTATTAATTAATAAGTCAATTAAGTATATACCACCCTTTTTTACTAAGCAGCCGCAGCAACAGCAGGAGCAAAAGCATCATAAACGGCAGCAAGCGAATGCAATGCAATGTGCGGTACAACTAATCTTTGTCTCGCACTTCGCTCACTTTGCGAAAAAAAATCGCGAGTCCGCTATTTCGTCATTTCTCTATCCACCGCTGTTTGTTTACAATGTCTTCGCCGCATTCGATCTCAGCAAGCAGAACTTAAGAGAGCGATGTCACGTTAAATGCTCTTTGTGCGACTGGTTTAAGCGCATGAATATGTGATATTATTGTTTTCTGTAGATGAGATCAATTCACAGAAATAACTGTAACTCTTTCAGCTCTCAGAGAATTTTTAAATTTTTACTTCAGTGTGCCATTTTCGTATTGGCTTATTTCATTTCCAAAAGTGACTGACCATGAATGGTTATAATTATTGGGTTCCGGTGACACCCCAGCAATATTTTTTGCCGCCGCTTCAGCATCAGCAGCAACAGCTGTTCCAGCCACAGCAGCAGTTCTATCCACAGCAGCAGTTCCAGCCACAGCCGCAGTTCCAGCCACAGCAGCAGCAGTTCCAGCCACAGCAGCAGCCCCAGCAACAGCAGCAGCGCCAGGCAAAACAAAATCATGTCAAGCTGCGCCACCAAAATTTTAAATCGCTGCATAACAAAATTTTTCAATTGAATAAAAAATGAAATTTTATTATTAAAAAACAAAAGAATATAGAAATTCAAAACAAAAAAGCGTTTCAAGCAATGAAATCAGAGCTTGAAAAAAAAATGCCAAGAGGAGGTGCAAAAGCTGCAACATGAGTTGCAAACTGTAAAAATTTCTGAAAAATAAATTTTTTATTATTTATTACCCTTAATTATCATAGTTTATTTTCTTTTGTTGGAACGAGAACTACCTTTTCGTTATCGTTATGTACATTTGGTCTTTGTATGAATTTTGTACAAGCAAGGCGCGTACACTTAAGTACGTTTGTATTTATGTGTGTGTGATTGTGTTTGCATCGATCCGATTATAACTTTTGAGTTGGCTTTTGTAACTTTAGTTGGTTTTCTAATGCACATACAAATGTGTTCATCGACATATGTGTGTTGAACGGAAGGACGGACAGGCAGACGGACATGGCTATATCCACTAGGTTGTTGATGCTGATCAAGAATTTATATACTTTATGGGGTCGGAGATGCTACCTTCTGCCTGTTACATACTTTAGCACAAAAAAAATATACCCCTTTTTACCTATTTTAGGGTATAAAAATAACTGTGAATGCAAAAAATTTGTTCTTGCGGTTTTTGTCTATCGCTTTCGGCTTATGCACATACGAAATTGGTTTCCTATGTTTCTGTACTATAGACGTGACATCGCTCTCTTTACGAAAACTGCTTGCTGAATTCTAATGCGGGTGCGATTGGCTATAAACAAACCAGTGTGTTTGCGAAAACACAGGCATATTTTTGCAAAGCGCAAAGCAATATGCCGATAGCAAAGAGGAATAACGTTGCGTGGTTGCCAGCTGGCATTTGCTGCGTGCCTGTTAAAGTCAAGTTTCAAATAGTTACATTTTTGTCTGTTTTGCCTGTTTGTTAGCAAAATTAATATTTTTGGATTGTCTGTTTGTGGGTCAGGGGGCGGAGAGCAAGCGTCTTTAAAAAATACATTATTATTATTAGTATACGTTTATACTTCTGCCGGGGCCGCCAATTTTGTAAATATGCATTAGTATTGTATGCGTGTGCGTTGAACACATTTCTTGCTGAAAGATTTTTGACATTTATGATTTTTGATGCCCAGAATTTGCAATAATGTTGACTAAGAGATACACTAATCCTTTAACATTATTTGTTCATATATGGCAAATCGACTCGCCTAATGATAATGAACAAGAATACCTATATATAATTTGGTCAGAAATACTTCCATCTACCTGTTACATACATTTGCACAAAAGCAATATACCCTCTGGCCTGTAGATCAAATGGTCATTCGCCAAGCAAAAGCGATCTGTGTACACATCGAGAATAGGCAAATGCAAAGAAAATACAAGCTAAACACTTGCAAGTTGCTTCGAAATACAAAGCACAAAATTTTAATACCCTATGTTTTAAAATTTCATAAACAGCCATTGCTAACAATTTGTTTTCGGTATTTAATTAACAAAATAATTTTATTTTTATACAGATTGTTTTTATCAATTATTTAATGCCAATAAGAAAGGTAATATGTATTATGAATAATACATTTTTATATATTGCATTTATTAATTAATAAGTCAATTAAGTATATACCACCCTTTTTTACTAAGCAGCCGCAGCAACAGCAGGAGCAAAAGCATCATTAACGGCAGCAAGCGAATGCAATGCAAAGTCCTTCATAAGAATGTTGTCGAAGCAATGGTCTTTACTGGCAGTGGTATAGGGGAAACGGTTTTTATACCGAGAATTCCATTAATACCTTCTGACTCTGAATTGCCATTTCAATTTAAAAGATTGCAATTTCCTTTAAAAGTTTGCTTTGCCCTAACAATCAATAAATCACAGGGACAAACTCTCAAATTAGCCGGACTAGATTTAAGACACAATTGCTTCTCTCATGGCCAATTTTATGTAGCCTGCTCAAGAGTCAGTTCACCAAAAAGTTTAGTTGTATTAGCACCTGACGGAAAAACAACCAATGTCGTTTGTCAAGAAGCTCTTAACAGCTGTTAATAATTGCAAATTAAATTCAACAAATGGATAAGGCCTACTGGGGAAACCACAATAAAAAATTACGCACCTGATTCTCTACCTCAATGGTGGCGTGGAAAGAGAATATTAAATACTTTGCTTTAATTTGTTGTTAAATATTTTCTAATTTATTTATTTTACATCTTTCTTTTATTGCTAAAATAATATAAACTATCTGCGCAGCGAAGTAAGCGGGGCACTTACTATGTCGTATAAACGGAAATGTAGGATTTCATCAGATGTGCAAGTGAATACACAGGGGCTTCAACACACGGTTATTTTCAAACGTTTTAATTGCTTGCATTCGAAAATCGAGCGCGCATCGCGAGGGGGGTTGGCGAGCGAAGCGAGCAGGGGGGCTTAGTTATAAATGAGTTCAATGTTTTTTTTATACCCTTAACCTATAAAATGGGTAAATAAGGGTATAATGGTTTTGTGCAAAAGTATGTAACAGGCAGAAGGAAGCATCTCCGACCCCATAAAGTATATATATTCTTGATCAGCATCAACAGCCGAGACGGTATAGCCATGTCCGTCTGTCCGTCTGTCTGTCCGTCTGTCCGTCTGTATGAACGCGTGGATCTCAGAGACTACAAGAGCTAGAGACTTCTGATTTTGTATTTAAGTTCTCCCATACCATGAGCAGAACAAGTTTGCTTCAAATTATCGATAACTATTCTGGTTTCCGATATACACATAATATCGATAACAATAAAATATCGAATTTGGAAAATCTAAAAATGAGGGTTGAAGAAATGGATAATGATAGAATTTTTCTGAAAATTTCGTCCAAATCGGTTGAGAAACTCCGGAGATATTGAACTTAATCGATGGAAGCTAAGCCAGTATACCAAAGTCTTACATAAATTTAATTTATTTATTGCAACTGGGTTCAGGTTATCTTCTAGTCGGGCTCTCCCGACTAGAGCCTTCTTACTTGTTCTTCTTCATGCTCATTGATTTTATCTTCTCAAAAAAAAAAGCTTTCAAACCTTCTTTGTTTTAAATTTTTTTGTGCGTCTATTTCATTTTCTGCCCGTAATAGTTGTGAAGCTTTTATTCCGTTTTTAAGAACAGCTAATTTTGGAATCCACAATTGTTCATCTATCGGAACAATCGATTAACTTTTCTGATAGTTGCTGGGAATTTAAAAACGGAACACAGGCAAGAAATTTTCTGACAACTTTTTTTTTTATACAGAGTTTCACATAAAAATTCCGTTTCGCAGCTGCTGGGAAAGGGCCTTTACAGGGTAAACTTAAAGCAATTAAAGTCCAAGCAAAGTCGGAAGATAATTATAGAGTTTTGACATAGCATCCAAGCAACCAAAAAATAAATGATTATACGTATCAACTTAAAAGCTGCAAGGGCGTATTAAAAGGCTTAGAACCTGATGTAAGACCAGAAGATATAAAACAGGCGATGCAGGAGAAAGTATTTCGATTGAAAACAGTCATTAACATCCTAAACAGGAACAGGACGCTTATAAAAAACAAGTGGAAACGTTGCAGTCGTACGCAACCGACTGCGGCATACTCGATAGCAGTATTAAAATCGGTAATAAGAGGCCTGATTGCAAAGGGGTACGGTTGCGGCAGGGGTGTACGATGCCTTACAGATTCTCCGATGGTGATGGGGATGCCACCAGTTATCTTCCTTCCAAATTTGGTGACTCTAGCTCAAAGTTTGTAAAAGGTGTGGAAAGGGGGGCTGGGGGCGGTATGGGTGGGTGTGGCATCCTAAATTTTGATGCAGATCTTTGTGAAACGTCAATTGCTATCTGCCTTCCAAATTTGGTGACTCTAGCTCAAAGTTTGTAAAAGGTATGGAAAGGGGGGCTGGGGGCGGTATGGGTGGGTGTGGCATCCAAAATTTACATGCAGATTTATGAGGACTGTCAATTGCTATCTTCACACCAAATTTGGTGACTCTAGCTCAAAGTTTGTAAAATGTTAGGAAAGAGGAGGATGGAGAGGAATGGGTGGGCGTAGCTTTGGGGGTCGTTGCCAGCTATCTTCCTACCAAATTTAGTGGCTCTAGCCTCACAGCTCTGGAAGATACACGCATTCCCGTTTTTGACGAAGCGTTGGGGTGGATGTGGGGGTCTAGGGCAGTATTGGCGGGCGTGGCATCCAAACTTTTGTTGCAGTTTTTGGGGGGTCATCATCCCTTATCTTGGCACCGAATTATGTGGCTATAGCTCAAAAACTGTGGGAGATATAGGCTTTTTTTACTTTAAAACTCGGGGGGCTGGGAGCGGAATGGTTGGGCGTGGCTTCAAAATTTTTGATGCAGTTTTTTGGGGTTGCTAGTAGCTATCTGCTCACCAAATTTGGTAGTTCTAGCTGTGAGGATGTGCGAAATATGTAGATTTCTCGATTTTTAGTTATCGAATTTATCGATTTGCCAGCCCCCCAGTTATCGTAGAACCCCAATCTTGACACTTTAATTTACTATCCCATAGATAAAGAGAATTGGAAAGTTTCAAGTCTCTAGCTTGAAGGGTGTGGAAAAAATTTGCACACATACGGACGAACAGACGGACAGACACCATGACGGACATTGCACAAAACCAATATACTCTTTACCTTCGGTATCGAGTATTAAAATTTAAGCCAGAAACAAAGATGCTTTAAAAAAACGAGGTGCACTCAATATCAAAACTTCAGCTTTTACTGCACCACAGCATCACCGTAGAAGAACCGAACAAACGAAATTGTTCGGTACAATGTATGAACTGACATGAGTTCGGCCATACAAAAGCCTACTGTACTTTGCGCTCGGTATGCGTATACTATAGGGAACTGCATTACTCCGCCAGTTGCCCAGCAAGCAATGATACTAGCAAAAAGTTTTTAATCAACTGCGAAGGCATGCACACAGCCAACTACACAGGCTTCTCTGTTTAAAAGGAACTTAAAACCCAAATCCACCAGCGTTCTACCACTGTAAGCTCGCAACACGTACCTTCACTTCATCGAAACACAATCCTGACGTCTTCTCTTCGTCTGTATCCAGCTCATAACTTGACCCCGACTTTGCAACCAAAGAACGCAAACTTCTCAAGTGCTTCAAGATCAGAAGTGGCTATTCCTGCCTCAAACACACCGTATTCATAAGAAATCAAGTGAGCACAAACGCTGCAAAGGAGCAGCTTCGAAGAAGCCTTGAATCTTTAAAATGTACCCTGCAGCAGAGCATGAAAAAGTTTATGTTATCCAGAGTGATGGCACGATTAATCATATGGTTAGTATAGTTTGAAAATAATCGAAATTTTTGTAGGTATTTTTTTACGTATGAATCTGCCTTAAGCATTATCGATGACAAATCAAAAGAGAAATACAAAATCTATCGTTAATCAGCCTTCGCTATAATAGGTAAAAGATAACAATTAATAATAAAAAATTGTATAAGAATCACTTTAAAAATTTCATTGCATTACTAAAAGTAAACAAGTGAAAACGTTGAAGTCGGATGCAACCGACTGCGGCATACTCGTTACCAGTATTTAAATCGGTAATAAGAAGCCTGATTGCAAAGGCGTGCGGATGCGGCAGGGGTGTACGCTGTCTCAAAGATTGTCAGATGCAGATGGGGATGCCACCAGCTATCATTCTTCCAAATTAATGACTCGAGCTCAAATTTTGTAATAGGTGGGTGGCTGAGGGCGGTATGGGTGGGCGTCGCATCCAAATTTTTGTTGAAGACCTTTGTGAAATATCAATTGATATCTTCATACCACATTTGGTGACTCTAGCTCAAAAATTGTAAAATGAGTGGGAAGGTGGGATGGGGGCTGTTTTGGTGGCGATTACAACTTTTTGATGCAGATCTTTGTGTAATGCCAATTGATTCTTCATATCAAATTTGGTGACTTTTGCTCAACAGCTCTGAAAGATACTTACATTCTTGTTTTTAACGAAGCGTTGGGGCAGCTGGGAGTGGCTTGGGCGGTATTGGATAGCGTAGCTTCCGAAGATTTGATGCAGTTTTTTGGGGGTCACCATCACCTATCTTGGTGGCTCAAAAACTGTATTAGATATAGGTTTTTTTGTTTTAAATTGTGGGAGGGTTGGGGCGGAACTGTTGAGCGTGGCTCCAAAATTTATGCAGTTTTTTGGGATTTGCTAGTAGCTATTTTTTTTAACCAAATTTGACAGTTCTAGATATAAGGGTGTGCGAAATATGTGGATTTATTCGTTTTGAGCTATCGAATTTATCGATTTGCCATTCCCTAAATTATCGTTGAACCCCATCTAGACACTTTAATTTACTATGCCGTAGATTCAAAAAATTCGAGTCTCTAGCTTGAAGAGTGTAGAAAAAAATCACTGACAGATGGTCAAACGGACAAACACCATGACGGACATTGCACAAACCCAATATACTCTTTACCTTCGGTAACGATTATTAAAACAATAAAAATTTTTATTCAATGCACAATTAGCAGAAAAACCGATTAATCGGTTATTAATTAACAATTAATTGTAATTATTATCATACCCTTACAATTAATCATTTGATTAATAAATCGGTTAAAAAAAAAACAAATTGCCATCACTAGTTATCCACGCAGACAACTATGCAAGTTATAGTGCGTAATCAAAATCTTTTTATAAAAATGCTTGCATCGCAACAGTCAAAATAATCAATGGCTGTGCTACGAAAATATACGTGGAACGCTTATGATGTCTCACAGCATAAACTTGAGTAAGCTCAATTCTTACTCAATAAGCACATCGACGTAATGCTATTTTCCAAAAGACACCTTACAAGCAAATATAGTAACTTTAATATTAGTTAATATTCAACGGTACAAATCATCCCGATGGTAGGCCAGAAGGCGGAACTGGTATTTTGATCAGAAGCCAAGTCAAGCACGACCACTATAAAAAGTTTGCTGAAAACATTTTACTGGCCACATCTCTAAAAATACACTTGGATAGTGTTAACCAGCTTACTCTAGCCGCAGTATACTGCCTCCCGCGTTATACCATATTTGAAGACCAATTTATGGAATTTTTCAACTCATGAGGAGATCGCTTTATAGCAGCAGGAGTCTATAAAGCCAAGCACGCACACTGGGGATCTCGTTATGTGACTCCAAAAGGAAAGCAGATCTATAATGTGATTATAAAAGTTAATAACAAGCTCAACCACGTTTCTCCTGGCAGACAAACATCCTTGCCATCAGATTCCAAAGAACTACCCGATTTGATTGACTTTGCAGTTACCATAAATATTTCGCGTAGTCTGATAAGCGCCCAGTACCGTTCGGATCTATCTTTCGATTACTCGCCTTTTCTAATAAATCTACTACGACACCCAGAATCCATAAATCAATCTGGTAAGTTGACTTCACAAAAAACTAACTGGCTTAGTTACAAAAAATATATAAGCTCACACAGTCAGCTCAACCCACGTAGCTGAAATTGATAGTATTCTTACCTTAACGCCTCAAACAGCAAAAACAATACACAACTAAACGAAGACAAATCAACAATTTGACGAGACTGGCAATCGTATCGCCGTCGCGACGGCAAAGCAAAAACTAAAAGACACCACACGTAGACTCAAATAAGCGTTAAAGTACGAAGAACAATACGCTCAACGCAGAAATATCGCGCAATTATTAGCCACCAGTACGAAAAACTCATGGTCGAGAGCTCACCCATCTTTCACCGATAGAAACAGTAATGCCTTTACGAAACCTCGCAGGTGGCTGGGCCCGCAGTGATGAGGAAAGAACTAGCACCTTTGCCACTCTCTTTCAAAAAGTGTTCCAACCTAATACAGCTACAAATACGTTTGCACTGGCGTCTGTTTCAATCGGCTTTCAGAATCAAAATGAGCTAATGAAGTTTCATCCGAATGAAATCGTTAGAATCATTAAAGATCAATTGAATCCAAAAAAATTTCCAGGCGGTGACCCAATAACCCCAAAGATTATTATTGATCTTCCTTACCATGCGATCCCAGCTCTTCAATAAAATCACCTAACTTGGCCGCTATCCAGACAGAAGGAACAAGTCAATCATTATGACACCAAAGCCTGGAATAGATCACACAGTTCCCACGTCGTATAAACCTATAAGCTTATTATTGTGTCTATCAAAACTTTTCGAAAAATGTTTGCTGTCCCGGATAAATCCATTCCTGAATCATAACATAACATAATCCCGTCACACTAATTTGGCTTTCGTGAAAAGCACGGAACAATTGAGCAGGTTAACAGAATAACATCAGAGATACGAAGCGCGTTCGAAAATAGAGAATACTGCACTGCAATATTTCTGGATGTTTCTCAGCCATTCGACAAAGTTTGTTTGGAAGGTCTAATGCATAAGAACAAAACAATGCTCCCAAACAACACACATAAGCTGCTTAAGTCGTACCTATACGACAGGAAGTTCGCAGTAAGGTCTCATCGCACACAAATCATCTCGCGAGAGGACTCACAAGGCTGCGCAGCCGATCCCGTCTTCGTCGTAACGACTTACCAACGCAGCGATGATTTTTAGGGAAGCGCACTCAGAATAAAGTCAAAAAAGAAAATGAACTGTTAGCTAAGATTTATTAATAAGATTTGTATACTTATTGTTAGTTTTCTAATTCACTAGAAAAGATTCAATAAATAAGGCCAGCAATCAAAAAAAAAAAAATAAAACATAGTGGCGCATAGTTAATTTTGGCTATGCCAAGACTATGATACCCTTCACACAGCCCAATCAATACTCCCCCCTCTTATGTTTCTGTGCAGTTGTTGGTAATTTTTCGCTAATATTTTTACTCTTGAGCGTCATTTACTTGTTCGTTTTCGACAAAAACAACATATTGACATCTAGGTACTTGAAAGTGCACGACAGAGACAACTATCAAGTACGATATGGTAAATTTGTATGGTGGCTATGTCGTAGAATGCTCCGATCGGGATGAAATTTCATAGTAAACAAACCCTACATGATCTAAGCAATCTGTGAAAGTTTCATCAAGATCGGTTCAGCAGTTTGGCCGGAAATCGTGTTGATATGGTAAATTTATATGGTGGCTGTATCGTAGAATGCTCCGATCGGAATGAAATTTCATAGTGAACAAAGCCGACATGATCTAAGCAATCTGTGAAAGTTTCATCAAGATCGGTTCAGCAGTTTGGCCGGAAATCGTGTTGAAACAGACAGACGGACAGACAGACGGAGGGAGGGACAGACGGACGGACGGACGGACAAACGGAAATCAATTCCTGAGCTCGTCCTGATCATTTTGATACATAGTTTATGGGGTCTCCCATCATTCCTTTAAGGCGTTACAAATTCATGACAAAGTCAATATACCCTGTGAAGGGTATAAAATAAATGTTTATTTGTATTTTGGCAATTAGAGAGGGCACTCAAAACAAATAAAGCAAGTTGTTTATATATAAATAAACTAACACTAAAGTAAACGTATTATGTATTCATATACTGAAAATCAGCTATTTGAATTTTTTCGACTATAATTGAATATTAGGACAAAGGTTATTTTTACATTGCGCAGTTTGTGCGTCTCATATACGACCAGCCAGCACGTTGCTTGCTTTGTTTCAGTTTTGCTTTGCGTTCAGCGGCGAAAATTTTCCGATCAGAGACCACAGATAAGTCATATTTTTCCATATGTTTTTTTGCATTTTGCCAAGTGGCAATTCCTTCGCAAACATAGTTATCTAACTGGTGCTAATAAATATGTCATGTAGAAATACAAAATCACTAACACACTAACACTAGCCAGCCCAAACAAAATAACAAAAATCAGTAGAAATCCCAGCAAAACAGCAAACAGATATAAATATATATGAATCTGGGTATAATGCATAGCTTCACTAAGGCAACGTCGCAAAATGTAAAAAATGATAATACGTCTGACGTAGACACGCTCATATGTTTATAGGAGGAAAAGAAGGGCGAGCAGCAAGCGAAGAAGCGACTGCGCTCTGCAAAATCGCTCTCTATGGGCATATACTCAGAGCATGGCTGGCTGGCTGTGCTATGAGAAAACAAAAGCGTATAACAGTCGCCAAGCTGAGTGACTTGATATACTCAGGCACGAAATGCGCTGGCAGAGAAAAAAGCAGCAGCAGCGCTTTGTGAGAGAGGTGTCGCCACGATTGCCTATTCCAACTGGCAGTCAGAATTTGGCCTCATGACGACTCTATATAAGTTTCATTCTTGTTGCTCAGAACACTCCGTTCAAGTCAATAACGCCCACATAAAAGGGCAAGTGCATAAATTATATCCACATATAATTTTTTTTTCCATCGCTTCAAAAAAAACTCAGCTGGCATAATTGCTTTGCATATGCATTGCAAAGTGAACGTACATATTGACAAGCATATGCCGGCAAACTCACATACATACATACGTTGGTCACTGACTCCAAGCCGTTATCGTTGGCTGCTCAAGCAACAGATGTCAGTAACTAACGGTTTGTGATACCCTATCTTTTTTTATACCCTTAACCCATAAAATGGGTAAATAAGGGTATAATGGTTTTGTGCAAAAGTATGTAACAGGCAGAAGGAAGCATCTCCGACCCTATAAAGTATATATATTCTTGATCAGCATCAACAGCCGAGTCGATATAGCCATGTCCGTCTGTCCGTCTGTCTGTCCGTCTGTCCGTCTGACCGTCTGTCCTTCTGTCCGTCTGTCCGTCTGTATGAACGCGTGGATCTCAGAGACTACAAGAGCTGGAGACTTCTGATTTTGTATTTAAGTTGTCCTATACCATGAGCAGAACAAGTTTGCTTCAAATTATCGATAACTATTCTGGTTTCCGATATACACATAATATCGATAACAATAAAATATCGAATTTGGAAAATCTAAAAATGAGGGTTGAAGAAATGGATAATGATAGAATTTTTCTGAAAATTTCGTCCAAATCGGTTGAGAAACACCGGAGATATTGAACTTAATCGATGGAAGCTAAGCCAGTATACCAAAGTCTTATATAAATTAAATATATTTATTGCAACTGGGTTCAGGGTATCTTCTAGTCGGGCTCTCCCGACTAGAGCCTTCTTACTTGTTTTATTTTGTTTATTTTTTTTATTTTAATTTTTAATACCCTTTCCGAAATTGGGGTATATTAATTACTTCATAAATATTATTTAATTTTTTATATATATAAAAAAAATTATTTACATTATTACAAATTATTATTATTATTCCATATTCCACTTTTAATACACTGGACTTGCTCATGCACATGAATAATAACAACAAAATATAACACAATAATATCGGGCCGCCTACAACACAAACAGACAAATAAATAAATACATTTTCAATAAGGCGGCCGATCACAAACACAATTACCACTAACTTAACCCATTAAATACAACATGCGTCATTTATTCTAAATTTATTAAAAAGCATTGCAAGTTCTTTGTAATAACATTCGTATGCTTACACAAACTATCGGCGAGATCGATATCGACATATACTAAACGGTTTTATCGTTTAGCATCCGTTCCGCATCCGACGTTCATATTTTTATATGCTTGTGATTTATTGTTATCGTTTCGAGGTTATTAAATAAATCGCGTTTTATTGAATACGAAATTTCTAATTCGCATTTATAAAAAAAATACGTTTATATTTTTGTGCACCGTTCCGAACTGTTCTGTTTTTATTTGCATATTTGTATATCGTCCTCAATAAATAGTAATTTATTTCTGACTGCTTAAGATCCTAGCATGCCCATAGACGAAGTCAAGGATAAAAATAACCTCCTTGCCGTTCCTTCCGGGCTGCAAGAAAGATCTAGTTTTCGATCCAAATACATTTGTAGCGTCCAGATACAGTCCTGCCGCTAATTACTAGATCCGTCGGTCAAAAACTAAAAATGCAAAGTATGTTTACTTTTACCATATTCATTTCCGTGAACGATCGTCTCAGTCAGTTTGAGTCTAAATTCGCCTCCAATTCCGTCGTGTCACTGCAAACGCTCAAAGTCAGACAAGAACAGATTCGGACCTTGTGGGACAAGGTCTAGCAGGAATTCGAGCGCTGTTCAAGAGCGCTCTACGAATCTAAGGGACACAGCTATGTTACCGACACCGCAATCCTCCATTCGGAATATGACCATTGCTATGGGGCGTACGAGCGTTGTGCATCCATTCTTAGCGAACAAATTGAGAACGCAACGGTTCCAATTCCGGGTCCAAATGTTGCCTATCAGCCGAGAGTCTGCCGCTTACCGCCTGTTGACACCGAAGTCTTTTCCGGTGACTATTTGAAATGGCCTACGTTCCGGGACATTTTCACAGCGGTGTATATCAACAATCCAAGTCTTACCCCAGTCGAAAAACTATTAAACACTTAAACTCAAAGACGAGTGGCGATGCTAAGGCTATCTTTTCCAAATCCCCTCTCATAAATGATGGGTTTGCGTCAGCATGGCAAGCGCTCGTCAACAGGTTTGAAAACAAAAGACTTTTAGTCAACAGTCAACTTCGAGTTCTGTTCAATGTACAACCCATTTTTCACGAGTCTGCAGCCGCATTAGAGGATTTACAGAGCACCATCCAAGGGTGCCTTTCGGCTGTAGAACTCTCCAATATCTCCACTGAGAATTGGGATTGTATCCTCGTTTTCATGTGTTCCTCAAGACTTCCTTAACTCACTTTATCACTGTCGGAACAGTCTCTTCATAGTACTGCAGATATTCCGACTTGGGGTGAGCTAAATAATTTCTTGTTAGAGCGGTACCGAACTTAAGAGGCAATTGAAGATGTACGGCCCCAGGTAGCTTCTTAACTGGCGCTTAAGGCTACCAAAAAATAAGTCCCTTCCGACACTATAAAGCAGTACAAGCTGTGTCTAAATTGCTTCGCCAGGGGTCACCACCTCAAAGATTGCACTAGTGCGCATAATTGCCATACTTGCAAGGGGCGTCATACCACTCTCCTTCATCGTCCGACGAATTGCCAAACAGGTGGTTCTGGAACAGTTTTGGACACTCCAGTCAATTTACAGTCCACTTCTCACCCACAAACGACGGTCCAAAATTACTTCTCGGCCAGCACACATAGCGTTCTCCTCGGCACGGCTATAATCCAAGTATGTTCTTTGGGAACAAAATATATAGCTCGTGCATTGGTAGACTCTGGTTCAGAAGCAACCTTTATTTCTGAACGGCTGTTCAAGTTGATACGACCCCAGTATCAGTCCGTTGACGCTCAAGTTTCGGGGCTCAATGAAGCTGTTTCAGCTCAACCTCAACGTTTATGCCATTTCCATATTGGTTCTCCAATTAAGCCAAGAATTCAGATTGAAACTTCGGCCTACGTACTTCCAAAGTTGGCAGGAAACCTGCCCTCCTACACAATTCCACAAAGTTCTTTGGAAGGTCTTCCTAATATACAACTGGCAGACCCCACTTTTTATAAGAGTTCCCAAACAGATGTCCTTTTGGGGGCTGATGTCCTTCCCTCAATACTGCTTAAGGGGTCCTATACCAATATTTGTGGTACCCTTTTAGGTCAGGAAACGGGTTCTATGGCCAACACTGGCACCAAAGTCATTTCGTCTTTCTCCACTTGAATTTCGCACAGCCAAGAAGTTAGGTTAGAGAAACTTCTCACGAAATTTTGGGAGGTGGAGGATATCCCAGTCAAACTGATAAAGGAGTCCGATGCAGCTTGTGAGAGGTTGTTTCAGCAGACAATCGTCAGAAACGAAAGTGGTAGATGTGTTGTCACCCTCCCTTTTAAGAATCCCGAATCCATCAATCTAGGTCATTCAAGATCTATCGCACTGGCTCAGCTCCTTCGCAACGAGAATCGTTTAAGCAAGAACGCCTCCCTCAAAGAGCAGTACGATAAAGTCCTTCAGGAGTATTCGGACCTTGGTCATATGAGACCAGTCCCCCCTACAAACGGCTCAGGCAACTTTTATCTTCCGTACCATGCTGTATATAAGCCAGATAGCACCACTACAAGCTTCGAGTTGTGTTTAACGCCTCCAGCCCGTCTACAAACGGCAAAAGTCTCGACGACGTCCTACATCCGGGACCCGTTCTCTAATCGGATCTGACTATGCAGATCCTAAAATGGCGATTCTTTGAGTACGTGTTTAACGCAGACATTACCAAGATGTATAGACAAATCCTGGTGGATCCCAAACACACTCCATACCAAAGAATCCTTTTCCGAACTAAAGACAATAAGCTCCGAGACTTCGAGCTGAACACAGTCACCTTTGGAGTGAACTGTGCTCCATTCCTAGCGATCAGAGTACTGCAGCAACTAGCTAAAGATGTGCAGTGTTGCTACGCCCTAGCAAGTGACATTATATCCAATTATATGTATGTTGATGATGTGCTAGCAGGCGCTCACTCTAAGAGTTGTGCAGTGCAATGCATATCCGAACTTTCCAATGCACTTGAATCCGCAGGGTTTCCACTAAGAAAGTGGACTTCCAATAAAAAGGACTTGCTCAAAGTCATCCCAGAGCAGCACCGCCTTAGATCCGACTTCCTCGAGATAGAAGAAGCCAGTGCTGCAAAAACTCTCGGTATTCGATGGACAGCAGACTCTGATGAGTTCTTCTTTTCACCTTCCCAGTTTCCGACGAACTCGCTTATTTCAAAACGAGAAGTTCTCTCGCAGATTGCGAAGCTTTTCGATCCCGCTGGTTGGTTAGCGCCAGTCATTGTCCGAGCAAAGATATTCATGCAAGAAACATGCCTCAGGAAACTAGGATGGGATGATCCGCTACCCGATGACCTTATTTCGAAGTGGCACGAATTTCTCGACCACTTTGCGAGCCTCGAGAAGGTGCGCATTCCACGATGGGTAGAAACCCGGCCAACGCTCCGGCTACAGATTCATGGGCTCTGTGATGAGTCTCAGCATGCATATGACGCTGCGCTTTATGTTCGCACGGAAGCTAGGGACAAAATCTCTGTCCACCTCCTTACTGCAAAAACTAGAGTTGCTCCCACAAAGACGGTGTTGTGCGGAGCCGTGTTGTTAGCCGAATTGTCAGCAGCAGTAATTCTAACACTTCCGCTTAAAGAGTGCGAGTGTTACTACTGGACTGACTCGACAATAGTTTTAGCATGGCTAAATAAGCCTCCATGTGCGTGGTCAACCCTTGTGGCGAATAGGGTAACCAGAATTACTCAGGCCACATATTCCAAGCAGTGGCGCCACGTACGATCCGAGTCCAATCTAGCTGACCTCGCGAGCTGGGGAGTGTCAGCAGTTGAATTACTTGGCAGTTCACTGTGGTGGCACGGACCAGAATGGTTGCAAGTTGCGCAACAGCAATAGCCAACTTCCATAGAAGTCCCTCTCGACACGGAACTGGAGCAGCGTCCGATCCAGGTCAATGTGGCGACCGCTAGTTCCGCATTCAGCTTTCTCGAACGATTTTTTAAGTTCGGAAAAGCTATACGCATGTTTGTCTTTGTACTCCGTTTAATAACGCGCTGTAAGGGAAGCGCCGAGCCATGCTCAGTAGACTTGCATCATAAAGAGCTCTCCAAAGCTCAAAATCAACAGATCATTCTCGTACAAAGGGTTGAGTATCCGGGAGAGTAAAAGGGGTTACTCCAAGGGAAATAAGTCACACTCGTTTAACCTTAGCCCGTTTTTAGACCAACACGGCGTTATTCGGGCCTGCGGTCGCATCCGATCCAGCGAAACTCTCATTTATGATGAGCGTCACTCAGTCATACTGCCCTACTCATGTTTGTACTCTCGCCTTCTCATAAGCTTCACGCATCAGATCTCGATGCATGGCGGCAATCAGCTGATGATGCGCCTCATCCGATCAAAATACTGGATCCCTAAACTCAAGGTATTGGTGAAGTCCACGATTCATTCCTGCAAGGTTTGCATAATCCATCGCAAAAGGCTTCAGACCCAACTCATGGGAGAGCTACCTGCTCACCGTACTGCTCTTTCGCGCCCCTTCACACATACCGGTGTTGACTTTGCCGGCCCCTTCGATATTAAGAATTATACAGGCCGAGCATGTCTTATAACCAAGGGGTACGTGTGCGTTTTTGTGTTTTAGCACCAAAGCAATCCACTTAGAAGCTACTTCGGACCTCACGACCGAAAAGTTCTTAGCAGCATTTGCTAGATTCATAGCAAGGCGTGGGTGTCCAGTGACAATGCACTCTGATAATGGAAAAACATTTGTCGGAAATGCCAAGGTCCTGTCGCGTGAGTTTCTTGAGGCTACAAGGAACCTCGTGCTTTCCGAGTATAGCTACCAAAATTTATCCTGGCACTTCAACCCTCCTAATGCCCCACTCATGGGTGGTTTATGGGAAGCTGGAGTGAAGAGTTTTAAAACTCTCTTCTACAAATCCACGGTCACGTTCAAGCATACTTTCGAGTAGCTATCAACTCTTTTTTACACGGCTTTGAAGTTACACGGTTGAAAAAAAATTTTTCATCATTTTGTTTCTTTGTTTTTACGACACTTGGCAAATGAAAAATTGAATGTGCTACTTAACATTTTTGTTTTTTATTTTGGCTGCAAATTCTATAATCGTTCATTCAATCGCTGGCTCGTAAAGCACCGTTATTTTCTCTATAAAAGACAAGAGCAAAGAAAAATTTTTACTTGCTACCGTAGTGTTGCCATGTCAGCTTTTTTAAAGATATATCTAGAATAAAAATAGAAAAGCTTATAAAATTTGCAATAATCACATAGGATCTTCATAATATAGCTTATTTCTGGATGAGTCAATTGATGGTTTACTAGGTACACAGCTCATTCTAGCTTTTTTATACCCTTAACCCATAAAATGGGTAAATAAGGGTATAATGGTTTTGTGCAAAAGTATGTAACAGGCAGAAGGAAGCATCTCCGACCCCATAAAGTATATATATTCTTGATCAGCATCAACAGCCGAGACGATATAGCCATGTCCGTCTGTCCATCCGTCTGTCCGTCTGTCTGTCTGTCTGTCTGTCTGTCTGTCCGTCTGTATGAACGCGTGGATCTCAGAGACTACAAGAGCTAGAGACTTCATATTTTGTATTTAAGTTTTCCTATACCATGAGCAGAACATTTTCACAGCGGTGTATATCAACAATCCAAGTCGAAAAACTATTTCACTTAAACTCAAAGACGAGTGGCGATGCTAAGGCTATCTTTTCCAAATCCCCTCTCACAAATGATGGGTTTGCGTCAGCATGGCAAGCGCTCGTCAACAGGTTTGAAAACAAAAGACTGTTAGTCAACAGTCAACTTCGAATTCTGTTCAATGTACAACCCATTTTTCACGAGTCTGCAGCCGCATTAAAGGATTTACAGAGCACCATCCAAGGGTGCCTTTCGGCTCTAGAACTCTCCAAAATCTCCACTGAGAATTGGGATTGTATCCTCGTTTTCATGTGTTCCTCGAGACTTCCTAAACTCTCTTTATCACTGTCGGAACAGTCTCTTCATAGTACTGCAGATATTCCGACTTGGGGTGAGCTAAATAATTTCTTGTTAGAGCGGTACCGAACTTAAGAGGCAATTGAAGATGCACGGCCCCAGGTAGCTCCTCAGCTGGCGTTTAAGGCTACCAAAAAGAATTCATTTCCAAAAGAGTGAACCCCTTTGAAGCCAAAGTCATTGCCAAGATTCAGACTTGCAAACTTTGCGCAAAAGAAAACCATCCAATCCGTAGGTGTCCTAAATTTTTACAAATTTTTGTTCAAGAGCGATCCGACACTTTAAAGCAGCACAAGCTGTGTCTAAATTGCTTCGCCAGGGGTCACCACCTCAAAGATTGCACTAGTGCGCATAATTGCCATACTTGCAAGGGGCGTCATAACACTCTCCTTCATCGTCCGACGAATTGCCAAACAGGTGGTTCTGGAACAGTTTTGGACACTCCAGTCAATTTACAGTCCACTTCTCACCCACAAACGACGGTCCAAAATAACTTCTCGGCCAGCACACATAGCGTTCTCCTTGGCACGGCTATAATCCAAGTATGTTCTTTGGGAACAAAATATATAGCTCGTGCATTGGAAGACTCTGGTTCAGAAGCAACCTTTATTTCTGAACGGCTGTTCAAGTTGATACGACCCCAGTATCCGTCCGTTGACGCTCAAGTTTCGGGGCTATATGAAGCTGTTTCAGCTCAACCTCAACGTTTATATTTGTGGTACCCTTTTAGGTCAGGAAACGATCTTTGGCTGGACCATCACGGGTCCTATTGCCAACACTGGCACCAAAGTTATTTCGTCTTTCTCCACTTGAATTTCGCACAGCCAAGAAGTTAGGTTAGAGAAACTTCTCACGAAATTTTGGGAAGTGGAGGATATCCCAGTCAAACTAATAAAGGAGTCCCCTGCAGCTTGTGAGAGGTTGTTTCAGCAGACAATCGTCAATATCGAAAGTGGTAGATGTGTTGTCACCCTCCCTTTTAAGAATGCTGAATCCATCAATCTAGGTCATTCAAGATCTATCGCACTGGCTCAGCTCCTTCGCAACGAGAATCGTTTAAGCAAGAACGCCTCCCTCAAAGAGCAGTACGATAAGGTCCTTCAGGAGCATTCGGACCTTGGTCATATGAGACCAGTCCCCCCTACAAACGGCTCAGGCAACTTTTATCTTCCGCACCATGCTGTGTATAAGCCAGATAACACCACTACAAGCTTCGCGTTGTGTTTAACGCCTCCAGCCCGTCTACAAACAGCAAAAGTCTTGGCGATCAGATCTGACTATGCAGATCCTTAAATGGCGATTCTTTGAGTACGTGTTTAACGCAGACATTACCAAGATGTATAGACAAATCCTGGTGGATCCCAAACACACTCCATACCAAAGAATCCTTTTCCGAACTAAAGACAATAAGCTCCGAGACTTCGAGCTGAACACAGTCACCTTTGGAGTGAACTGTGCCCCATTCCTAGCGATCAGAGTACTGCAGCAACTAGCTAAAGATGTGCAGTGTCGCTACGCCCTATCAAGTGACATTATATCCAATTATATGTATGTTGATGATGTGCTAGCGGGCGCTCACTCTAAGAGTTGTGCTGTGCAATGCATATCCGAACTTTCCAATGCACTTGAATCCGCAGGGTTTCCACTAAGAAAGTGGACTTCCAATAAAAAGGACTTGCTCAAAGTCATCCCAGAGCAGCACCGCCTTAGATCCGACTTCCTCGAGATAGAAGAAGCCAGTGCTGCAAAAACTCTCGGTATTCGATGGACAGCAGACTCTGATGAGTTCTTCTTTTCACCTTCCCAGTTTCCGACGAACTCACTTATTTCAAAACGAGAAGTTCTCTCGCAGATTGCGAAGCTTTTCGATCCCGCTGGTTGGTTAGCGCCAGTCATTGTCCGAGCAAAGATATTCATGCAAGAAACATGCCTCAGGGAACTAGGATGGGATGATCCGCTACCCGATGACCTTATTTCGAAGTGGCACGAATTTCTCGACCACTTTGCGAGCCTCGAGAAGGTGCGCATTCCACGATGGGTAGAAACCCGGCCAACGCTCCGGCTACAGATTCAAGGGTTCTGTGATGCGTCTCAGCATGCATATGACGCTGCGCTCTTTGTTCGCACGGAAGCTAGGGACAAAATCTCTGTCCACCTCCTTACTGCAAAAACTAGAGTTGCTCCCACAAAGACGGTGTCCATCGCACGACTAGAGTTGTGCGGAGCCGTGTTGTTAGCAGAATTGTCAGCAGCAGTAATTCTAACACTTCCGCTTAAAGAGTGCGAGTGTTACTACTGGACTGACTCGACAATAGTTTTAGCATGGCTAAATAAGCCTCCATGTGCGTGGTCAACCCTTGTGGCGAATAGGGTAACCAGAATTACTCAGGCCACATATTCCAAGCAGTGGCGCCACGTACGATCCGAGTCCAATCTAGCTGACCTCGCGAGCTGGGGAGTGTCAGCAGTTGAATTACTTGGCAGTTCACTGTGGTGGCACGGACCAGAATGGTTGCAAGTTGCGCAACAGCAATAGCCAACTTCCATAGAAGTCCCTCTCGACACGGAACTGGAGCAGCGTCCGATCCAGGTCAATGTTCCGCTAGTTCCGCATTCAGCTTTCTCGAACGATTTTTTAAGTTCGGAAAAGCTATACGCGTGTTTGCCTATGTACTCCGTTTAATAACGCGCTGTAAGGGAAGCGCAGATCCATGCTCAGTAGACTTGCATCATAAAGAGCTCTCCAAAGCTCAAAATCAACAGATCATTCTCATACAAAGGGTTGAGTATCCGGGAGAGTATAAGGGGTTACTCCAAGGGAAATAAGTCACACGCTCCAGCAGCCTGCTTAACCTTAACCCGTTTTTAGACCAACACGGCGTTATTCGGGCCTGCGGTCGCATCCGATCCAGCGAAACTCTCATTTATGATGAGCGTCACTCAGTTATACTGCCCTACTCATGTTTGTACTCTCGCCTTCTCATAAGCTTCACGCATCAGATCTCGATGCATGGCGGCAATCAGCTGATGATGCGCCTCATCCGATAAAAATACTGGATCCCTAAACTCAAGGTATTGGTGAAGTCCACGATTCATTCCTGCAAGGTTTGCATAATCCATCGCAAAAGGCTTCAGACCCAACTCATGGGAGAGCTACCTGCTCACCGTACTGCTTTTTCGCGCCCCTTCACACATACCGGTGTTGACTTTGCCGGCCCCTTCGATATTAAGAATTATACAGGCCGAGCATGTCTTATAACCAAGGGGTACGTGTGCGTTTTTGTGTTTTAGCACCAAAGCAATCCACTTAGAAGCAACTTCGGACCTCACGACCGAAAAGTTCTTAGCAGCATTTGCTAGATTCATAGCAAGACGTGGGTTTCCAGCGACAATGCACTCTGATAATGGAAAAACATTTGTCGGAAATGCCAAGGTCCTGTCGCGTGAGTTTCTTGAGGCTACAAGGAACCTCGTGCTTTCCAAGTATAGCTATCAAAATTTATCCTGGCACTGGCACGCAAAGGTGGTTTATGGGAAGCTGGGGTGAAGAGTTTTAAAACTCTCTTCTACAAATCCACGGTCACGTTCAAGCATACTTTCGAGTAGCTATCAACTCTTTTTTACACGGTTTTATTTTTTACATGGTTTTGAAGTTACACGGTTGAAAAAAAATTGTTCATCATTTTGTTTCTTTGTTTTTACCACACTTGGCAAATGAAAAATTGAATGTGCTACTTAACATTTTTGTTTTTTATTTTGGCTGCAAATTCTATAATCGTTCATTCAATCGCTGGCTCGTAAAGCACCGTTAATTTCTCTATAAAAGAGAAGAGCAAAGAAAAATTTTTACTTGCTACAGTAGTGTTGCCATGTCAGCTTTTTTAAAGATATATCTAGCATAAAAATAGAAAAGCTTATAAAATTTGCAATAATCACATAGGATCTTCAAAATATAGCTTATTTCTGGATGAGTCAATTGATGGTTTACTAGGTAAACAGCTCATTCTAGCTTTTTTATACCCTTAACCCATAAAATGGGTAAATAAAGGTATAATGGTTTTGTGCAAAAGTATGTAACAGGCAGAAGGAAGCATCTCCAACCCCATAAAGTATATATATTCTTGATCAGCATCAACAGCCGAGACGATATAGCCATGTCCGTCTGTCCATCCGTCTGTCCGTCTGTCTGTCTGTCTGTCTGTCTGTCTGTCCGTCTGTATGAACGCGTGGATCTCAGAGACTACAAGAGCTAGAGACTTCATATTTTGTATTTAAGTTTTCCTATACCATGAGCAGAACATTTTCACAGCGGTGTATATCAACAATCCAAGTCTTACCCCAGTCGAAAAACTATTAAACACTTAAACTCAGAGACGAGTGGCGATACTAAGGCTACCTTTTCCAAATCCCCTCTCACAAATGATGGGTTTGCGTCAGCATGGCAAGCGCTCGTCAACAGGTTTGAAAACAAAAGACTGTTAGTCTACAGTCAACTTCGAATTCTGTTCAATGCACAACCCATTTTTCACGAGTCTGCAGCCGCATTAAAGGATTTACAGAGCACCATCCAAGGGTGCCTATCGGCTCTAGAACTCTCCAATATATCCACTGAGAATTGGGATTGTATCCTCGTTTTCATGTGTTCCTCAAGACTTCCTAAACTCACTTTATCACTGTCGGAACAGTCTCTCCATAGTACTGCAGATATTCCGACTTGGGGTGAGCTAAATAATTTCTTGTTAGAGCGGTACCGTACTTTAGAGGCAATTTATGATGCACGGCCCCAGGTAGCTCCTCAGCTGGCGTTTAAGGCTACCAAAAAAGAAGTCCATTCCAAAAGAGTGAACTCCTTTGAAGCCAAAGTCACTGCCAAGATTCAAACTTGCAAACTTTGCGCAAAAGAAAACCATCCAATCCGTAGGTGTCCTAAATTTTTACAAATGTTTGCTCAAGAGCGATCCGACACTATAAAGCAGCACAAGCTGTGTCTAAATTGCTTCGCCAGGGGTCACCACCTCAAAGATTGCACTAGTGCGCATAATTGCCATACTTGCAAGGGGCGTCATAACACTCTCCTTCATCGTCCGACGAATTGCCAAACAGGTGGTTCTGGAACAGTTTTTGACACTCCAGTCAATTCACACTCCACTTTTCAACCTCAAACGACGGTCCAAAATTACTTCTCGGCAAGCACACATATCGTTCACCTCGGCACGGCTATAATCCAAGTATGTTCTTTGGGAACAAAATATATAGCTCGTGCATTGGTAGACTCTGGTTCAGAAGCAACCTTTATTTCTGAACGGCTGTTAAAGTTGATACGACCCCAGTATCAGTCCGTTGACGCCCAAGTTTCGGGGCTCAATGAAGCTGTTTCAGCTCAACCTCAACGTTTGTGCCATTTCCATATTGGTTCTCCAATTAAGCCAAGATTTCAGATTGAAACTTCGGCCCACGTACTTCCAAAGTTGGCAGACAACCTGCCTTCCTACACCATGCCACAAAGTTCTTTGGAAGGTCTTCCTAATATACAACTGGCAGACCCCACTTTTTATAAGAGTTCCCAAATAGATGTCCTTTTGGGGCTGATGTCCTTCCCTCAATACTGCTTAAGGGGTCCCTTAAGCTTGTGAGAGGTTGTTTCAGCAGACAATCGTCAGAAACGAAAGTGGTAGATGTGTTGTCACCCTCCCTTTTAAGAATCCCGAATCCATCAATCTAGGTCATTCAAGATCTATCGCACTGGCTCAGCTCCTTCGCAACGAGAATCGTTTAATCAAGAACGCCTCCCTCAAAGAGCAGTACGATAAGGTCCTTCAGGAGTATTCGGACCTTGGTCATATGAGACCAGTCCCCCCTACAAACGGCTCAGGCAACTTTTATCTTCCGCACCATGCTGTATATAAGCCAGATAGCACCACTACAAGCTTCGCGTTGTGTTTAACGCCTCCAGCCCGTCTACAAACGGCAAAAGTCTCGACGACGTCCTACATCCGGGACCCGTTCTCCAATCGGATCTGACTATGCAGATCCTAAAATGGCGATTCTTTGAGTACGTGTTTATCGCAGACATTAGCAAGATAAATAGACAAATCCTGGTGGATCCCAAACACACTCCATACCAAAGAATCCTTTTCCGAACTAAAGACAATAAGCTCCGAGACTTCGAGCTGAACACAGTCACCTTTGGAGTGAACTGTGCCCCATTCCTAGCGATCAGAGAACTGCAGCAACTAGCTAAAGATGTGCAGTGTCGCTACCCCCTAGCAAGTGACATTATATCCAATTATATGTATGTTGATGATGTGCTAGCAGGCGCTCACTCTAAGAGTTGTGCAGTGCAATGCATATCCGAACTTTCCAATGCACTTGAATCCGCAGGGTTTCCACTAAGAAAGTGGACTTCCAATAAAAAGGACTTGCTCAAAGTCCTCCCAGAGCAGCACCGCCTTAGATCCGACTTCCTCGAGATAGAAGAAGCCAGTGCTGCAAAAACTCTCGGTATTCGATGGACAGCAGACTCTGATGAGTTCTTCTTTTCACCTTCCCAGTTTCCGACGAACTCACTTATTTCAAAACGAGAAGTTCTCTCGCAGATTGCGAAGCTTTTCGATCCCGCTGGTTGGTTAGCGCCAGTCATTGTCCGAGCAAAGATATTCATGCAAGAAACATGCCTCAGGGAACTAGGATGGGATGATCCGCTACCCGATGACCTTATTTCGAAGTGGCACGAATTTCTCAACCACTTTGAGAGCCTCGAGAAGGTGCGCATTCCACGATGGGTAGAAACCCGGCCAACGCTCCGGCTACAGATTCATGGGTTCTGTGATGCGTCTCAGCATGCATATGACGCTGCGCTCTATGTTCGCACGGAAGCTAGGGACAAAATCTCTTTTCACCTCCTTACTGCAAAAACTATAGTTGCTCCCACAAAGACGGTGTCCATCGCACGACTAGAGTTGTGCGGAGCCGTGTTGTTAGCCGAATTGTCAGCAGCAGTAATTCTAACACTTCCGCTTAAAGAGTGCGAGTGTTACTACTGGACTGACTCGACAATAGTTTTAGCATGGCTAAATAAGCCTCCATGTGCGTGGTCAACCCTTGTAGCGAATAGGGTAACCAGAATTACTCAGGCCACATATTCCAAGCAGTGGCGCCACGTACGATCCGAGTCCAATCTAGCTGACCTCGCGAGCTGGGGAGTGTCAGCAGTTGAATTACTTGGCAGTTCTCTGTGGTGGCACGGACCAGAATGGTTGCAAGTTGCGCAACAGCAATAGCCAACTTCCATAGAAGTCCCTCTCGACACGGAACTGGAGCAGCGTCCGATCCAGGTCAATGTGGCGACCGCTAGTTCCACATTCAGCTTTCTCGAACGATGTTTTAAGTTCGGAAAAGCTATACGCGTGTTTGCCTATGTACTCCGTTTAATAACGCGCTGTAAGGGAAGCGCAGAGCCATGCTCAGTATACTTGCATCATAAAGAGCTCTCCAAAGCTCAAAATCAACAGATCATTCTCGTACAAAGGGTTGAGTATCCGGGAGAGTATAAAGGGTTACTCCAAGGGAAATCAGTCACACGCACCAGCAGCCTGCTTAACCTTAACCCGTTTTTAGACCAACACGGCGTCATTCGGGCCTGCGGTCGCATCCGATCCAGCGAAACTCTCATTTATGATGAGCGTCACTCAGCTATACTGCCCTACTCATGTTTGTACTCTCGCCTTGTCATAAGCTTCACGCATCAGATCTCGATGCATGGCGGCAATCAGCTGATGATGCGCCTCATCCGATAAAAATACTGGATCCCTAAACTCAAAGTATTGGTGAAGTCCACGATTCATTCCTGCAAGGTTTGCATAATCCATCGCAAAAGGCTTCAGACCCAACTCATGGGAGAGCTACCTGCTCACCGTACTGCTTTTTCGCGCCCCTTCACACATACCGGTGTTGACTTTGCCGGCCCCTTCGATATTAAGAATTATACAGGCCGAGCATGTCTTATAACCAAGGGGTACGTGTGCGTTTTTGTGTTTTAGCACCAAAGCAATCCACTTAGAAGCAACTTCGGACCTCACGACCGAAAAGTTCTTAGCAGCATTTGCTAGATTCATAGCAAGGCGTAGGTGTCCAGTGACAATGCACTCTGATAATGGAAAAACATATGTCGGAAATGCTAAGGTCCTGTCGCGTGAGTTTCCTGCGGCTATAAGGAACCTCGTGCTTTCCAAGTATAGCTACCAAAATTTAATGCCCCACACATGGGTGGTTTATGGGAAGCTGGGGTGAAGAGTTTTAAAACTCTCTTCTACAAATCCACGGTCACGTTCAAGCATACTTTCGAGTAGCTATCAACTCTTTTTTACACGGTTTTATTTTTTACACGGTTTTGAAGTTACACGGTTGAAAAAAAATTTTTCATCATTTTGTTTCTTTGTTTTTACCACACTTGGCAAATGAAAAATTGAATGTGCTACTTAACATTTTTGTTTTTTATTTTGGCTGCAAATTCTATAATCGTTCATTCAATCGCTGGCTCGTAAAGCACCGTTAATTTCTCTATAAAAGAGAAGAGCAAAGAAAAATTTTTACTTGCTACAGTAGTGTTGCCATGTCAGCTTTTTTAAAGATATATCTAGCATAAAAATAGAAAAGCTTATAAAATTTGCAATAATCACATAGGAGCTTCAAAATATAGCTTATTTCTGGATGAGTCAATTGATGGTTTACTAGGTAAACAGCTCATTCTAGCTTTTTTATACCCTTAACCCATAAAATGGGTAAATAAAGGTATAATGGTTTTGTGCAAAAGTATGTAACAGGCAGAAGGAAGCATCTCCAACCCCATAAAGTATATATATTCTTGATCAGCATCAACAGCCGAGACGATATAGCCATGTCCGTCTGTCCATCCGTCTGTCCGTCTGTCTGTCTGTCTGTCTGTCTGTCTGTCCGTCTGTATGAACGCGTGGATCTCAGAGACTACAAGAGCTAGAGACTTCATATTTGTATTTAAGTTTTCCTATACCATGAGCAGAACATTTTCACAGCGGTGTATATCAGCAATCCAAGTCTTACCCCAGTCGAAAAACTATTAAACACTTAAACTTAAAGACGAGTGGCGATGCTAAGGCTACCTTTTCCAAATCCCCTCTCACAAATGATGGATTTGCGTCAGCATGGCAAGCGCTCGTCAACAGGTTTGAAAACAAAAGACTGTTAGTCAACAGTCAACTTCGAATTCTGTTCAATGTACAACCCATTTTTCACGAGTCTGCAGCCGCATTAAAGGATTTACAGAGCACCATCCAAGGGTGCCTATCGGCTCTAGAACTCTCCAATATCTCCACTGAGAATTGGGATTGTATCCTCGTTTTCATGTGTTCCTCAAGACTTCCTAAACTCACTTTATCACTGTCGGAACAGTCTCTCCATAGTACTGCAGATATTCCGACTTGGGGTGAGCTAAATAATTTCTTGTTAGAGCGGTACCGTACTTTAGAGGCAATTTATGATGCACGGCCCCAGGTAGCTCCTCAGCTGGCGTTTAAGGCTACCAAAAAGAAGTCCATTCCAAAAGAGTGAACTCCTTTGAAGCCAAAGTCACTGCCAAGATTCAAACTTGCAAACTTTGCGCAAAAGAAAACCATCCAATCCGTAGGTGTCCTAAATTTTTACAAATGTTTGTTCAAGAGCGATCCGACACTATAAAGCAGCACAAGCTGTGTCTAAATTGCTTCGCCAGGGGTCACCACCTCAAAGATTGCACTAGTGCGCATAATTGCCATACTTGCAAGGGGCGTCATAACACTCTCCTTCATCGTCCGACGAATTGCCAAACAGGTGGTTCTGGAACAGTTTTTGACACTCCAGTCAATATACAGTCCACTTTTCAACCTCAAACGACGGTCCAAAATTACTTCTCGGCAAGCACACATAGCGTTCTCCTCGGCACGGCTATAATCCAAGTATGTTCTTTGGGAACAAAATATATAGCTCGTGCATTGGCAGACTCTGGTTCAGAAGCAACCTTTATTTCTGAACGGCTGTTCAAGTTGATACGACCCCAGTATCCGTCCGTTGACGCCCAAGTTTCGGGGCTCAATGAAGCTGTTTCAGCTCAACCTCAACGTTTATGCCATTTCCATATTGGTTCTCCAATTAAGCCAAGATTTCAGATTGAAACTTCGGCCTACGTACTTCCAAAGTTGGCAGACAACCTGCCTTCCTACACCATGCCACAAAGTTCTTTGGAAGGTCTTCCTAATATACAACTGGCAGACCCCACTCTTTATAAGAGTTCCCAAATAGATGTCCTTTTGGGGGCTGATGTCCTTCCCTCAATAGTGCTTAAGGGGTCCTATACCAATATTTGTGGTACCCTTTTAGGTCAGGAAACGATCTTTGGCTGGACCATCACGGGTCCTATTGCCAACACTGGCACCAAAGTCATTTCGTCTTTCTCCACTTGAATTTCGCACAGCCAAGAAGTTAGGTTAGAGAAACATCTCACGAAATTTTGGGAGGTGGAGGATATCCCAGTCAAACTGATAAAGGAGTCCGATGCAGCTTGTGAGAGGTTGTTTCAGCAGATAATCGTCAGAAACGAAAGTAGTAGATGTGTTGTCACCCTCCCTTTTAAGAATCCCGAATCCATCAATCTAGGTCATTCAAGATCTATCGCACTGGCTCAGCTCCTTCGCAACGAGAATCGTTGAACCAAGAACGCCTCCCTCAAAGAGCAGTACGATAAGGTCCTTCAGGAGTATTCGGACCTTGGTCATATGAGACCAGTCCCCCCTACAAACGGCTCAGGCAACTTTTATCTTCCGCACCATGCTGTATATAAGCCAGATAGCACCACTACAAGCTTCGCGTTGTGTTTAACGCCTCCAGCCCGTCTACAAACGGCAAAAGTCTCGACGACGTCCTACATCCGGGACCCGTTCTCCAATCGGATCTGACTATGCAGATCCTAAACTGGCGATTCTTTGAGTACGTGTTTAACGCAGACATTAGCAAGATGTATAGACAAATCCTGGTGGATCCCAAACACACTCCATACCAAAGAATCCTTTTCCGAACTAAAGACAATAAGCTCCGAGACTTCGAGCTGAACACAGTCACCTTTGGAGTGAACTGTGCCCCATTCCTAGCGATCAGAGTACTGCAGCAACTAGCTAAAGATGTGCAGTGTCGCTACCCCCTAGCAAGTGACATTATATCCAATTATATGTATGTTGATGATGTGCTAGCAGGCGCTCACTCTAAGAGTTGTGCAGTGCAATGCATATCCGAACTTTCCAATGCACTTGAATCCGCAGGGTTTCCACTAAGAAAGTGGACTTCCAATAAAAAGGACTTGCTCAAAGTCATCCCAGAGTAGCACCGCCTTAGATCCGACTTCCTCGAGATAGAAGAAGCCAGTGCTGCAAAAGCTCTCGGTATTCGATGGACAGCAGACTCTGATGAGTTCTTCTTTTCACCTTCCCAGTTTCCGACGAACTCACTTATTTCAAAACGAGAAGTTCTCTCGCAGATTGCGAAGCTTTTCGATCCCGCTGGTTGGTTAGCGCCAGTCATTGTCCGAGCAAAGATATTCATGCAAGAAACATGCCTCAGGGAACTAGGATGGGATGATCCGCTACCCGATGACCTTATTTCGAAGTGGCACGAATTTCTCGACCACTTTGCGAGCCTCGAGAAGGTGCGCATTCCACGATGGGTAGAAACCCGGCCAACGCTCCAGCTACAGATTAATGGGTTCTGTGATGCGTCTCAACATGCATATAACGCTGCGCTCTATGTTCGCACGGAAGCTAGGGAAAAAATCTCTGTCCACCTCCTTACTGCAAAAACTATAGTTGCTCCCACAAAGACGGTGTCCATCGCACGACTAGAGTTGTGCGGAGCCGTGTTGTTAGCCGAATTGTCAGCAGCAGTAATTCTAACACTTCCGCTTAAAGAGTGCGAGTGCTACTATTGGACTGACTCGACAATAGTTTTAGCATGGCTAAATAAGCCTCCATGTGCGTGGTCAACCCTTGTGGCGAATAGGGTAACCAGAATTACTCAGGCCACATATTCCAAGCAGTGGCGCCACGTACGATCCGAGTCCAATCTAGCTGACCTCGCGAGCTGGGGAGTGTCAGCAGTTGAATTACTTGGCAGTCCACTGTGGTGGCACGGACCAGAATGGTTGCAAGTTGCGCAACAGCAATAGCCAACTTCCATAGAAGTCCCTCTCGAAACGGAACTGGAGCAGCGTCCGATCCAGGTCAATGTGGCGACCGCTAGTTCCGCATTCAGCTTTCTCGAACGATTTTTTAAGTTCGGAAAAGCTATACGCGTGTTTGCCTATGTACTCCGTTTAATAACGCGCTGTAAGGGAAGCGCAGATCCATGCTCAGTATACTTGCATCATAAAGAGCTCTCCAAAGCTCAAAATCAACAGATCATTCTCGTTAAAAAGGTTGAGTATCCGGGAGAGTATAAGGGGTTACTCCAAGGGAAATAAGTCACACGCTCCAGCAGCCTGCTTAACCTTAACCCGTTTTTAGACCAACACGGCGTTATTCGGGCCTGCGGTCGCATCCGATCCAGCGAAACTCACATTTATGATGAGCGTCACCCAGTTATACTGCCCTACTCATGTTTGTACTCTCGCCTTCTCGTAAGCTTCTTGCATCAGATCTCGATGCATGGCGGCAATCTGATGATGATGCGCCTCATCCGATAAAAATACTGGATCCCTAAACTCAAGGTATTGGTGAAGTCCACGATTCGTTCCTGCAAGGTTTGCATAATCCATCGCAAAAGGCTTCAGACCCAACTCATGGGAGAGCTACTTGCTCACCGTACTGCTTTTTCGCGCCCCTTCACACATACCGGTGTTGACTTTGCCGGCCCCTTCGATATTAAGAATTATACAGGCCGAGCATGTCTTATAACCAAGGGGTACGTGTGCGTTTATGTGTTTTAGCACCAAAGCAATCCACTTAGAAGCTACTTCAGACCTCACGACCGAAAAGTTCTTAGCAGCATTTGCTAGATTCATAGCAAGGCGTGGGTGTCCAGTGACAATGCACTCTGATAATGGAAAAACATTTGTCGGAAATGCCAAGGTCCTGTCGCGTGAGTTTCCTGCGGCTATAAGGAACCTCTAGCTTTCCAAGTATAGCTACCAAAATTTAATGCCCCACACATGGGTGGTTTATGGGAAGCTGGGGTGAAGAGTTTTAAAACTCTCTTCTACAAATCCCCGGTCACGTTCAAGCATACTTTCGAGTAGCTATCAACTCTTTTTTACACGGTTTTATTTTTTACACGGTATTGAAGTTACACGGTTGAAAAAAAATTTTTCATCATTTTGTTTCTTTGTTTTTACCACACTTGGCAAATGAAAAATTGAATATGCTACTTAACATTTTTTTTTTTTTTTTTGGCTGCAAATTCTATAATCGTTCATTCAATCGCTGGCTCACAAAACACCAATATTTTCTCTATAAAAGACAAGAGCAAAGAAAAATTTTTATTTGCTACCGTAGTGTTGCCATGTCAGCTTTTTTAAAGATATATCTAGCATAAAAATAGAAAAGCTTATAAAATTTGCAATAATCACATAGGATCTTCAAAATATAGCTTATTTCTGGATGATTCAATTGATGGTTTACTAGGTAAACAGCTCATTCTAGCTTTTTTATACCCTTAACCCATAAAATGGGTAAATAAGGGTATAATGGTTTTGTGCAAAAGTATGTAACAGGCAGAAGGAAGCATCTCCGACCCCATAAAGTATATATATTCTTGATCAGCATCAACAGCCGAGACGATATAGCCATGTCCGTCTGTCCATCCGTCTGTCTGTCTGTCCGTCTGTATGAACGCGTGGATCTCAGAGACTACAAGAGCTAGAGACTTCATATTTTGTATTTAAGTTTTCCTATACCATGAGCAGAACATTTTCACAGCGGTGTATATCAACAATCCAAGTCTTACCCCAGTCGAAAAACTATTAAACACTTAAACTCAAAGACGAGTGGCGATGCTAAGGCTACCTTTTCCAAATCCCCTCTCACAAATGATCGGTTTGCGCCAGCATGGCAAGCGCTCATCAACAGGTTTGAAAACAAAAGACTGTTAGTCAACAGTCAACTTCGAATTCTGTTCAATGTACAACCCATTTTTCACGAGTCTGCAGCCGCATTCAAGGATTTACAGAGCACCATCCAAGGGTGCCTATCGGCTCTAGAACTCTCCAATATCTCCACTGAGAATTGGGACTGTATCCTCGTTTTCATGTGTTCCTCAAGACTTCCTAAACTCTCTTTATCACTGTCGTAACAGTCTCTCCATAGTACTGCAGATATTCCGACTTGGGGTGAGCTAAATTATTTCTTGTTAGAGCGGTACCGTACTTTAGAGGCAATTTATGATGCACGGCCCCAGGTAGCTCCTCAGCTGGCGTTTAAGGCTACCAAAAAAGAAGTCCCTTCCAAAAGAGTGAACTCCTTTGAAGCCAAAGTCACTGCCAAGATTCAAACTTGCAAACTTTGCGCAAAAGAAAACCATCCAATGCGTAGGTGTCCTAAATTTTTACAAATGTTTGTTCAAGAGCGATCCGACACTATAAAGCAGCACAAGCTGTGTCTAAATTGCTTCGCCAGGGGTCACCACCTCAAAGATTGCACTAGTGCGCATAATTGCCATACTTGCAAGGGGCGTCATAACACTCTCCTTCATCGTCCGAGGAATTGCCAAACAGGTGGTTCTGGAACAGTTTTTGACACTCCAGTCAATATACAGTCCACTTCTCAACCTCAAATGACGGTCCAAAATTACTTCTCGGCAAGCACACATAGCGTTCTCCTCGACACGGCTATAATCCAAGTATGTTCTTTGGGAACAAAATATATAGCTCGTGCATTGGTAGACTCTGGTTCAGAAGCAACCTTTATTTCTGAACGGCTGTTCAAGTTGATACGACCCCAGTATCAGTCCGTTGACGCCCAAGTTTCGGGGCTCAATGAAGCTGTTTCAGCTCAACCTCAACGCTTGTGCCATTTCCATATTGGTTCTCCAATTAAGCCAAGATTTCAGATTGAAACTTCGGCCTACGTACTTCCAAAGTTGGCAGACAACCTGCCTTCCTACACCATGCCACAAAGTTCTTTGGAAGGTCTTCCTAATATACAACTGGCAGACCCCACTCTTTATAAGAGTTCCCAAATAAATGTCCTTTTGGGGGCTGATGTCCTTCCCTCAATACTGCTTAAGGGGTCCTTTACCAATATTTGTGGTACCTTTTTAGGTCAGGAAACGATCTTTGGCTGGACCATCACGGGTCCTATTGCCAACACTGGCACCAAAGTCATTTCGTCCTTCTCCACTGGAATTTCGCACAGCCAAGAAGTTAGGTTAGAGAAACTTCTCACGAAACTTTGGTAGGTGGAGGATATCCCAGTCAAACTGATATAGGAGTCCGATACAGCTTGTGAGAGGTTGTTTCAGCAGACAATCGTCAGAAACGAAAGTGTTAGATGTGTTGTCACCCTCCCTTTTAAGAATCCTGAATCCATCAATCTAGGTCATTCAAGATCTATCGCACTGGCTCAGCTCCTTCGCAACGAGAATCGTTGAACCAAGAACGCCTCCCTCAAAGAGCAGTACGATAAGGTCTTTCAGGAGTATTCGGACCTTGGTCATATGAGACCAGTCCCCCCTACAAACGGCTCAGGCAACTTTTATCTTCCGCACCATGCTGTATATAAGCCAGATAGCACCACTACAAGCTTCGAGTTGTGTTAAACGCCTCCAGCCCGTCTACAAACGGCAAAAGTCTCGACGACGTCCTACATCCGGGACCCGTTCTCCAATCGGATCTGACTATGCAGATCCTAAAATGGCGATTCTTTGAGTACGTGTTTAACGCAGACATTACCAAGATGTATAGACAAATCCTGGTGGATCCCAAACACACTCCATACCAAAGAATCCTTTTCCGAACTAAAGACAATAAGCTCCGAGACTTCGAGCTGAACACAGTCACCTTTGGAGTGAACTGTGCCCCATTCCTAGCGATCAGAGTACTGCAGCAACTAGCTAAAGATGTGCAGTGTTGCTACCCCCTAGCAAGTGACATTATATCCAATTATATGTATGTTGATGATGTGCTAGCAGGCGCTCACTCTAAGAGTTGTGCAGTGCAATGCATATCCGAACTTTCCAATGCACTTGAATCCGCAGGGTTTCCACTAAGAAAGTGGACTTCCAATAAAAAGGACTTGCTCAAAGTCATCCCAGAGCAGCACCGCCTTAGATCCGACTTCCTCGAGATAGAAGAAGCCAGTGCTGCAAAAACTCTCGGTATTCGATGGACAGCAGACTCTGATGAGTTCTTCTTTTCACCTTCCCAGTTTCCGACGAACTCACTTATTTCAAAACGAGAAGTTCTCTCGCAGATTGCGAAGCTTTTCGATCCCGCTGGTTGGTTAGCGCCAGTCATTGTCCGAGCAAAGATATTCATGCAAGAAACATGCCTCAGGGAACTAGGATGGGATGATCCGCTACCCGATGACCTTATTTCGAAGTGGCACGAATTTCTCGACCACTTTGCGAGCCTCGAGAAGGTGCGCATTCCACGATGGGTAGAAACCCGGCCAACGCTCCAGCTACAGATTCATGGGTTCTATGATGCGTCTCAGCATGCATATGACGCTGCGCTTTATGTTCGCACGAAAGCTAGGGACAAAATCTCTGTCCACCTCCTTACTGCAAAAACTAGAGTTGCTCCCACAAAGAGGGTGTCCATCGCAAGACTAGAGTTGTGCGGAGCCGTGTTGTTAGCCGAATTGTCAGCAGCAGTAATTCTAACACTTCCGCTTAAAGAGTGCGAGTGCTACTATTGGACTGACTCGACAATAGTTTTAGCATGGCTAAATAAGCCTCCATGTGCGTGGTCAACCCTTGTGGCGAATAGGGTAACCAGAATTACTCAGGCCACATATTCCAAGCAGTGGCGCCACGTACGATCCGAGTGCAATCCAGCTGACCTCGCGAGCTGAGGAGTGTCAGCAGTTGAATTACTTGGCAGTTTACTGTGGTGGCACGGACCAGAATGGTTGCAAGTTGCGCAACAGCAATGGCCAACCTCCATAGAAGTCCCTCTCGACACGGAACTGGAGCAGCGTCCGATCCAGGTCAATGTGGCGACCGCTAGTTCCGCATTCAGCTTTCTCGAACGATTTTTTAAGTTCGGAAAAGCTATACGCGTGTTTGCCTATGTACTCCGTTTAATAACGCGCTGTAAGGGAAGCGCAGAGCCATGCTCAGTATACTTGCATCATAAAGAGCTCTCCAAAGCTCAAAATCAACAGATCATTCTCGTACAAAGGGTTGAGTATCCGGGAGAGTATAAAGGGTTACTCCAAGGGAAATCAGTCACACGCACCAGCAGCCTGCTTAACCTTAACCCGTTTTTAGACCAACACGGCGTCATTCGGGCCTGCGGTCGCATCCGATCCAGCGAAACTCTCATTTATGATGAGCGTCACTCAGTTATACTGCCCTACTCATGTTTGTACTCTCGCCTTCTCATAAGCTTCACGCATCAGATCTCGATGCAGGGCGGCAATCAGCTGATGATGCGCCTCATCCGATCAAAATACTGGATCCCTAAACTCAAGGTATTGGTGAAGTCCACGATTCATTCCTGCAAGGTTTGCATAATCCATCGCAAAAGGCTTCAGACCCAACTCATGGGAGAGCTACCTGCTCACCGTACCGCTTTTTCGCGCCCCTTCACTCATACCGGTGTTGACTTTGCCGGCCCCTTTAAGAATTATACAGGCCGAGCATGTCTTATAACCAAGGGGTACGTCTGCGTTTTTGTGTGTTTTAGCACCAAAGCAATCCACTTAGAAGCTACTTCGGACCTCACGACCGAAAAGTTCTTAGCAGCATTTGCTAGATTCATAGCAAGGCGTGGGTTTCCAGCGACAATGCACTCTGATAATGGAAAAACATTTGTCGGAAATGCCAAGGTCCTGTCGCGTGAGTTTCTTGAGGCTACAAGGAACCTCGTGCTTTCCAAGTATAGCTATCAAATTTTATCCAGGCACTGGCACGCATGGGTGGTTTATGGGAAGCTGGGGTGAAGAGTTTTAAAACTCTCTTCTACAAATCCACGGTCACGTTCAAGCATACTTTCGAGTAGCTATCAACTCTTTTTTACACGGTTTTGAAGTTACACGGTTGAAAAAAAATTTTTCATCATTTTGTTTCTTTGTTTTTACCACACTTGGCAAATGAAAAATTGAATGTGCTACTTAACATTTTTGTTTTTTATTTTGGCTGCAAATTCTATAATCGTTCTTTCAATCGCTGGCTCGTAAAGCACCGTTAATTTCTCTATAAAAGACAAGAGCAAAGAAAACTTTATACTTGCTACCGTAGTGTTGCCATGTCAGCTTTTTTAAAGATATATCTAGCATAAAAATAGAAAAGCTTATAAAATTTGCAATAATCACATAGGAGCTTCAAAATATAGCTTATTTCTGGATGAGTCAATTGATGGTTTACTAGGTAAACAGCTCATTCTAGCTTTTTTATACCCTTAACCCATGAAATGGGTATATAAGGGTATAATAGTTTTGTGCAAAAGTATGTAACAGGCAGAAGGAAGCATCTCCAACCCCATAAAGTATATATATTCTTGATCAGCATCAAAAGCCGAGACGATATAGCCATGTCTGTCTGTCCATCCGTCTGTTCGTCTGTCTGTCTGCCTGTCTGTCTGTCTGTCCGTCAGTATGAACGCGTGGATCTCAGAGACTACAAGAGCTAGAGACTTCATATTTTGTATTTAGGTTTTCCTATAACATGAGCAGAACATTTTCACAGCGGTAAACTCAAAGACGAGTGGCGATGCTAAGGCTACCTTTTCCAAATCTTATCTCGCAAAAGTCTCGACGACGTCCTACATCCGGGACCCGTTCTCCAATCGGATCTGACTATGCAGATCCTAAAATGGCGATTCTTTGAGTACGTGTTTAACGCAGACATTAGCAAGATGTATAGACAAATCCTGGTGGATCCCAAACACACTCCATACCAAAGAATCCTTTTCCGAATAAAAGACAATAAGCTCCGAGACTTCGAGCTGAACACAGTCACCTTTGGAGTGAACTGTGCCCATTCCTAGCGATCAGAGTACTGCAGCAACTAGCTAAAGATGTGCAGTGTCGCTACCCCCTAGCAAGTGACATTATATCCAATTATATGTATGTTGATGATGTGCTAGCAGGCGCTCACTCTAAGAGTTGTGCAGTGCAATGCATATCCGAACTTTCCAATGCACTTGAATCCGCAGGGTTTCCACTAAGAAAGTGGACTTCCAATAAAAAGGACTTGCTCAAAGTCATCCCAGAGTAGCACCGCCTTAGATCCGACTTCCTCGAGATAGAAGAAGCCAGTGCTGCAAAAACTCTCGGTATTCGATGGACAGCAGACTCTGATGAGTTCTTCTTTTCACCTTCCCAGTTTCCGACGAACTCACTTATTTCAAAACGAGAAGTTCTCTCGCAGATTGCGAAGCTTTTCGATCCCGCTGGTTGGTTAGCGCCAGTCATTGTCCGAGCAAAGATATTCATGCAAGAAACATGCCTCAGGGAACTAGGATGGGATGATCCGCTACCCGATGACCTTATTTCGAAGTGGCACGAATTTCTCGACCACTTTGCGAGCCTCGAGAAGGTGCGCATTCCACGATGGGTAGAAACCCGGCCAACGCTCCAGCTACAGATTCATGGGTTCTATGATGCGTCTCAGCATGCATATGACGCTGCGCTTTATGTTCGCACGGAAGCTAGGGACAAAATCTCTGTCCACCTCCTTACTGCAAAAACTAGAGTTGCTCCCACAAAGACGGTGTCCATCGCACGACTAGAGTTGTGCGGAGCCGTGTTGTTAGCCGAATTGTCAGCAGCAGTAATTCTAACACTTCCGCTTAAAGAGCGCGAGTGCTACTATTGGACTGACTCGACAATAGTTTTAGCATGGCTAAATAAGCCTCCATGTGCGTGGTCAACCCTTGTGGCGAATAGGGTAACCAGAATTACTCAGGCCACATATTCCAAGCAGTGGCGCCACGTACGACCCGAGTCCAATCCAGCTGACCTCGCGAGCTGAGGAGTGTCAGCAGTTGAATTACTTGGCAGTTCACTGAGGTGGCACGGACCAGAATGGTTGCAAGTTGCGCAACAGCAATGGCCAACCTCCATAGAAGTCCCTCTCGAAACGGAACTGGAGCAGCGTCCGATCCAGGTCAATGTGGCGACCGCTAGTTCCGCATTCAGCTTTCTCGAACGATTTTTTAAGTTCGAAAAGATATACGCGTGTTTGCCTATGTACTCCGTTTAATAACGCGCTGTAAGGGAAGCGCAGATCCATGCTCAGTATACTTGCATCATAAAGAGCTCTCCAAAGCTCAAAATCAACAGATCATTCTCGTACAAAGGGTTGAGTATCCGGGAGAGTATAAGGGGTTACTCCAAGGGAAATAAGTCACACGCTCCAGCAGCTTGCTTAACCTTAACCCGTTTTTAGACCAACACGGCGTTATACGGGCCTGCGGTCGCATCCGATCCAGCGAAACTCTCATTTATGATGAGCGTCACTCAGTTATACTGCCCTACTCATGTTTGTACTCTCGCCTTGTCATAAGCTTCACGCATCAGATCTCGATGCATGGCGGCAATCAGCTGATGATGCGCCTCATCCGATAAAAATACTGGATCCCTAAACTCAAGGTATTGGTGAAGTCCACGATTCATTCCTGCAAGGTTTGCATAATCCATCGCAAAAGGCTTCAGACCCAACTCATGGGAGAGCTACCTGCTCACCGTACCGCTTTTTCGCGCCCCTTCACTCATACCGGTGTTGACTTTGCCGGCCCCTTTAAGAATTATACAGGCCGAGCATGTCTTATAACCAAGGGGTACGTCTGCGTTTTTGTGTGTTTTAGCACCAAAGCAATCCACTTAGAAGCTACTTCGGACCTCACGACCGAAAAGTTCTTAGCAGCATTTGCTAGATTCATAGCAAGGCGTGGGTTTCCAGCGACAATGCACTCTGATAATGGAAAAACATTTGTCGGAAATGCCAAGGTCCTGTCGCGTGAGTTTCTTGAGGCTACAAGGAACCTCGTGCTTTCCAAGTATACCTATCAAAATTTATCCAGGCACTGGCACGCATGGGTGGTTTATGGGAAGCTGGGGTGAAGAGTTTTAAAACTCTCTTCTACAAATCCACGGTCACGTTCAAGCATACTTTCGAGTAGCTATCAACTCTTTTTTACACGGTTTTATTTTTTACACGGTATTGAAGTTACACGGTTGAAAAAAAATTTTTCATCATTTTGTTTCTTTGTTTTTACCACACTTGGCAAATGAAAAATTGAATATGCTACTTAACATTTTTTTTTTTTTTTTTTGGCTGCAAATTCTATAATCGTTCTTTCAATCGCTGGCTCGTAAAGCACCGTTAATTTCTCTATAAAAGAGAAGAGCAAAGAAAAATTTTTACTTGCTACAGTAGTGTTGCCATGTCAGCTTTTTTAAAGATATATCTAGCATAAAAATAGAAAAGCTTATAAAATTTGCAATAATCACATAGGAGCTTCAAAATATAGCTTATTTCTGGATGAGTCAATTGATGGTTTACTAGGTAAACAGCTCAATCTAGCTTTTTTATACCCTTAACCCATGAAATGGGTATATAAGGGTATAATGGTTTTGTGCAAAAGTATGTAACAGGCAGAAGGAAGCATCTCCAACCCCATAAAGTATATATATTCTTGATCAGCATCAACAGCCGAGACGATATAGCCATGTCTGTCTGTCCATCCGTCTGTCCATCTGTCTGTCTGCCTGTCTGTCTGTCTGTCTGTCTGTCCGGCCGTCAGTATGAACGCGTGGATCTCAGAGACTACAAGAGCTAGAGACTTCATATTTTGTATTTAGGTTTTCCTATAACATGAGCAGAACATTTTCACAGCGGTGTATATCAACAATCCAAGTCTTACCCCAGTCGAAAAACTATTAAACACTTAAACTCAAAGACGAGTGGCGATGCTAAGGCTACCTTTTCCAAATCTTATCTCGCAAAAGTCTCGACGACGTCCTTCATCCGGGACCCGTTCTCCAATCGGATCTGACTATGCAGATCCTAAAATGGCGATTCTTTGAGTACGTGTTTAACGCAGACATTACCAAGATGTATAGACAAATCCTGGTGGATCCCAAACACACTCCATACCAAAGAATCCTTTTCCGAATAAAAGACAATAAGCTCCGAGACTTCGAGCTGAACACAGTCACCTTTGGAGTGAACTGTGCCCCATTCCTAGCGATCAGAGTACTGCAGCAACTAGCTAAAGATGTGCAGTGTCGCTACCCCCTAGCAAGTGACATTATATCCAATTATATGTATGTTGATGATGTGCTGGCAGGCGCTCACTCTAAGAGTTGTGCAGTGCAATGCATATCCGAACTTTCCAATGCACTTGAATCCGCAGGGTTTCCACTAAGAAAGTGGACTTCCAATAAAAAGGACTTGCTCAAAGTCATCCCAGAGCAGCACCGCCTTAGATCCGACTTCCTCGAGATAGAAGAAGCCAGTGCTGCAAAAACTCTCGGTATTCGATGGACAGCACACTCTGATGAGTTCTTCTTTTCACCTTCCCAGTTTCCGACGAACTCACTTATTTCAAAACGAGAAGTTCTCTCGCAGATTGCGAAGCTTTTCGATCCCGCTGGTTGGTTAGCGCCAGTCATTGTCCGAGCAAAGATATTCATGCAAGAAACATGCCTCAGGGAACTAGGATGGGATGATCCGCTACCCGATGACCTTATTTCGAAGTCGCACGAATTTCTCGACCACTTTGCGAGCCTCGAGAAGGTGCGCATTCCACGATGGGTAGAAACCCGGCCAACGCTCCAGCTACAGATTCATGGGTTCTATGATGCGTCTCAGCATGCATATGACGCTGCGCTTTATGTTCGCACGGAAGCTAGGGACAAAATCTCTGTCCACCTCCTTACTGCAAAAACTAGAGTTGCTCCCACAAAGACGGTGTCCATCGCACGACTAGAGTTGTGCGGAGCCGTGTTGTTAGCCGAATTGTCAGCAGCAGTAATTCTAACACTTCCGCTTAAAGAGTGCGAGTGCTACTATTGGACTGACTCGACAATAGTTTTAGCATGGCTAAATAAGCCTCCATGTGCGTGGTCAACCCTTGTGGCGAATAGGGTAACCAGAATTACTCAGGCCACATATTCCAAGCAGTGGCGCCACGTACGATCTGAGTCCAATCCAGCTGACCTCGCGAGCTGAGCAGTGTCAGCAATTGAATTACTTGGCAGTTCACTGTGGTGGCACGGACCAGAATGGTTGCAAGTTGCGCAACAGCAATGGCCAACCTCCATAGAAGTCCCTCTCGACACGGAACTGGAGCAGCGTCCGATCCAGGTCAATGTGGCGACCGCTAGTTCCACATTCAGCTTTCTCGAACGATTTTTTAAGTTCGAAAAGCTATACGCGTGTTTGCCTATGTACTCCGCTTAATAACGCGCTGTAAGGGAAGCGCAGAGCCATGCTCAGTATACTTGAATCATAAAGAGCTCTCCAAAGCTCAAAATCAACAGATCATTCTCGTACAAAGGGTTGAGTATCCGGGAGAGTATAAGGGGTTACTCCAAGGGAAATAAGTCACACGCTCCAGCAGCCTGCTTAACCTTAACCCGTTTTTAGACCAACACGGCGTCATTCGGGCCTGCGGTCGCATCCGATCCAGCGAAACTCTCATTTATGATGAGCGTCACTCAGCTATACTGCCCTACTCATGTTTGTACTCTCGCCTTGTCATAAGCTTCACGCATCAGATCTCGATGCATGGCGGCAATCAGCTGATGATGCGCCTCATCCGATAAAAATACTGGATCCCTAAACTCAAGGTATTGGTGAAGTCCACGATTCATTCCTGCAAGGTTTGCATAATCCATCGCAAAAGGCTTCAGACCCAACTCATGGGAGAGCTACCTGCTCACCGTACTGCTTTTTCGCGCCCCTTCACACATACCGGTGTTGACTTTGCCGGCCCCTTCGATATTAAGAATTATACAGGCCGAGCATGTCTTATAACCAAGGGGTACGTGTGCGTTTTTGTGTTTTAGCACCAAAGCAATCCACTTAGAAGCAACTTCGGACCTCACGACCGAAAAGTTCTTAGCAGCATTTGCTAGATTCATAGCAAGGCGTAGGTGTCCAGTGACAATGCACTCTGATAATGGAAAAACATATGTCGGAAATGCTAAGGTCCTGTCGCGTGAGTTTCCTGCGGCTATAAGGAACCTCTAGCTTTCCAAGTATAGCTACCAAAATTTAATGCCCCACACATGGGTGGTTTATGGGAAGCTGGGGTGAAGAGTTTTAAAACTCTCTTCTACAAATCCCCGGTCACGTTCAAGCATACTTTCGAGTAGCTATCAACTCTTTTTTACACGGTTTTATTTTTTACACGGTATTGAAGTTAGACGGTTGAAAAAAAAATTTTCATAATTTTGTTTCTTTGTTTTTACCACTTTTGGCAAATGAAAAATTGAATGTGCTGCTTAACATTTTTTTTTTTTTTTTTTAGCTGCAAATTCTATAATCGTTCTTTCAATCGCTGGCTCACAAAACACCAATATTTTCTCTATAAAAGACAAGAGCAAAGAAAAATTTTTACTTGCTACCGTAGTGTTGCCATGTCAGCTTTTTTAAAGACATATCTAGCATAAAAAAAGAAAAGCTTATAAAATTTGCAATAATCACATAGGATCTTCAAAATATAGCTTATTTCTGGATGAGTCAATTGATGGTTTACTAGGTAAACAGCTCATTCTAGCTTTTTTATACCCTTAACCCATAAAATGGGTAAATAAGGGTATAATGGTTTTGTGCAAAAGTATGTAACAGGCAGAAGGAAGCATCTCCGACCCCATAAAGTATATATATTCTTGATCAGCATCAACAGCCGAGACGATATAGCCATGTCCGTCTGTCCATCCGTCTGTCTGTCTGTCCGTCTGTATGAACGCGTGGATCTCAGAGACTACAAGAGCTAGAGACTTCATATTTTGTATTTAAGTTTTCCTATACCATGAGCAGAACATTTTCACAGCGGTGTATATCAACAATCCAAGTCTTACCCCAGTCGAAAAACTATTAAACACTTAAACTCAAAGACGAGTGGCGATGCTAAGGCTACCTTTTCCAAATCCCCTCTCACAAATGATCGGTTTGCGCCAGCATGGCAAGCGCTCATCAACAGGTTTGAAAACAAAAGACTGTTAGTCAACAGTCAACTTCGAATTCTGTTCAATGTACAACCCATTTTTCACGAGTCTGCAGCCGCATTAAAGGATTTACAGAGCACCATCCAAGGGTGCCTATCGGCTCTAGAACTCTCCAATATCTCCACTGAGAATTGGGATTGTATCCTCGTTTTCATGTGTTCCTCAAGACTTCCTAAACTCACTTCATCACTGTCGGAACAGTCTCTCCATAGTACTGCAGATATTCCGACTTGGGGTGAGCTAAATAATTTCTTGTTAGAGCGGTACCGAACTTGAGAGGCAATTGAAGATGTACGGCCCCAGGTAGCTCCTCAGCTGGCGTTTAAGGCTACCAAAAAAGAAGTCCCTTCCAAAAGAGTGAACTCTTTTGAACCCAAAGTCACTGCCAAGATTCAGACTTGCAAACTTTGCGCAAAAGAAAACCATCCAATCCGTAGGTGTCCTAAATTTTTACAAATGTTTGTTCAAGAGCGATCCGACACTATAAAGCAGCACAAGCTGTGTCTAAATTGCTTCGCCAGGGGTCACCACCTCAAAGATTGCACTAGTGCGCATAATTGCCATACTTGCAAGGGGCGTCATAACACTCTCCTTCATCGTCCGACGAATTGCCAAACAGGTGGTTCTGGAACAGTTTTGGACACTCCAGTCAATTTACAGTCCACTTCTCAACCACAAACGACGGTCCAAAATTACTTCTCGGCAAGCACACATAGCGTTCTCCTCGGCACGGCTATAATCCAAGTATGTTCTTTGGGAACAAAATATATAGCTCGTGCATTGGTAGACTCTGGTTCAGAAGCAACCTTTATTTCTGAACGGCTGTTCAAGTTGATACGACCCCAGTATCAGTCCGTTGACGCTCAAGTTTCGGGGCTTAATGAAGCTGTTTCAGCTCAACCTCAACGTTTATGCCATTTCCATATTGTTTCTCCAATTAAGCCAAGAATTCAGATTGAAACTTCGGCCTACGTGCTTCCAAAGTTGGCAGACAACCTGCCTTCCTACACCATGCCACAAAGTTCTTTGGAAGGTCTTCCTAATATACAACTGGCAGACCCCACTTTTATAAGAGTTCCCAAATAGATGTCCTTTTGGGGGCTGATGTCCTTCCTATAAACCTATGAAATTATTAAATAAAATTAAGGAGAGTAAAAAAATAAAAATAAAAGTTGATCCCATATGACCTGAAGATCCTAAGGGGTCCTTTACCAATATATGTGGTACCCTTTTAAGTCAGGAAACGATTTTTGGCTGGACCATCACGGGTGCTATTGCCAACACTGGCACCAAAGTCGCTTCGTCTTTCTCAGCTCGAATTTCGCAAAGCCAAGAAGTTAGGTTAGAGAAACTTCTCACGAAATTTTGGGAGGTGGAGGATATCCCAGTCAAACTGATAAAGGAGTCCGATGCAGCTTGTGAGAGTTTGTTTCAGCAGACAATCGTCAGAAACGAAAGTGGTAGATGTGTTGTCACCCTCCCTTTTAAGAATCCTGAATCCATCAATCTAGGTCATTCAAGATCTATCGCACTGGCTCAGCTATTTCGCAACGAGAATCGTTTAAGCAAGAACGCCTCCCTCAAAGAGCAGTACGATATGGTCCTTCAGGAGTATTCGGACCTTGGTCATATGAGACCAGTCCCCCCTACAAACGGCTCAGGCAACTTTTATCTTCCGCACCATGCTGTATATAAGCCAGATAGCACCACTACAAGCTTCGCGTTGTGTTTAACGCCTCCAGCCCGTCTACAAACGGCAAAAGTCTCGACGACGTCCTACATCCGGGACCCGTTCTCCAATCGGATCTGACTATGCAGATCCTAAAATGGCGATTCTTTGAGTACGTGTTTAACGCAGACATTACCAAGATGTATAGACAAATCCTGGTGGATCCCAAACACACTCCATACCAAAGAATCCTTTTCCGAACTAAACACAATAAGCTCCAAGATTTCGAGCTGAACACAGTCACCTTTGGAGTGAACTGTGCCCCATTCCTAGCGATCAGAGTACTGCAGCAACTAGCTAAAGATGTGCAGTGTCGCTACCCCCTAGCAAGTGACATTATATCCAATTATATGTATGTTGATGATGTGCTAGCAGGCGCTCACTCTAAGAGTTGTGCAGTGCAATGCATATCCGAACTTTCCAATGCACTTGAATCCGCAGGGTTTCCACTAAGAAAGTGGACTTCCAATAAAAAGGACTTGCTCAAAGTCATCCCAGAGCAGCACCGCCTTAGATCCGACTTCCTCGAGACAGAAGAAGCCAGTGCTGCAAAAACTGGGATGGGTTCTTCTTTTCACCTTCCCAGTTTCCGACGAACTCACTTATTTCATATATATTAATATACAGGCTAACCTGGATGATGTGAACACAATCCAGTTTGTTCACACTATCCAGGCAATTTTATTTAATTTTTAATTTTTTTTTTTAATTTTTAATTTTAATTTTATTGAATTTTATTCCTAGTGCTACAAGTGGGAGTACTTATAAATTAGTGCACTAGTCACATTTAAATAATCCTATAAAAATTTAAACAGAAATTATAAATATGATTAACACAAAGATTATAATAATAATAATACTTCTTATGTACTAAACATTAAAATGGAAATAAAAAATTGTCTATAATTATGGGCATTACTCTCTGCAACCTCACTCACAATGTTATTGTTATCGTTATCACCATTATTATTTTGTTTTTATTACTAATGATGAAAAATCAACATCATTAGCTATGTTGTTGTAAATGTCTTTTTAGCCTGATTCGAAAACTTGATGTGCTTCTAATAGTCTTAATCTCAAGTGGCAACTGATTCCAAAGTCGAGCAACCCATATAAAGAAGTGCCTGTCGGAGGATGCAAGTTTAATTCTGGGACAAACAATATTGCAGGTCCTTAAAGATACCGCAAAGCGTAATTTGTCATATAAGTAATCAGGCGTTTTTGTACTTATGATCTGATGGAGCAAAGTCAATGTTTTATATCTAGTCCAGTTTTTTAAGTCTATGTCAAAAATACGATTTCTAAAACATGTAACATGGTCATATCGTTTGAGTCCAAAAACATAACGTGCTTTACTATTTAAAGCTACTTTTAGCTTCTGCTGACTAGCAATATCACAGTTGGCAAAGATTTCAATTCCATAAAACAAAACTGGTGTAACTAAAGCTTTCGCTATAGTCATTTTTGTATTAATCAATTTGCAAATATTTCTATACCATAAAATAGTATGGGGGTAACAAGGGTTTTGGCGATGGTTATTCTTGTTTTAACCGGCAGCCAGGGTTGTGTTAGCACAAGCTGCCGGAGAACACCATATGTCTTACCCACAGCTTTATTGACCTGGTCTTTCCATGTTAGTGTATTGTTAAATGTTATTCCTAGATTATCAGCCTTTTCCACATACGCAATATCTACATTATCAACACAGAGTTTACTTAAATTGTCAACATTTAGTTTTTTCTTATACATTATGATACATTTACACTTTGACGGGTTCAAACGAAGCCCATTACAACTTGCCCATTTACATACACGTAACAGATCATTATTACATAGCATGATACATTGGTTAATCTGACTAGTAGGACGACTTACATATAATTGGACATCATCAGCGTACATATGGGCTTCACACATGGACAGAACACTTGGGAGATCATTAACATAAATTGTAAAAAGTAGAGGACCTAGAATTGATCCCTGTGGAACACCACGTGTTGTTACCACAAGGTCGGAGGTAGAATCCTGAACAACTACAGCCTGTTTTCTATTTCTTAAATATGAGTCCATTAACTTAACTGCAGTTGTGGAGAAGTTATAAAGCCTGCTTAACTTCGTTGTCAAAATTTCGTGGTTAACCGTGTCAAAAGCCCTACTAAAGTCAAGAAGTGTTAATAGAGTAACTTCACTATTGTCCATATGACTTCTTATATCCTCAACAGTTTTTAAAATTGCGGTTATACAACTTTTCTTTTTCCTAAACCCAGATTGCTTGTTGCTAAGTAAAATGTTGGTGTCCATAAAAGTTGAAATTTGGTTTGCCAATAATTTTTCAAAAACTTTAGACAAGAATGGCAATATAGCTATCGGTCTAAACTCATCTTTGCCATTTGGGATGGGCGTAATCTTAGCGATTTTCCACATCTCAGGAAAAGTGGACGTGGTGATTGCATAATTTAGAATGTGCGTTATATGACCTAAAATTAGTGGAAGTATTATTTTTATAAACTTTGGGTTAATATCATCTAATCCACACGCATTTGACTTAATTTTAGAGATTGACTCAAGGACATCACATTGACTTACACTAACAAAGTTAAAACAGCTAGTACAATTATTGAACGACACAGAGTTTATGTACGGATTACATGTTGCTGGACGAACATCGTCATTTACAAAACTAGCATTAAGAACATTTACATCCAAGTCATCATTTATCACAGATTTTGCCTTTCCAATTCCAACGTTCTTCAACTCCTTCCATAATTTTTTCGTGGAATTTATATTGTCAAACTTTAAACCATAATGTCTACGCTTAGCACTACTGATCAAGTCATTTACATTACGCCTAGCAGTCTTAAAAAGTTGGAATATTTGGTCAGTCTTATAACGTTTCCACCTCTCGTAAAGCTTGTCCCGGTGTTTTATTGCACTTGTTATATCACTGCTAAACCATGGATTTAGTTTCGGCTTAATAACTAAGGTCCTAAGCGGTACATGTTTATTGTACAAATATTCAATATTAGTTTGTAACAATCCTAACTGGGTGTCAACAGACGGAAGGAAGTATAGACTATTCCAATCACAACTATTACAGTCACTGAACAACATACTTTTATCTACATTTTTAAAGTCCCTGTATTGAATAATTTGATTATTAGAGTCAAGTTGAGTGTCATAAGAAAGAAAAATTAGGTCATGTTTGGAAAACTCAGGTACTGATATTTGGTCATACAACATTACTCTGTTTGTTTTGTTTACAAAGATATCATCAAGTAAAGTATTTGTGGTTTGAGAGAAATGAGTCGGTGTAGATTCATTTACAAGTTCAAGTCCCAGTGCATTAAATTCTGCTGATAAATCTTGGTTCTGAAGCATATTGCTGTTTAGGTCGCCAATTATAATAATATCAGTGAATTTCAGTGATAAGTTTGCTATTGTATCAATCATGTCAGAGTAACCAATGTAGTTATGTGCCCTATAAACACATCCTAGAAGCGTCTTAATATTTTTATTAAGACTAATTAATTCTAAAAACAAATATTCAATTTGGCTGTCAAGGGGATGACTTAGAACAACTTTACACTTAATTCTCTTTACTACATACACTGCTACACCACCTGCATGACTTACACGATCAGAACGAAAAACATTAAAGCCATCACAAATAATAGACAAGTCACTTAATTCTGGGAAGAACCATGTTTCAGAGACACAGACAACATCAACATTAGAATTCACAAAAATAAAACGAAACTCATCCATCTTCTTAACCAGACTCTGAGCATTAATATGGCAAATGTTTAAACCGCTGTTTTGCTTACAAAGAACTCTAACCATGGCATGGGTGCTCGACTTGGATGTTATTAAAGATGCGGACATCTAACAAGCTTGATTTTAAAACCTAACAGAAGCACATCAAAAAATTGTATATTACCTAACGCTAAATATGAAATAATAGTAATAATAACGACAACAATAAAAATCAGCTGGACATCAGACGCATTCAAATATAAGAGATGAGAGCCCTCTTTTAAAAGATTCGAAATTGTAAAACGAGAGAAATTACTTAAAATATGAAAGAAAGAGAAATTACTTAAAACATGAATTAACATACGTTTTGACAATATTAAAGCGCATAACTTAAGAGCGAAAAAGCTCCGCCTGATTGGTCGGTTGTGTTGACGTGGCGACTGCAGATGAGCTTTGTAAGGGCACGAGCTTTTGCGGGTTGTCTAGTCTGACTACATCTCCCTTCTCGCTCTGTCTGACGTGGACGATGCCCTGGCGACAGAACACAGCTGTCAGCAGCTTTTGCCTCTTCATTTGCATTGCTTTCTTGAAGATCTCATAGTTATCTTTGCTTAATTGCTCATTAAGGTAAATTGGTACATTGCGATGTGCTTCAAAGCCCAGCATGTGCAAGTTTAGTTGCGTGTTGTTGTTTCGCCGGTATTCTGCTGCCGCTCGCATTATTTTATTTTGTCGTGCGTGCTATCAAACTTTACAACAATTTCCGGGTCGACTACCGAACTTGCTCTGCCAGATCGCCTGATCCTAAAGATCTCATTAAGTCTCGGTGCCGGGGTGACCCCAAGGGAGAATGCTAATGCGTTGAAAATAGACCGCAGCTGCTCACCCTCTACGAGGGGCACACCATGTAGCCGAACATCTTTGGCGATGGATGCATTGGCTTGCGCATTGAGCTTGTCTTCAAGCGCCGCAACTTGCACGTGTAGTGCTCGAGTACCCTCCGCAACTTGCTCCAGATTTTGCACCCGCTGCATAATGCTGTGAAGCTCACCGTGCATGCCATCCAGCTTCTCATTTAGTATGCAGAGCAGGTGTTCCTCCGACTCTCTCATACGGCTTGATATTAATTCAGCCTGTTCATCAAAGCGTTGGTTAATCAGCTGGACGAGCGAGTTGTAGTCGGTCCCCTTTCCAGCCTTCAGATCACCAGTGGAGTTTTCGCGCAAACGTTTTGGAACAAGTGCCATTATTGTGCAAATAAAGAAATAGCAGTAGGGAAAAGTGTTGTCGTGCTGCGAGCAGAGTAGTTTTCGTATGCTTTGTGGAGAGCAAGAATAGCTCTCAGCTTCCCAGAAGTGTTGTTGTTTACTGTGTGCGCGCGGTTTTTTCGCAAATAGTGATCGTTTATTTATTAAATAGAGTAGAAGTTTTAAACGAATGCAGTGTCCGTAAATTTTTTCCAATTTATTAATTTATAACAAAAATAATGCCGGTGTATTGCTTTAAAAAATATTTGTATCGCGGAGCTTGAAAAAAAGACGTACTGTCGCGTCACTTCTTCTTCTTCATCTTTGTGATAAAAAAATATTTAGTTCACACTATCAACTGTTCACACCATCTAGGATTGCCTGTATAAAAATATCTTGATTGAGTGAACGTACTGGTTAGTGTGAACAAATTTAATATTATTGGATTTCCTCCTAGTATCCCATCCAGGCTTGCCTGTATCTATATTTATTTTAAATGAAAAATTTTCGTATATAATTTTAACACGAAAAACTTTTATTGAGGAAGTATTTATCAACCGTTTATTTTTATTACTATGTACACTTATACAGTTTCCACGAGCTGAAAATTGACTTTCTTGGCACTTATTATACCTTTAACCCATAAAATGGGTAAAAAAGGGAATAATGGTCTTATGCAAAAGTATGTAACAGGCAAAAGGAAGCATCTCCGACTGCCGAGACGATATAGCCATGTCCGTCCGTCCGTCTGTCTGTCTGTATGAAAGCGTGGATCTCAGAGACTACAAGAGCTAGAGACTTCAGATTTTTTATATAAGTTCTCCTATAGCATAAGCAGAACATATTTGTTTCAAACTATCGATAACTATTCTGGTTTCCGATACACACATGCAATCGATTGCAAAAAATATCGAATATGGAAAATGTAAAAATGGGGGTTGAAATAATGGGTAACGATAGAATTTTTGACGCACTTTTGAAAATTTAATCGATTGAAGCTAAGTCAGTATACCAAAGTCTTACATAAATTTAATTTATTTATTGTAACTGGGTTCAGGGTATCTTCTAGTCGGGCTCTCCCCACCAAAGCCTTCTTACTTGTTTTTTCTTTAATCTTGCTTATGGTGTCTGCCAAAATCTGGCAGCACTGTTGCTACGGCTCTTGTCTGTTATAGAGAAAATAACGGTGCTTTACGGTGCCAGCGATTGAAAGAAAGATCACAGAATTGCAGCAAAAAGAAACACAAAAATGTTAAGTAGCACATACAATTTTTCATTTGCTCGGTTTAGTTGCTTAAAGCTTATTAGCTTGCAATATTTTGTCAATTGTTCGTGCTATCCACTAGATTTTAACATTTCTGACCCTAATAAGGTTAAAAAAGGTACTTTATCTATGAATTTTTAATTAAGCTCTTTGCCCTTCCTAATAGTTAACAAAATGTCCAAAGTTTTCAAAGATTCGTAAAAGACAAGCCATTATTTTACTCGCTTTTTCGAAGTCAATATAGTTCTTTATATCATCTTACACGGCTTTCAGATGACATGGAACGTATCCCCCATTTTACTATAGGAAACGCATCTTTTTTTACACGTTTTTTTTTTACACGGGTTTCTGAGGAACGTATCTACCAAGTAAAGAGAGAGTTTGGTGTAGATCCTCCTCGTCGTTCTATACACTCCTGGATTCTGGGTATGAGCCTATGCGTTCATCTACCTTTGTTTGAGAAGGTCCACCTGGCCAGCCACATGGCCATGGTCTCTCTGACCTCCTAACAGCTTCGGGCGGTGCGATGCCTCCCATAGACTCCCGCCAGGCGTGGACTTCCATCATCTCGCGAGCGAGCAGGTCTACAGGCATCATGTTCGCTAACACAAGTTCTGCGTCGTCCGTAACCGTATGGAATCCCGAGATCACTCGTAATGAGCTTAATCAGTACGGCGCTGCCAGCTTCCTCCGAAGGGTAGTATTTCGGTCCAGGGCTGCAGCCCAGATCTGTGCAGCATACAAAGCGACTGACGCCACTTCTTTTCTAAGAAGTAGGCGCCTTGCACTCCTGGGTCCTCCCAGGCTTGGCAACGTACGGGAGAGAGCTGCTTGAAGTTTTGCTGCCTTCTTACTGACATACTCGATATGAGGCCGGTAACACAGCCTGTTTTCTAGCATGACTCCGAGATACTTAATGGCTTTGATAAGATGGTAACATTACCAACGTCCACCTCCATAAATTCAGGTTTTTTTCCTGCTCGTTATGAGAACTGCCTCTGTCTTGTGCTCTGCCAGTTCCAGGTTGTGCGTCCCACATCCATGATGCTATTTTCTTAATAGCTCCATTAGCTGCCTCTTCTACTTCTCGAATATAATTCTGCACCACTACGAGGGCCAGGTCATCTGCAAATGCAATGAGCTTACATCCCTGTAGTAGGTCTAAGTACTTCGTTGTACATCACGTTCCACAGAAGGGGTCCAAATACTGAGCCCTGTGGAACACCTTCAGAGACGTTATATCGTTCAAGTCCCTCCTCTGTGTCGTATTCAAAAATCCTGTCTGAAAGATAACTAGCAATAATTCTCATTGGGTAAGCCGGTATTCTAATTTTTCTTAGGGCATTCAGGATGCACGTCCTGCTCGCCGAGTTGAACACGTTCCGAATATCCAGCGTTACTACTGCGCAGCATTCTTTGTCGCTCCATCTCCATTAAGTCCCTTCTATCGCTTTTGTTGCGATGTCGACCACTGCCTTGATCGCGTCAACCGTTAACCGCGCTTTGTGGAATCCATATTGGGATTCCGAAAGTACATGTCGGGCGTCAAGAATTGTTAGCAGTTTTGCGTGGATAATTTTCTTCAGAACCTTTCCCGCCGTGTTAAGCAGACAAATCGGTCGAAAGCCCGAGGGTTCTTCGACAGCAGGATGAGTCGCTAGACTTTCCATACTCTTGGGAATACTCCCTCCTGTAATGAGTGAGTGTAGGTGTCCGCAAATTCCTGGGACTTCGCGGCGAGTGCAAGCTTTAGCACTTTGTTTGGTATGCCATCAGGCCCTGGAGTCTTTGGTCACCAATCTGTCTGACTGCCGCAGTCACCTCGTCGGTCGTCACTGAACTTGTAAGCTCCGAGTGAAGTGTGGGGCTTTCGATTTGCATCCGGGGGTGCTGTGGAAACAGGGCCACTACGATTTTCCGTAGCTCCACTGGGCATGTGGTCCTTAGCGTGGTTTGGCTCTTTATTTTCTTGGTTACCACCATTAGGCCGCTCCCCAGGGGTTGATGTCGGCCTCTTCACATATCTGGCGGCAGCAGTTGGCTTTACTGCGCCTGATGCTATGCTTCAAATCCCGGTTAGCCCTCCGGAAGTCCTCGGCTCTGCGGTCAAAGTCAGGGCAATCTCTGGCCCTTTGGAAGAGTCGCCTTGCACTAAGGCTTTTTTTTCCCAATCAATTACAGAGCCACGGTAAGTAAGCGATTTCCCTTCATTCGTCAGAGTCCAGTGCAGAGAACTCTTCCAAAAAGCAGAAGCCCCTTGTGTTTGTTTCTCTGCTGCCCCATTCTACTGCCCTTGCGTTGTAGTCGCCAGCTATTACAATCGGGGATCATCCGCGTGCATCATCAACGATTTCCTCCAGCATGTTTTTGAACCCTCCCAGTCCCCAGCTTGGAGGAGCATAACAGCTGTATAACGTAACGCTGCCTATCCGTGCCCTAAAAAATCCGTTGTGGTCTGTATTGACTTCTCGGGGTGGCGTGTTTATGGACCAAATGGCCGCCTTACCGTCTCTGCTGGCTACCCATCCGGTCCCTGGTATTCTTTTGAAAAGCTCGCAGATAAGAGCTATGTATTTCAGTATGCTTCTCCTTTGCCGACTGCATCAGAAGCGCCTGTCCGGCCTCACAGTGGTTAAGATTAAGCTGTTTAATCTTCATCTTCGCTGTGCAAGTGCTCTCCGGAATACTGGGCATTTTCCACTGCCACTCGGATGGTCAGCCCTTGTTTCATTATACATGCACGGCATGCACTCTGGCTTTGCTGTGCAGTCCTTTGTAATGTGGTCTTCTTGTCCACATGTACGGCATTGCTTGCATTCCCTTGCAAAGTAACCGAACTCCATGCTTTTGAAGCAACTCTTGACTGTCATATTTTCCGTTATTCGGGAAACAGCCCAACCGATTTTCATGACTCCAGTGGCAAGAGCCTTCCTAGCTTCATCCACAGGCAGCTTGATGGAAGCCGAAGTATTGCGGTGAAATTGTCTCTCCCTTAGCAGATATGTTTATGGCGTCTGGTCTGTCCTTATTTTTCTTCTTCCGTACGGTGGTCCATTTTTCTCCTTCACTCTCTTTGCTTGGGGGAGCTTTCGTGGCACTCTCCGCCCTTGTTCATCCGTGGCTTGAGTGCAGGTCGAAACCTGCGTTTTCACCACTACCTTACTCCTCTTGGTGGAGGGTGCAAACACTCCAGGATTCTGCTTCCTCTTGCTATCAATGGCCTTTCCGAAGATTGGCGACGTCTGGGTAGCTTGGTGCATCCGTATCACAGTCTGCACCCTTTTGTCCTGGAGCTGTATAGCTACCATCTCGTATAGCGTCCTGATGCTCTCGATCGAGCTATGCATCTGCTGGTGAATCGACCGTCTCTTACCATCTTCCATCATTTCAACCAGCTTGGAAATTTCTTCTCCAAGGTCGCTGAGTGCTGTTCTGTTGTGTTGCTCCACAGGCTCACTCGCGCCCTAGTGCAGTGCTTCTAGCAAATCCAACACAGGGGTTCTGTGAAAGAATCCTAAAAGCCTCTCTCTCTCTCCTTTAATTTGTGGGATTGTTTGTGAACTCATTCTTTTCGGTCCCAACTCCTGGGCCGTTTTCTCAGGTCGTTGTACAGTCGCGTTGTATTCGCATGGTTCTCTATGCGGGTTGTGATGACACGCCCAAGGAGGACACCCTCTTTCATGGGGTTGGGCGTTCAGAGCCAGATCCGCGGTAATCAGGAATGTTACATTTGAACCGGTACTGTCAACGTAATGACTACGAGCCCGAGATCGTATCCTGGAGACTTGCTATGTTTTAAAGGGACGGAGGCGTAGTAGCATTACCCTATCAGCCATTTCGGCTAGATTCCACTCCGCTTACTCAGGTGATAGAATACTAATAAGCGTCAGCCCAGGTTTCGTCTATTCCAGAAGGAGCTCCAGAAGTCCTACCTAAGGCACAACTGGACAAGCAATGGCATGCTGAGGTGGGTATTCTGTGAAACCGTAGTGTGTGTCTGTGTGTGTGTTTTTTTTTTTTTAAATTCATTTATTACCTCTAAATAAATAACTATTCTATATACTTTCCTATATAATACAATAAGGCGGTTTGAGAGGTTTCGAGAAGTGGTGACATTTACGGAACGGCCGTTAGGTATTGCGTCGCAAACGCCTTTGCTCCTCCTACTCCCGCTGTCTATTACGCTTACGCTCGGCATTCCGCAGTTCCGTCATGACAGCAACCGCAATCCGCTAAATGCTTCCCAAATTACGCTACTTGCTAGTTTGAGCCGCACGAGGTTGCCTACCTCGTTGGCACATCCAAAAATCCTTTCCAATTCTAAGCGAAACCTTGTGAAACGAACGCAGAAGAACAGCACATGCTCCACAACCTCGATGAAGCTACTTCCGCAGTAGAAGCAGAAAGGAGCATCGCCGTGACCGAAGCGGTATAGATACCCGCGGAAGCAGCCATGGCCGCTGAGGAGCTGTGTGATGTGGATATTCACCTGTCCATGTCTTCTGTCCAACCACTGTGGTAGTCTTGGGATTAGGCGGTGTGTCCATCGCCCTTTAGAGGATGAATCCCAACGCCTCTGCCAGTTGGCGATAGTGCGCGATCTGGCCGAGTTAAGTGCTGCCTTCTTGTGGGCCACTGTATGGTCTCTGACATGTGTCTCCTCATAAACCTCTGTAACTTCTCTGGCTATCTCGGCTATGGGGGCAACTCCAGCTAGCACCAGACACGCATCGTCGGAAATATTTCGGAAGCCGCTACACACCCTGATCGCCCCTAGTCGGTGAGTAGCCATTAGTCCACGGGAGTAGCTGTCGTAGCGGAGGCCAGGGTACCAAATAGGCGCCGCGTACAACAAAGTTGAAAATTAAAGCTCTCCTATACTGTTTCGGGCCCCTCGTATTTGGCATAATGCTCGATAGAGCACGGTTTGTAACAGAAGCTTTCGAGCTGGCGTACACCAAATACTCCGTAAAGGAAAGTTTTGTGTCCAGCATCACTCCCAGGTATTTTGATGCTCTCTTTAATGTGGTAGTCGTATTTCCCACTATAATGGTTGCTGTTTTCACTACTTTTCTACTGCTTATGAGGACAGCCTCGAAATGTAAGGGGCAATCTGGAGGCCAACCGATCAGAGCCACTGGATGACCATTTCAATCGATTGGTTGCGTCTCGCCTCGGCAACCTTGAGCTCCTTAGCCACCACCACCAACGCCACGTCGTATGCAAAGCCGACTTTACGGACCTCTTAAGGTAAAGTGAGCCGAAAAACGCCGTCGTACATGGCGTTCCAAAGGAGAGGGCCAAGCACTGACCCTTGCGACACGCCTCCAGATACGTGGTACTCCTCGGTCGATTCGCTGGTATTATAGAGCAGTATTCTGTCCTGAAAATAGCTCCTTATCAGCCCTAGTAGGTAACTCGGCAGTCCAGGGCCTTCAGCAAGGAGCTCCACTTTGCCCTGTTGAACGCATTTTTTACATCTAGCGTTGCGATCAGACAGTACTTTTTGGCATCTCCTTGCCACTTAGTGCCGGCCTTGTCTTCTGAGGCTATCTCCACCACCTTGCCGATTGCGTCAAGCGTTGACCTCGATTTACGGAAGCCGAACTGCTGATCCGAAGGCCCTCCTGCAGCGGATATGGCGCGCTCGAGACGTGTTCAGATAACATGCTCCAATATCTTTCCGACCGTATCAATGAGGCAAATAGGCCTGTAGGCAGCTGGATCCTCAAGCGGCTTCCCAGGCTTTTGAAGCAGTACGAGGCGCTGCAGTTTCCACCTATTAGGAAAGACCCCGTTGCGTAGGCAGTTGTTAAACATCTCGCCAAAGATATCGGGGTGGATCGCGAGTGCTAGCTTGAGAGCTGTGTTAGGAATCCCATCGGGCCCTGGCGCTTTGCTAGGCTTGGTCCTGCTGCTTGGCGGATCTCTTCCATGGTGACCTCCATGCTGGGAAAGAGGTGTGTCACAGTCTCTCTGAGCGCCCCCGTGTCGGTAGGCTGGCAGCGGAAGAGGCGTTGAAGCGTTTGACCACGATTTTGTAGGCGTCGCCCCAAGGATCGTACTCAGCTGTGTCGCAGAGCTCAAGAAAGCATCTGCGCTTGCTAACCTAATAAAGCTTCTGCAGCTGCCTCCTGCATGTGAGAAACTCTTCTTGTCGGGCTTTGTACATCTGGGAACCGCGTGAGCGCTGGGAGCGGCGTCTAGCGTGGTTGCAGACGTTTCGAGCTTCTGTTATCTCCTCATTCCACCAGTATACTTGCACATGGTGCCTCTCGTACCTCTTGCTTCTCGCCACGCTGGCATCGCAAGCGCGGCTTATCAGCATCATGGATTGTTCCACCACAGCCTCGGTGCTGTCTGCACTATCCTGGATCCCTGCTGATACAAGCTGTGTACCAAAGATTCGCGTGTCGAGCGTCTCGGCACGGTATTTCTGCCTAGGTTGGGCTGCACCATGCTGGAGATTATTACTTGCTCCAACGGTGAACCATATGGCAGCATGGTCGCTCTTATTGTAGGAGTCGTCGATACTCCAGCTGGAAAAAGTAGACAGCGAACTGCTGGCGAACGTGATGTCAACGACGAATTCCAGCCCTGCTCTGCTGAAGGTGTGCTAAGTCCCCTTGTTTAGTTTGGCAACGTCCAGAAGCGTGAAGGCCTCAAGTAAGGCTCGGCCCCTAGCGTTCGTGGACGAGCTATCCCTCTCCTCTGCCCATGCGTTGAAGTCACTAGCGATGATGACTGGGTGCCGGCCTCAAGCATCTGCCACCAGAGAGTCCAGGGCGTTGTTAAATTAAGAGAGCTGCAGGCTAGGGGCCAGATAGACGGAGTAGATCCACATGTCGCCCGCCATCGCACGTACGAAGCTATCCACCCGGTAAACTCTGATCAGTGTGCCGCGGCGCTCCTACAAGACCAAATAGCCGCTCTTCCTGATGTGTCTAGTGCGCAGTTTGGTCCCTCCTGCAGCCGGTATGGCTCACTCAGCACCGCAAGATCCGCAAAGCGTTTGCGCACTGTTTGCGACAACAAGTCCTGAGCCGCCGCACAATGGTTGAAGCTCAGCTGGATGCATTTAATTTTGGACGACTACTTACACCTCCGCTGAGTGGACGTCTGCTACTGCCCGCCTGGTGGCTGGTTGAGGCACTGCCCTTAGCCGTGCAAATGAAACACCTCGCCTCGCTCTTACAGCTTGCTGCCCTGTGACCCAATTCTCTGCACCTGTTGCAGCACTGGGACCTATCCACTGGGTTACAGCAGCTGCTAGCGGTGTGTCCCATTTCCAGGCATCGGTATCACCTCGTGCGTGCTTCCTGCGGGCGGATGGCGCAGCTGGTCCAACCAACTCGAACCGTGCGCATGGCAGTAATGCTGCTCGCCAGATTTGCCGGTTCTGAGAAATTGGCCACCTGGGTGTTGCCATATCCAGGACGAATGCTTTTTTAATTGCATACATCGATGGGTATATTGGCCTGTGTCGACAGTGCAGCCAGAATTTCCTCCATCTCTAAGCCGCGCACAATACCTTCCACTGTAACTACTTGTCTTCACTCACCCGTAGAACTTCAAGCAGTCCCACGTTGACCAAAGGTTTCCCTAAGGCTTTCAAACGGTGGAGGTTTTACCGCCCCGACTCGGTCACCAGAGCCCCATTGAGCACCACTGCGACGAAGGGGTTGGTTATAGCCGGTACCGTGGTCTTCTGCTTAATCTGCTTGCAGTTTCCTACTGGAGAAACCGCCAAGTGGTGCGCCTGTTGGCTATGCAGCCTTTTTTGCAAAACCCTCTGCTCCCATCCCCCCTTCCAATACCTTTAACAAACTTCGAGCTAGAGTTACCAAATTTGGTGGGACGATATCAATTGAAATCCCACAAACATCTGAAGCAAAAATTTTGGATGCAACGCCCACCCATAACAACCCCCAGCCCCTCTTCCCCCATTTTAACAAACTTTGAGCTAGAGTCACCAAATTTGCTATGAAGATAGCATAACCCCCAGCCCCCCCTTTCCTTAACCTTTACAAATTTTGAGCTAGAGTCACCAAATTTGGAAGGAAGACAGCTGGTGGCATCCCCATCTGCATCGGAGAATCTTAAAGGCAGCTTACACCACTGCCGCATCCGTACCCCTGTGCAATCAGTCCTCTTTTTACCGGTTTTTAATACTGGTAACGAGTAGACCGCAGTCGGTTGCGTCCGAATGCAACGTTTCCACTTGTTTTTATTTTGAGTTTTAATTTTTTGTCTTCCAATTTTTCTATATACAGTAGAATCCGCTTATAACGACTTTCAAGGGACCGATGATTTTCCGTCGTTATACCCGGAAGACGCCCTAACCGAAAGGAGCAAAACAAATTCTTATGTTTTTTTTTTTTTTATTTATGGTTTCCATGTTCGTATAAGGTTCTTAAATAAAACAATTTAATTTTTTAAGAAAGCAAAAAAAAAAAATTAAAAAAAGGATTAAAATCTATATATATATTGGCACATCTTATGGAAAAGGGTATGAGGTCTGCACACGCTCGCTATAAACATTTGGGTGACTTTGGCATTGCATTTTGACTCTCTCTCTCTCTCTCTCTCTCTCTCTCTCTCTCTCTCTTTCTGTCTCTTTTACATACGTGTCGCTGCTTCGCACACAAGCAAGGGTGCTGATCACTGATAAGTACTTACATTTCTAAAGCGTCGTTGATGCTTAAATTTGTTGGCATTATTTCGCTGTATTTTTTTTTTCGGCACGTAGCAATATCCGGTTGAATTATGAAAAATCTTGTCGGTATAAGCGGTTTGTCGTTAAAAGCGGAAACGTACTAAGCGGCGGCCCTTTAATATAAATTTTTAATGGGGACCAAACAAGTCATCGAGTTTTCGTTTTAATAACCAGACGAACGCTGTTTATGACAGAATTCATGGTTCTTCAAACTGTTCAGAAATGCGCAATTTGCGCTGAACCATGAATCTTGCCGCCCAACTCCAATTTCTTTAAGCTATAACTGTAACTCCTCTCTCTCTCTCTCTCTCTATCTCTCTCTCTCTCTCTCTGTGTTCAGGCTAGGTTAACATAGAAAAGTTTAGCTTAAGTCAAAATAACAGCGTGGTTTTAATCTTTGTACACCTATTCTACGCACAAGAAGTGCCCATCCGCATATACTTCCATACTGCAATTTTTATTATTATTATATTGGGGTAAATACACTGCGACCAAATAGATCTATTGTGCCCCCTCCTTGGCCTTTAACTCTTCCATCAGGCCCAGGTGTTACATAAAAGCAAGTTATTTTGTTGGGTCGATGGTTTCTAAATCGCTAAGTTGCACAATATGTTTTCCTTGAAAACTTTATTTTCCTTACTAAGGTTACGCATTCTGCTATAATGTGCAAGGAGGATTCTCCTTCCACTTCGCAGAATCTGCAAATCTTGCTGCTGACTATACCTAGCTTTGCCAAGTGACCTCGTAGTCTACAATGTCCTGTCAAGAGACCGGTGAGTATCCTGAGTCTATTTTTACCCATTGATATTACTTGCTTAAACCGTTTGAGGTTATAGCTACCCAAGAGAAGCTTTGCTTCTTTGAGTCCTGGTGTCCTTGCCCAGCTCGTTCTTCGCAGAAGTCTCTCTTCATTCCTAAGCTCTTGCCGTATTGTGCTTCTGCCTATACCACAGTACGGCTCGGGTCCTATTAGGGGTGTCGCTGCCCCCAGTCTTGCTTGCTTTTCTACTTCTTCGCTCCCCGCTATGTCGACATGTCTCGGGACCCATCTTAGGGCAAGCCTATTTTGTGATCCCAGAGTGTCTAGCTTGGTTCGTACATCACGAACCTTTGACCCTTGACCTGATTTCGGTCTTACTAAGTGCCATTATTGCTGCTTGACTATCGGATGGGATGGCTATATCCCTATTCTGATAGTTACGCTTTAGATTAAAGTACACGCACCTCCTGAATGCGCATATCTCAGCTTGGAATATGCTGGTGTGCATACCTAGGGTTTCGTGGTACATTAGCCGAAGGCCTACCACATCAAGACCGGATCCTTGTTGCGTTAGGGATCCATCGGTGTACCATTTTTTGGGTGTGTGGCTTCATGTTGTGTACCTCTTCCAGAGATGTGCACTCCTTTTTGTTACAGAGGTGAACTTGAATCTTTTGACCGAGCATGTGTTCGGCCTTCATTTCGTCCCTTGGCTGTGCCAGTAGGGGAAGTTCACCCGATAGCATGTCTGCCTCTAATCGACTAAGAATGTGTTCTCTCCCAAATCCTTCAACGAACATTCTTAAGAGGGTTGCCTTCTGTTGCAGCCTAATTGTGTGATGGAGTGGTGATATCTCCAATATAAACTCAAGCGCTGATGTGGGACAGGTCCCATGAGTCCTACACATGCCATTCTTTGTTATGCTTGCTTATGAAGCTGCTTCTGCACAGTGATTTTCAGTGCTTTATCATCCCATGCAATCACTCCTTATGTGAGCATGGGCCTTACTACCATAAGGTATAGCCATCTTATTATCTTTGGCGATGTTCCCCATTACTGATGGCTGGTGGGTCTGAGGGACTTTGGGTTGGTGGTATCTGTCTTCCCTACCTTGGGGATGAAGACTACCCTAGCTCTACACCAAGTGCTAGGTATATGACCAAGCACTAGGCTTCTGAACAGGATTTTCCTTAGAGTGGGTAGGAGTATTCCCTGTCCCTGCTGAAGGAATACCGGTGATATGCAATCCAGACCAAGAGATTTGTAAGGCTGGAAGGTTACAATTTCCCATTTTATTTTTTCCACTGTGACCACCGACTTGGCACATGCCCAGTCAATGGCCGTTGGTCCGTGTTGACCCCCTGTTTCAAGCGATTCGCACGGTTGCCAGGGGATACTTCCTGGGAAGTGCGTCTCAAACAGAAGCTCTAACCCTTGCATATTGGTGCTCGTATATGTATTATCTTTACGCTTCAAGGCTAAATTAGCCTCCGGCGCCCGCTTTTATAATGCTCTATGGAGCTGGGCACCTTCAATCGTGCTTGTTATGCTTTCGCAGAAGTCCCTATACTTCCTGCACTTGGCCTTCCTAATCTCTTTGCTGTAGGAGGTGAGGCTTTCGCGGTATGTATCCCATGACCCGTCCCTGTTAGCTTTATTGAATTGGTTACGGGTGGTGAGCCGCAGACTCTAAAGAACGTCATTTCACCATGGGGCATCTTTTTCTTTACGCGTTTTCCCTAGTGGGCAGTTTTCTTCATATGCATTTTTAATGCAACTATTTAGATTTCAACAACTCTTTCTAGCTCACTCGTTGATCTGGGTATTCCAGAGTGTTCAGTAGGTATGTTAAGTTCTAGGGTAGACCTAAATTTTTCCCAGTTCGTTTTCCTGGGGTAACGAGTTGGTATACTACTATCCGTATTAGCCTTAAGTTTGAGTAGGATAATCCTGTGATCGGACATGGATTCTTCTGAAGAGACATGCCATTCTCTTAAATGTGGCCTAAGAGACCGACTTATCAGAGTAATGTCTTATACCTCTTCTCTAACTCTAGTTACAAGTGTCAGTGTCGATCCGACATTACCAATTTCTAAGTTATAATTGAATATAATGTTGGTAAGACACTCAACTCTTTTGTTGATGTCCGTGCTGTCCCATATGGAGTGGTGCGCATTGGCATCGCAGCCGATTATAGCTGGCAGCTTCTTTCTCCTGCAGTGGTCCATCAGCTTTTCTATTTTCAGTGGCGGGCAGTCCACATCACTAGCAAAATAAGCAGATGTCACAACAATAGGGGGCGTTTCCAATTGCCCTTACGGCAATAGGTACGCAGTCCCTAATGAGGAATTCTGAAAGCATAGTAAAATTAATACATTTCCTTACCATAATGCTCTAGGTGTAGGATCTCTTTGATCCCAGATTACCTTCGAGTCAGCGGTGTACAGGCCTTTTATGCCATTGTTTACCCATGGCTCCTGTACCAGGGCTAGCCCAAGATGTTGGGTGATAAACATCCTGGCCAAGACAGCAGAGGCTGCCTTAGCCCGATGGAGGTTTATCTGGGCTATCCCAGTGACGGTGACGTTTGATGTCACCATCATTCGTCCGCCGCTCCAGCTTCTGGTGATGTAGGCTGGGAGCTACCCACATCACCGCTGCCCGCCATGGTGACGTCAGCTTCTGTCGTTTCACGCTCCTCAGCGAGCTCTTGCGAGGACATCGGCACCTCATCATTAATCCCTTCCAGCTCTGCTGGAGCGAGCGTCATCTCCACCAGGTCCTCATGCTCGGTCAGATCCTCTGATTAGTCAGAGACACTTGGCAGATGAGCACTCGGAACAGTGGCGGTGGGAGGTGTGGGGGCTGAGCCTGCAGCTCCCGGGGCTGTCGTTTTGGCGGGGGCAGTCCTCGCGCCAACACTCTTCTTCTTCAGACCGCTAACGGGTATGGTGCCGTAGTGGAATGAAACTTGGTGTCCCATCCTGTGAGGATAACCTCGTCCAGGATGGCCTCCTCCAATGCGGACAACTTCCCAGGGCTGAGCATTACCTGTGAGTATTCCACAGGTAACACGGCCACCTTGATTTTTTTTGCAGTTGCTGCATACGATATGCGAGTCTCGGTGGACAATGGAGAGGAAGACCTCACTGCTTTTGCTACGGCGGATGCTGACGTGCTGGGACGCTCCTCTGGGTACTCCCTCTTGGGGGTGGCCGTGGGTGGCGTCAAATTACTGCTCAGGCGTTTGGCGGCTGGTCCCTGTTCCTGGCTCGTCGAGTCCTCTCCAGCCGTTGCCATGCGCAGTGCCTCAGCAGGGGGTAGTCCCTGCTGACGTTACCTCAAGTACCATTTGATTTTTGAGCCGTTCAGCGTTTTTCGGTTTGGGTCATCCAAACCGCCCGGCTCTCCTAATTTTGGCAACATCGCTTTTGGCTGCTGGTGCTGCACGCCGTGTCACCTAACTGCGCTAAGCCTCGGTCGCATCGGCTGGGATGGTCAAGCCTTGCTTCCTCCTCCTGCAGCTGGGGCGACACGGTGACGTGGGGCTACCCTCGTCGTCGGTGCGCGTGCTGTATCTATTGCCGCATGCGGCAGTTTTGTTTGCTGCGCCTGGTTAGGGCACCGTGGGGCTGGTCCCACATTGGAGGGCCGCTCCCCATAAAGGATTCGGTCCTCAAAGTGTCTCGCGACACTGACAGCAGAGGTATCTTGCTGCACACCTAAATACTTTTTATTTCTTATGAATCCTTTCATGTTCCCACGAGTTGCGGAGAAATATAGGGTCCACCCGGGCAGAGATCCGCAGTACCCGGGTAAGGCTAAATAGAACAGGCGGTCGCCATCTGCCTGAGCTCACCGTTAGCGACTGGGCTAGTTTTTAAGCCAGGCCCCCGGCCAGGTTGACTTTCGGCACGGTTTGAATGATACCTTAGTCCAGCCCGGAGTGAGATATTGGGGAAGGGATGAAGATGGGTACGTGTGAATGAGTTGGGAGTGTGTGAGGCTATGCTTTAAAGACGGCGACACAAGCCTCTTGTCGGTACGGTGAACGGTACCGTACCCGCTGTTTGTCCGGGACTGCTTACTTGCATGGATTCTCGCCTATTCGCAGCTTACCTAATAAAGAGGCCGTTCGCTATCCGCAACCCGCGACCCGCCTGGTGGCCACAGCTTAGCCCCCTCTGAACTATCCCACAAGTTCTTTAGACCAGGTCCATACTACAATACAATACTACAAGTACAATTACTCTACGGCAAACTACAATAAAATCTGCTACAAAGTCCAAACCAATCCACCAGAATCAGAATAATTCATCTTATGGATCCTTCGCCACAAACAGACGCTATAAGCAGAGTCGTTACAACCGGATTCTACTCTATGTATTTCTATACATTTCGGTTATTTTCTTCTTCTGTACATCTCTTTATTTTTCTGTAGTTTTATGTATTTCTCTGCATTGATTTTTATTTTATTTTCGTGTATTTCTTAACATTTTCTGGATTTTTCTGAAGTTAAGTTAGTATACCAAAAGTTTTTTATAAATTTAATATATTTTTGCAACTGCGTTCAGGGTATCTTCTAGTCGAGCTCTCCCGACTAAAGTTACTTGTTTATGATTCGTACATCGGTATTTTTTTGGTATAGTATTGTACTTCGGTATTTTTTACTATACAGGTAACCCTCCTACAACGCCGAGGTTATGTCTCTGAAAATTGCAGCGTTGTAAGAAATCGCGTTGTAGGAGACATGAACTCCATACAAAAATCAGAGTTTGGTTCCAAACTGAAAAATTGGATTTTGTTCGTATATATATTCATACTAATAGGGTTTTCGATTGCACAAAAAAATTTAGCATTTTTGATACATTCATTCCGGGTTGCACTTTTTTCATTTTCGATTGTAATATCAGTCAGCCCTTCTGAAGTGTTATCGTTTTCGATTCTATTCAGTGTTGCCTTTTGACAGTGCAGAAGGCAACATTTTCAACACTGTCAAAATCGAGAGTGCTGCATTTGTTTCATACTGCACTTTTTTTGTTCGATTGTGCCCATTAAAAATGCAAAACCAGGGCAGCACTGAAAAAATGTTTTGGCAGCATTTTTTAAGTGTAACATTATTATAGGGTTGCATTATTTTTTACAATCGAAAACGCTATAAATATATATATTTTTTAAATTTATTTATTGAGTCATAATATATTATGTAATTTGATAATATATAATTCTATTATTTCATAATAACTTAACATAACAAAATAAAAATTTCAATTTGACGTAATATTCGTATTGACAGAAATAATAAATTAAAACGAAAAATTAACCATAATTTTTTTTATTCTCTTCATCACTTATTATAATTTGTCTTGGACGTTTTGTCCGTGTTAGTGCAGCATTTGAGCTTGATCCCCAATCTGATGGTGGATCAAGCTCAAATTCTGGCATCCTTTCGAGGATTGGTTTAAAAAATGTTTTTATTGAGGATTGTTTGCTTTTATTTCTTAAATCTTTATAAATTTCTTCATATGGAGACAAGTCTTTTTGAAGATTTCGTTTAAAAATTTCTGCTCTATCCCTTAGAGGATCGATATCTTAAATGAATTCTTCCAACTGTTTTGCCTTATTAAAAACTTCTTCGATACTTTTTAGCGAGAAGCTTTTATTTTCTACATCAGAAAGATTGTCAGAGCTATCTCCAACCGATAATATTTTATTTGTCATTGCCACTAAATCTGCTTCGTCTGTTTCGCCATCCGCAAAAAATAATTCTCGAATATCGTCAATTGTTATTTCATCAAATCCATCGCCTTGTACTGAATGCGCCAATCTCACTATGTTCCTACATTCATCCTCTATTGGTTCTGCAACTGTTTCCTGAACTTTTTCCGGTAATAGTGCTTTCCAGCAAGCTTTTAGTGTTGAATGACGAATTTCTTTAAGTGACGTGGCAACAATTTCGACGCAGTTTAAAATTGAGAACTGTTTCCAGACTTTTTGAACAGTTATGTGAGTGGACTCCTTCTTCTCTAATATTAATTCAAATGATTTGCGTATGTAGTATGCTTTGAATGTTGCTATTATGCCCTGATCTAAAGGCTGTAATAGCGATGTAGTGTTGGGCGGTAAATATGCTATTTGAACATAAGGATGACTTAAATCAGTTGAATGGGCTGGGTAATTATCTAAAAGTAGTAAAACTTTAAATGCTAATTTTTTTTTTTAAGATAATTTTCTACGTCAGGAACAAAGCAATGATAAAACCAATCATTAAATAAGCTAGCAGTCATCTATGCTTTTTTGTTTTCTCTCCAATACACTGGAAGGTCGTTTTTGTTGCATCCTTTCATAGCTCTTGGATTCAATGATCGGTTAATAAACATTGGCTTGGTCATAAAATCACAAGACGCATTACTGCACAGCAGTAATGTTATTCGATCTTTAGAAACCTTAAAGCCAGGAGCTGTTTTTTCGTTTTTCGAAATAAAAGTTCTTCTAGGCATTTTTTCCACCACAAACCCGTTTCATCTGCGTTAAACACTTGCTCTGGTAAATAATCATGTTCTTTGATAATTTCTCCGTCTGCAGATGCAGTTTCACCCTGTATTTTTAAATTGTGAAGTGCATGTATTTTTTTTAAATTTTTCAAACATTATTAGCTACAAATTTATGGTTGTCATTATCGACTGACGATTGTTCTGTTTTCTTTAAATAATTAAATATTTTTAGGGCTTTATGCTTAATTATATTTCCATCTAAAGGCAATAGTTTTTTCGTCATATCTTCTATCCACACCTTAAGCGATTCTTCCATTTCCTCCATTATCTTTGCTCTAGGACGAGCTGTTACTTTCGCGAGTAGAGTGGATCCAGATGCTACCGAACTTCTTATTTTTCCTTCGTTTTGTTTAATAGTTCTTATTGAGGACTCATTGAGCTTAAAAAGTCTAGCAATATCAACTATCTTCTCTTGATTTTGAAGTCGATCCAAAACTTTTATTTTTGATTCACTGGATATAAATTTTCGTTTTAAAGTCGATCTTTTTTTTTTCATTCGGCATTTTTAAGGCTTAAATTACAAATTGATTTAACTTTTGAACATAAAAAAAAACATAAATAAGGTTTAACAAGTAAGAAGGCTCTAGTCGGGAGAGCCCGACTAGAAGATACCCTGAACCCAGTTGCAATAAATATATTTAATTTATGTAAGACTTTGGTATACTGGCTTAGCTTCCATCGATTAACTTCAATATCTCTGGCGTTTCTCAACGGATTTGGACGAAATTTTCAGAAAAGTTCTATCATTATCCATTACTTCAACCCTCATTTTTAGATTTTCCAAATTCGATATTTTATTGTTATCAATATTATGTGTATATCGGAAACCAGAATAGTTATCGATAATTTGAAGCAAACTTGTTCTGCTCATGGTATAGGAGAACTTAAATCCAAAATCTGAAGTCTCTAGCTCTTGTAGTCTCTGAGATCCACGCGTTCATACAGACGGACAGACGGACAGACAGACGGACAGACGGACATGGCTATATCGTCTCGGCTGTTGATGCTGATCAAGAATATATATACTTTATAGGGTCGGAGATGCTTCCTTCTGCCTGTTACATACTTTTGCACAAAACCATTATACCCTTATTTACCCATGTTATGGGTTAAGGGTATAAAAATAACTTACTTATTCACTCTGATTTTTATAAAATTAATTTGAATATTTTTCCCTTTTTCCCAAAAGGCACGTTTCTTGTTTGATGCTTTTAATTTCAAAAGCGAAAGCAAACTAACATAAGACTTACCAAGAATGATAAAAAACAGACTGTCGCAGTGACTACTGACCACACTGATGTGATTCTATTGGCTAAAAATGGAAAAGCAACGGTATTTAAAAAATGCTCAAGCCGTTTGGCAGTGGGACAAGGTTTTAAATTGAATATTATTTTTTTAAAAGTACTTAGTTCATGATTTATCTTATAAATGTCAGAACTATTGGTTTTTATTTCAAATATAGCAACCATTTCGTAAATAAAACATTCCATGTCCTAATTGAATTACAAATTATTGACACATTTTTTCTATCTTTGGCTGCAACTGCTCACTGTGCACTTTATTGTGTGTTTTTTTAAGGGCTGCCAAACAACGTAAAATTCACTGGTTTTGCTTATAATTTGTATGACCGAAATTTATATGAGAAAAACGTTACACGGTGGCAGCTCTGTGAATGAAACCAATGCCGTATTATAAAGGTTTTCTATCATGCTTGAGACTTACTACATCAAATTGAAACAGCATAAATAAGCAAACAAAAACGCGCCACCGACAATTTGTCGTCGGCGTTCCTTTACACTCAGAGGAATAAGTGCATTGGTAAAAATCGCGTTGTAGGAGGCGCGTTGTAAGAAAATTACCGCATTTTGGGAACCACGTTGGAGCGAAAACGCGTTATAGAAACCCACGTTGTAGGAGGGTTACCCGTATATGCAGTTATTGATATTTTTGTGATCTATTTGATAAATCCTGTATATATTTGGTATATCGTTATATTTTGGTATTTTTGGAATGACTTATTATATTGATTTATTGGTGTTTATTGGTTTTTATGGTATATAAAAAATATTTGATTTTTTGATATTAATGGTATTTTGTGTTAATTTTGTGTTTTTGGTATTTTTCTATACCCACCAAAACTCCATATGCCGTCAAAAAATAAAAAATACACATTTATCAACATATATATTCAAAAAATTTTGATGCGGTGTAGAGCCCGGGTCGAACAAAATAAAACAAGTAAGAAGGCTCTAGTCTGGAGAGCCCGACTAGAAGATACCCTGAACCCAGTTGCAATACATAAATTAAATTTATAATAGACTTAGGTATACTTACTTAACTCCAATCGATTAAATTCGATATCTCCGGTGTTTCTCAACCGATTTGGACGAAGTTTTCAGAAAAGTTCTATCGTTACCCATTACTTTAACCCTCATTTGTAGATTTTCCGAATTCGATATTTTTTGTTATCGATTCCATGTGTATATCGGAAACTAGAATAGTTATCGATAATTTGAAGCAAACTTGTTCTGCTCGTGGTATAGGAGAATTTAAATACAAAATCAGAAGTCTCTAGCTCTTGTATTCTCTGAGATCCACGCGTTCATACAGACGGACAGACGGACAGACAGACGGACAGACGGACATGGCTATATCGTCTCGGCTGTTGATGCTGATTAAGAATATATATACTTTATGGGGTCGGAGATGCTTCCTTCTGCCTGTTACATACTTTTGCACAAAACCATTATACCCTTATTTACCCATTTTATGGGTTAAGGGTATAACAAGAATAATGCAAACAGAATATTCTATGGTTTTTAGGTCAGTATTTTTGTCAAAATGGCCCAAACTAATTTTCTGTTAAAACACCTGTAATAAAATTCAAAGAAAAAACTTGTAAAACGTTAAGTCGCGCGCAAACTGTAAAAATTATCAATAAACGCGCGAACTTTTTACAAATTTATCCGAAATATAGAATTTAAGCGAATGAAAACAAATTTAATACGTTTTGAGCGGTAAGAAGCATATCAAGCAAGCACCCAACAAAAGAAACACTAACAATAGAACATTCACTCAACTCAAACAAAAGCACTCAAATGGCATCGATCGCAAAGCGACAACGTGAAAACTCAGCGGCAAAGCTAAAGTCCAGCATGCTTAAGGATTCAGCATATATCATCCAGCTCATAATAAGCGCTTTTAGGAGCAGGCAAGCATGATCACAGCAAAGATGGGTGAGACCAAGGAACGCATTTTACATGTGCTCCACGAGAGACTGGATAGCATGAGCGCGGATCTGGAAAGATTGTTTCACCAGGTAAAGAAGCTCGCGCTGGAGTATGTAGGTTTTCAGGCTTTAAAGGCACAAGTATCGGAACTTGAGGCAAAGCTGAATGCACAGGCGAGTGCAAGCGTGGCCCATGACTTGAGACTACATGGAGTCCCGTATACAGATGGTGAGCAGCTCAAATCAATTTTTAACACGCTATGTTTCTCGCTTGGAGTCGCACCCGCACCGAGACTGAGAGAGGTCAAACGAGTAAGGCAATCCAGGTCAGATAACTGCGTTGCTGACCCCATAATTATATTAAGTTTTGAAAACTATAATGCATACTGCGCGCCGCTGCAAGTTACCGGCGAACCACAAAAACGCAACTAATCCTCCAATTGCTCTGTAGTGTCTATTTATCTTAATGCACAGCTTTAGAGAGAGAACTATGAGGTGTTTAAAGCAGCAATGAAACTCAAAAAACATAAACAAGTTGCTGCTGTTTTCTGTCGGCGGGCGCTAGTGCACATTAAAGGCAGAACCAAACAATGTTTCTTCCTTAAAGCATCGCAGCACGCAAAGTTTCAACATATGCTGCGTTGTGTATCCGCCCAAACGATGGTTACGCACGGTTTCGTTAAGTTTTTTTTTTTGACGATTGCTTATAGAACGGTCTAAGGATTTGTCACTTTAATGCTCAAAGCTTGGCAAATAAGATGGAAGAGTTTCACTGTATGTTTCTAGAATCTAATGTTGATGTTCTAAGCGTGTCCGAAACATGGTTTGTCCCGGAATTTAGTGATCTGTCAATTATATATGAAGACTTTAATGTGTTTTGCACAGATCGTTTAGGTCATGCTGGCGGAGTAGCCAATTGTGTCTCGAAGGGACTGACTTGTAAAGTTATTTGTAAGCATCCCAGTGACAGTTCAATTGAATTTATTTTTCTTGAAATGATAAATTTAAATCCTGACAGCAGACTGCTCATTGGCTGTATATACTGACCACCTAAGAATATAGAATACTCAAATCTTGTATAATTATTATCTTATTTAACTTTAAGGTATACTGATGTTATCTTGACTGGTGACCTAAACAGTAACATGTTAACAGAACATCACCTAACGGACGAAATGGAATCAATAGGTTTAAAACTAGTCAATTCAAGAACACCAACTCACTTTACTCGAACTTCTAACCATGGACGTATTTTTTTGTGCAAAACCTAGAGAACATACTCCTATATGACCAGCTGTCTGCACTAGCATTTTCAAAGCATGACATAATTTTTATAACTTATGATCTAAAACTAAAACATAATAATCAGAGTGTAAAGTGAAGAGATTTTAAAATTATAGATTTGCTTGGGTTACACGAGGCATGCAGTAATCTCAACTGGGAAATCATTTATACAGTACCCAGCGTTGATATACAATTGGGTAAATTGGGTGGTCATTTTTGATACAAGGTTGCACGGTGTTATTTGACCGATCGCTTGTGTAAGTCGTCTTCATTCCAATGTGAAACGCGCACAGTAAAAAATTGTGTGCTCCACATTGTCGATCTCGGCGTCACCATATACGCAGCTGGCCTCTGCGCTTTTCTTTATCTTGTGTAGAAAGGCACTAAAATATCCATGTCCTGTTAGAACTTGGGTGATGTAGTAATCTACGTCCCCATTCTGACGTTTGACCCATGCCTTAAGGTAAGGTATGAGCCTGGCTGTCCATCTTCCTGTGCTCTTGCCTGTCCATCTTTCTTGCCACAGTGCTAACGTTGTCTGTCTACATGTGTCTGCGGTTTGCCTAGAATATTGTTGTCTTAGCTCGTAGATTGTCTTTCCTTCCTTAGCTAAGAGGTCTAACTGTATCACGCCTGCGATGACTAGTGCGGCAGTGCCGTACACCGTTCTATATGCAATGGTTATCCTCAGTGCGCTCGTCCTCTGCATAGCAAGTAGTAGATTCAGCCTAATTTGGTTCCCAAAGTCTCTGCCCAGACTTCGCATCCATATAGCAGAATGGAGTTGTTGATCTCCATCAAGAGTTTTCTCCTTGCTTGAGTTGGTCCGCCGATATTTGCCATGAGCCTGCTGAGGTTTCTTGTGGCCTCAACTGCTCTGTTTTTAACATACTGAAGATGCGGCCCGAATGTCAATTTTGTATCTAGTCTAACGCCCAGATATTTAATCACCTTTTGTGTCCTTATATGATTGTCGTTGACTCTCATATCCACTTCTAGAGGGATTCTTCTACCGGCTATTACAATCAGCTCTGTTTTTTCAGTCGCTAGTTGCGATCCGTGTGCGTCCAGCCAGTCCTTGACTCGAACCATCACCTGAGTAAGTAGTCTCTGTGCGTATTTTGTGCGTGATCACTGCTACTATGTCGTCTGCGTACCCCACTAGAAAAGTGTCATCAGGCATTTCTATGCGGAGGATTTCATCATTGCTTATGTTCCAGAGTTCCGGCCCAAGAATGGAACCTTGTGCAGCTCCTGAGTTTATATTTATACAATTTTCACCTGAGCTAGTCTTGTATATTAATTTTCTGTTGCTGAGGTAGCTATCAATGATACACATCAGGTATTCCGGTATGTGAGATCGTCTCTCAAGTGCTGCTAACATATCTGTCCATCTGACGCTGTTGAACGCGTTTTTCACATCCAGCGTTGCTAGCAGAATTATGTGTCTCGAGTAGTGGTTTCCTCGTTGTGTCTTGAGTGCCTCATGCACCTACTCTTGGATAGCTCCTATTGTAGACCTGCCTGATATTAAGACGTATTGCCTGGGAGAGAGGCCTCCAGCGCGTTCTACTGCCACTGCTAATCGGGGCTTAATCATATTTTCTGGGAGTTTCCCTGCTGTGTCTAGCAAGCAAACAGGGCGGTATGCGGAAGGAGTCGTAGGGTCTCCTTTTCCTTTCCCTATAAGTTTTAGTCGCTGTACTTTCCAGGTATCGTGAAAGCTCCCATTTAATATACACGCGTTGTACATATCGAGCAGTACATTTGGCCGACTTTCTGCAATTACTTTCAGAACTTACGAGGGGATGTTATCGGGTCCTGGGGCTTTCTTATTCTTTAAGCTATTTGCTGCCCTCGCCAGTTCCTCGTTGGTGAAAAGCTCTATTTGCGCATCCGTCGTACGACGTGTTGTCCTGACGGGTCTTGAAACATGCGTGGGAAACAGTGTTTTGACTATGTTGTCTATCTGTTCTTCCTCAATATCTGGCGTAGCGCTCTTCTTCCGTAATTTTTTCATCACGGTTTTGTATCCCAGCTCCCAAGTGTCAATGTTCACGTCATCGCATAGTGCTTTCCATTTTTCCTTCTTGCTGTTGCGTATGGCAGTGTTAAGGTCTTTCTTTGATATCTTATACTGGGCTTCCTATATCGCGAAATTTCCTCTCCTTCTTGCCCGGGTAAGCTTGCGCCTATTTTTAATGCAAGTCTCCCTGACCTCTTTTCCCGCTCTGTTTGGGTTGCCTGTTCTAGGCATTGCGGCATCGCAGGCTTTTCTAATTATCGACATGGTTTTGTTGACGATGTCTCCCTCGCATTCTATCCTTGCTTGCCTATCTATTTCGTTAATTAGGATCGTCTTATTAAGCCGATTTACATTCCATCTGCGTCTCCCAGACGTTTTATTGACGTCGGGTGGTCGTATTTCTTTGATTTCGAAGGAGATGTACTCATGATCGCTTCCATTGTAGGTAAATAAGATCTTCCAGTGTATTTATTTATTTGTGTTTTTGTTCCTAACGCTACAAGTTTAACAACTTATAATTTAGTGAGCTAGTCATTACAATCTTATAATTCTTTTGTTCGCATTTTTCTATAATTATTATTACTATTATTATTACTTACTATTATTACTATCATTATTATTATAATTATTATTATTAATATTATTATTATTATTATTATTATTTTTACTATTATTATTATTATTATTATAATTATTATCATTATTTTTATTATTATTATATGCAGGAATGGTTTTTTTTTGGCTACGTGTGTTCTAGGTACCCAGCAACGTAGCAAAAAATACTCAACTGCTTATCGAAAGTATCGATTTATTTAATATGTACACACTGGCGCTGGGCGCAGGAAATACCAAATCATATATCTTTTTGTGCCCAGGCCAGCAAACACATTTTGTAAAACGTTTATAAAAACTTATAAATAATAATGGAAAGAAAAACCTAAAACGGGTGGAAAATTTTAGTCACGAGGGGAAGATTTTGCTTATTAAATCAGTCGAGTCGCGACCATGCCTTTGGAGGTTGACAGAAAAAAAAATAACATTTTGACTTTATTTCGGTGAGACAGACATGTGAAAGTATTGACACTGCAACAAAATATGCTACCAACAACGGAATAAGCATATTCGCACTATTTATCTTTTATTTTGTGTTTGTTTACTTTTTGAATTTGATGCCTTAGTAATACCATGTATCTCTTAAGCTATATAAGGCAAAATGCCATATTTTTACCACAAATTAGTGGACTATGGTCACACTATAAAATCTTGTGCCCACGCTTCCAAAATATATCACAAATTCCTGCCAGGAATTTTTTATTGTACTGGAACCGGACCTTTAACCCATAAAATGGGTAAATAAGGGTATAATGGTTTTGTGCAAAAGTATGTAACAGGCAGAAGGAAGCATCTCCGACCCTATAAAGTATATATATTCTTGATCAGCATCAACAGCCGAGACATAGCCATGTCCGTCTGTCCGTCTGTCTGTCCGTCTGTCCGTCTGTATGAACGCGTGGATCTCAGAGACTACAAGAGCTAGAGACTTCTGATTTTGTATTTAAGTTCTCCTATACCATGAGCAGAACAAGTTTGCTTCAAATTATCGATAACTATTCTTGTTTCCGATATACACATAATATCGATAACAATAAAATATCGAATTTGGAAAATCTAAAAATGAGGGTTGAAGTAATGGATAATGATAGAACTTTTCTGAAAATTTCGTCCAAATCGGTTGAGAAACACCGGAGATATTGAACTTAATCGATGGAAGCTAAGCCAGTATACCAAAGTCTTATATAAATTAAATATATTTATTGCAACTGGGTTCAGGGTATCTTCTAGTCGGGCTCTCCCGACTAGAGCCTTCTTACTTGTTTTTAAATTCTTATAATGTGTTTTTAACTTATAACTAAATTGAGATGCGTCTCTAATGGTCTTTAATTGAGTAGGTAACTGGTTCCAAAGGCGAACAGACCAGATGTAAAACTGCCTTTCAGAACAGGCAAGTTTTGTTCTAAAACAAACTATGTTATTGGTTCTCTGGGACGTGCTAAATCTAAGATTGCTAAAAAGATATTCAGGCTGCTTGGTATATATAATCTTATGGAGAAGAATTAAAATCTTATAGTTAATTAGGTTGGTTAAAGACAAGTCAAATAATTTATTTGCGTGGCTGGTGATGTGTTCGTTTCTTTTTAAATTAAATACATAGCGAGCTATGTTATTTAGCGCCACTTTTAATTTATTTTGGCTAGCTAAGCTTCCATTGCCAAAAATTTCAATACCATACATTAGTGTGGGTGCAACCATTGCTTTTGCTATGGTTGTCTTAATGCTGACTGGCAAGAAGCGTTGCGTTAAGGAAAGTTGCCTTAGGGTACCGTAGACTTTACCAACAGTTTTATTTACATGATCGGTCCAAGAAAGTGTTTTGTTTTGTTTTGCGAAAAAAAAATTTTTCATACAAAATCGTCGAAGCAGGAATGGTTTTTTTTTTGGCTACGTGTGTTCTAGGTACCCAGCAACGTAGTAAAAAATACTAAACTGCTTATCGATAGTATCGATTTATTTAATATGTACACACTGGCGCTGGGCGCAGGAAATACCAAATCATATATCTTTTTGTGCCCAGGCCAGCAAACACATTTTGTAAAACGTTTATAAAAACTTATAAATAATAATGGAAAGAAAAACCTAAAACGGGTGGAAAATTTTAGTCACGAGGGGAAGATTTTGCTTATTAAATCAGTCGAGTCGCGACCATGCCTTTGGAGGTTGACAGAAAAAAAAATAACATTTTGACTTTATTTCGGTGAGACAGACATGTGAAAGTATTGACACTGCAACAAAATATGCTACCAACAACGGAATAAGCATTTTCGCACTATTTATCTTTTATTTTGTGTTTGTTTACTTTTTAAATTTGATGCCTTAGTAATACCATGTATCTCTTAAGCTATATAAGGCAAAATGCCATATTTTTACCACAAATTAGTGGACTATGGTCACACTATAAAATCTTGTGCCCACGCTTCCAAAATATATCACAAATTCCTGCCAGGAATTTTTTATTGTACTGGAACCGGACCTTTAACCCATAAAATGGGTGAATAAGGGTATAATGGTTTTGTGCAAAAGTATGTAACAGGCAGAAGGAAGCATCTCCGACCCTATAAAGTATATATATTCTTGATCAGCATCAACAGCCGAGACGATATAGCCATGTCCGTCTGTCCATCCGCCTGTCCGTCTGTCCGTCTGTCCGTCTGTATGAACGCGTGAATCTCAGAGACTACAAGAGCTAGAGACTTCTGATTTTGTATTTAAGTTCTCCTATACCATGAGCAGAACAAGTTTGCTTCAAATTATCGATAACTATTCTTGTTTCCGATATACACATAATATCGATAACAATAAAATATCGAATTTGGAAAATCTAAAAATGAGGGTTGAAGTAATGGATAATGATAGAACTTTTCTGAAAATTTCGTCCAAATCGGTTGAGAAACACCGGAGATATTGAACTTAATCGATGGAAGCTAAGCCAGTATACCAAAGTCTTATATAAATTAAATATATTTATTGCAACTGGGTTCAGGGTATCTTCTAGTCGGGCTCTCCCGTCTAGAGCCTTCTTACTTGTTTTTACATTCTTATAATGTGTTTTTAACTTATAACTAAATTGAGATGCGTCTCTAATGGTCTTTAATTGAGTAGGTAACTGGTTCCAAAGGCGAACAGCCCAGATGTAAAACTGCCTTTCAGAACAGGCAAGTTTTGTTCTAAAACAAACTATGTTATTGGTTCTCTGGGACGTGCTAAATCTAAGATTGCTAAAAAGATATTCAGGCTGCTTGGTATATATAATCTTATGGAGAAGAATTAAAATCTTATAGTTAATTAGGTTGGTTAAAGACAAGTCAAATAATTTATTTGCGTGGCTGGTGATGTGTTCGTTTCTTTTTAAATTAAATACATAGCGAGCTATGTTATTTAGCGCCACTTTTAATTTATTTTGGCTAGCTAAGCTTCCATTGCCAAAAATTTCAATACCATACATTAGTATGGGTGCAACCATTGCTTTTGCTATGGTTGTCTTAATGCTGACTGGCAAAAAGCGTTGCGTTAAGGAAAGTTGCCTTAGGGTACCGTAGACTTTACCAACAGTTTTATTTACATGATCGGTCCAAGAAAGTGTTTTGTTCAATGTTACTCCAAAATTGTCTGTTTTGTCTGCATAATTTGTTTCAGCTCCGTCTATATTAAGCTTGTTTAAATTATTTGTGTTCAAAGGTTCCTTATATATTACTAGTAAGTGGCCCGCCTACTTCGCTGCGCGGATAGTTTACATAAATTTTAGCAATAGAGGATAGATACAAAATAAATAAATTAGAAAATATTAAAGCAAAGTATTTAATATTCTCTTTTCCACGCCACCATTGAGGTAGAGAATCAGGCGCGTCATTTTTTAATGTGGTTTCCCCAGTAGGCCTTATCCACTTATTGAATTTAATTTGCAATTATTAACAACTTTTAAGAGCTCTTTATAAACCTCATTGGTTGCTTTTCCGTCAGGTGCTTATACAAATAAACTTTTTGGTGGACTGACTCTTGAGCAGAATACATAAAATTGGCCATGAGAAAAACAATCGTGTCCTAAGTCTTGTCCGGCTAATTTAAGAGTTTGTCCCTGTGATTTATTAATTGTTAAGGCAAAGCAAACTTTTAAAGGAAATTGCAATCTTTTAATTTGAATTGGCAATTCAGAATCAGAAGGTATTAATGGAATTCTCGGTATAAAAACCGTTTCCCCTATACCATTGCCAGTAAAGATATTTGATTCGACAACATTCCTATGAAGGACTTTAACTTACAATCGTGTACCATTGCACAATTTCGGCGGTTTCAAGTTGCGAATCAACATTACAGGTGAACCAATATTTAAAGTTAATTTATGTTGAGGCAGGCCAGCCGGATTTAATGAATTAAGAAACTCGGCGGGGTAATGAACTGCATCTTCGATTTCAGACACAGAATCAATAGAGTTATGTGTCATTTGTCACTTTGAAATGATTTTAATAAAAACTCGTTTATTTCCAATGCATTGTCATTTCTCGCAGTCAAAATAGCACGTTCTGAAAACCATTCGAGTGATTTTTCAGAGATATTTGTAATATCCGGAAATATTTTTAGAGTTAGCTCTTCAATACTTTTCACAACATGACACAAAGTGGATGGTAAAGTTATTTTGCCATCATGGGTTGGAAATAATCCATTTCCTATTTGAAGAAGCATTTCTGCAAATTCACCAGCTATGCTATCACCTTTTAAGTGCTTTCTGTATTTTGGGCCACAAAATTGAAGACTTTAAGCACGCATTTATTTCATCTGCTCTTGTTCCTCTGGGGATCACTGGAAGAGTTTGTCGAAAATGACCAGCTAAGAGAACAATTATGCCACCCATTAAGTATTCACTATCTCGAATGTCTTTCAAAAATCGATCTACAACTTCAAAAGCACCTTTATGGCCCAAAGTACACTCATCCCAAACAATGAGCTTGCAATCTTTGAGCACAGCAGCAATATTAGATTGCTTTGAAATTGAGCAATGTGGCGTTTCTAAGTGAATCAAATTAATGGAATCTTAAGTGTAGAATACGCTGTGCGACCACCATTTAGTAAAGTGGCTGCGATACCGGAAGAAGCAACGGGCAATGCAATTTTTTTACTTTGCCGTACCAATAATAAATTTAAAAGATACGTTTTACCTGTTCCACGAGGTGCATCTAAAAAATAGATTTCTCCCTCTTCTGCTTCAACGCTATGTAGTATCTTTTCGTATACTTGTTTTTGCTCAGCAGTAAGGAGTAGCTCATTATTAACAACAAAATTATCGCAATTTTCATAATATGTTTCTCTATGATATTCAATATTTGGAACAAACTCCTTGGATCTAATTGGTAGTGGAAGTCCATAATAAGTCAAGCTTTGACCACCAATAGACAGTACAATATCTTCATGTAAATAAGACATTTATTTAATACATTATTCACAATACTTTCATCAATATTTCTGTCTTGTGAAAAATGAAAGGCTCTTAAAATATCTTCTGAGAAACTCTCTTTAAAAGTATTCCAAAGTTTAAGAGCATCTGAAATTTGACAAAATACTATCATTATTGCAAAAAGTTCTCTCAGTTTTGTAGGATTTTGACATATGACAGCATCGGCTATAGTTGAATCCCAGTGCTTATCATCTTGACCATTTTCTAAATGAACAGCTAAGTGTGTTATAGCCGGAAAACGTTCATGTATGGGAAATGCAAGGATTCTCCATACCGTTTCTGAGCTACTTATATAACGGCCACTTTCGTACATATTAATTTCATTACGTTGGTCTTCAAGAGTAAATGATGCTTGATCACTGCCCTTGTTAACATATTTACAAATGTATTTAATAGACTTTACAGAACTACAATACTCAACATTTATGTGAGCTTCAAATGTTCTCAATAGTACACAGTTATAGGGCACAACCCAACGATTATCTATGCAATTACCATTTACATTAATTGCATTACCACCATCTTCTATTGCTCTTCTACGATATAGAGGGTAACTATCTTTTCCAGTCACAGTTTCTTTAAGTAATGGTCGAGGAAACCTTTTGGTACATTTTCCATTTTTCATGCATGGCGATTTATTATTAAATGCACCGCAAGGACCATGAATCAATTTAACTTAACAATGTTAAATAACAAAGGATCCTCATCTGCATTTGGTATTTCGGCACAGATAATCTTATCAATTTTATCTGGTCTTATTTTATTTTCTAACCAAAGTAGAATATGTATATGTGGTAAGCCCCGCTTTGTCATTCCACAGAGTACATGAAACATTGCACGCTTCCAAACAAAGAACCTTTTATCAATAGTGACATTAAAGCTTTAACTTTTAAATGAAAAACTCGAGCTTTACTATCGTGACGATCATGCGATTTTTGACCCGGTAATAAAACACTTTTGATGTCATTCCATTGTGGATTGCATGTGAATGTTATGAAAAGATCTGGTCGCCCATAATGGCATAGCATCTTTAGTCTTTTCATGCATATATCGTGCAGAGCTTGTAAAAGAAGATGGTAAAATTACCATCTGACCAAGTTGAGCTGCGACAACATCTTGTTGGCCTATTGCATCTTGTAGATGTATATAGCTATCTGCTCTGAGTTTCGCTTGATTGTAGCGAATATAATTTAACCTTTCTGTTTCAATTTTAGCATACATATCAACCAAAAATTGACTATAAAGGGAACGACAATAAATTAAATGATTTATCTCGGATTGACGAATCATTATTTTATAGCTGTAGAAGCTTAACGCAGATATCATTTTTTTTGGATCCTCCCTTTTTAATAATGGATTCCATTGTGGTATATCCACTGAATAGCCATCTTCGCCATAAGGAAATAGCAAAGGGTACTGTAAGGCATCGTATGATCGATGCACCTCACTTATACGATGTAATTTATTATTATGGCTTTCAATAATAATATCGCGCTTTTCAAATTTCTGACCAACAATAACTAAAGCTACTTCGCTTAATAGAGGTGCATTGTAAAGCCCTTTGTGTGCACCAGCGGGTGTTCGATCAGCATGTATAATCAATTTATAGTCTTTAGTACTTGTTGGTATTTTATTGAGAGCCATTTTTAGATCTTTTACATAACGATTATGATGATGAAACATACATTGAAGATCCTTTACTACGCTTAAATCAACATTTGAAATATTTTTGCAACGTAGTTGAGCTTCCTTTTCATCATCACCAACAAAATAAATTTGAAGAAACTGCATTTCTTCATTTGGCAAAGGTCAGACACTACCAATTAGGTGATACACTTGTCCTTGGACTTTAAAGGTTGACCAACTTTCATTTATAATTTTTGTACGTCCAAAAGAAGTCATTTGAAAGCAGCTGTTATACTTTCTTATACGATCAATGAAATGATCATGCTTCGGATGTCCACCAATTATTAAGCTTTTAAGTGGATCAGGCAAACTTTAATTTTGTGAAAGTTTAACTTTTCCTGCCTTGCAACAGATACCCAAAGGCTCATTTTTCCATTTTAAAGCATTACAATGTTTGCATATCAAATTCATACTACCAAGTTGAGTAATTTTATCTGACTTGTAAGCTATTTCAAAATCATTGTTTAAGCCAAACATGGCTTTAACACTCCATGCACGCAAACGCCTTTCTTGATGTGCATCAGGATTATTAGCCTGATGTCTTCTCACTGCAACTCTATGAGCTTCAGGATTATTAGTCTGATCTCTTCTCACTACAACTCTAATAACATCAGGATTATTAACACGATATCTTTTTGATGCTTCTATGCGCTTACCCCTATTGATATCACTATTTTTTTCTAATGAACGTTTTTTTCATTGTTTTCTGTTTTGCCGGTGAACCGACTACGTCTTTTAACAGGATTTTTAACATTTTCAGTTATACATTCACTTGACGTATCAGAATCTTGAGTTAATACTTCCTCTAAAGGAATATAAACATCAAAATGTCCATTCGTTAATGGACCGGTAAAACGCAATCATGTATATTATTTCCGAATGCTTGTAATAAATTTCCATTCTGAAAAACTTGGAAATTTACAGCAAAAATTTCTGCTGCTGCTTGAAGCTCACATGCAGTACCATAAGTATATGAGTATGGCATAGCGCACTCACATTGTTCAGAAGAGCTTTAACACTCTCCATTTAAGTTTATGCTGAAGCAAGCAAAAGTTTGCCAGTTGGTTACAACATGTTCAACAATATTTTGGCGTATGGTGCCATGGAAGCCTTGCCTACCAAATAAAAGGTAGGAAATAGATCTAAAAAGACAGGCTCCATCACCAATTATGGCAACAACTGAATGCGGCACCAAAACACCACTAATATCTAAAGCTTCAATAGACATATTTTAATTTTGCTGTGAGTCAATTGACTTCACTGTAAACGATTGTTACAACGTTACAGTGTCTATACGTAAGTATAGAATTCAATTAAATTGAATATACCAACTTATATTATTTTAATAGAATATTCAGACTGCTTAGTTTTATTTGATTTTTAAATGCACTAAGGCAGCGTCTATGTAACTATTATATAATATGCAAAATAGAAGACAATTATATATAATGTTGCTTCAATTATTAAGTCTAAAATCGACTTATTAATTTTGTTGTAAAAAACAACATAACAAATTAACAACTTAATTTAAAGTAAGTATTATAAATAAAACTAGTCGGGAGAGCCCGACTAGAAGATACCCTGAGCCCAGTTGCAATAAATATATTTAATTTATAGAAGACTTTGGTATACTGGCTTAGCTTCCATCGATTAAGTTCAATATCTCCGGTGTTTCTCAACCGATTTGGACGAAATTTTCAGAAAAGTTCTATCATTATCCATTACTTCAACCCTCATTTTTAGATTTTCCAAATTCGATATTTTATTGTTATCGATATTATGTGTATATCGGAAACCAGAATAGTTATCGATAATTTGAAGCAAACTTGTTCAGCTCATGGTATAGGAGAACTTAAATACAAAATCAGAAGTCTCTAGCTCTTGTAGTCTCTGAGATCCACGCGTTCATACAGACGGACAGACGGACAGACAGACGGACATGGCTATATCGTCTCGGCTGTTGATGCTGATCAAGAATATATATACTTTATAGGGTCGGAGATGCTTCCTTCTGCCTGTTACATACTTTTGCACAAAACCATTATACCCTTATTTACCCATTTTATGGGTTAAGGGTATAATAATACTTCAAAATAAGTCAAAAATTGACTTCACTGTACAACGTTACAGTGTCTATACGTAAGTATAGAATTCAATAAAATTGAATATACCAACTTATATTAATTTAATAGAATATTCAGACTGCTTAGTTTTATTTGATTTTTAAATGCACTAAAGCAGCGTCTATATAACTATTATATAATATGCAAAATAGAAGACAGCTATATATAATGTTGCTTCAATTATTAAGTTCAAAATCGACTTAATTTTCTTGTGTTTAAAAAACAACAAAAGAAATTAAAATACGTTGATCGTTATTTAAATATTTAAATAATAGCAATTCAATGTTATTATAACTTATCATTAAATATGTATTTAAAATGTACTTATATATATAGGTAATTTTAAAGGAATGTATATATAGTATATAATACGAAAATCAGAATATTGAAAAACTCACTGATTCAAATAGTAACTCTCGATTTTATTATTATCCTTTATATAAGCAATATTAAAAAATTCACTGAAACGAAAATTAACTTTCTTTGTTCACATTATATATGAACTAAAATGCATAACCAATTCCCTTACCATTGTATGCAAAAACATAATGTTGGAAAGAGCATTACAGTTATTCCTCTAAGCAACAGACACCTAGCTCTAACATACAACGCTTGCACTTAAGAGCTAGGTATGGGTGGTGCAAATTAGGCAATGCCATTCCCTTAACTGCAGCCTCTTAGTTATGGCAAGCTTAGCTTAGTGAGTGCGGAGGAGATAGGGATATTAAAATTTATGTTTGACATGCAGAGCGCGCGCATAAACAAAAGAGTGAGCGTAAATAACAACAAAGACGCATGATTGCATTCAAATTATTTTATCTCTAGCGGCAGTCATAAGAGCGACGCGCGCGCTGATTAAGCTTTAAGCCGCTTTTTGTGATGCAGACATGCATATATTCCCTCAGCTGTGCATGCTGCTTGCAGTGAGTACCATAAACAGTCATATTTCTTCTTCTTTGTTCTTCTCTCTGTTATCTTACTGTGGCTACAAAATATAAGAAAACTTTGTTTTGAAAGCAATCGATGCGTAAAATATTAAATTTTTTTATACCCTGAACCATTAAATGGATAAAAAAAAGGGTATAATTGTTTTGAGCAGGCAGAAAGAAGCATCTCCAACCCCATATAAAAGATATATATTCTTGATCAGCATCAACATCCATGTCGATATAGCCATGACCTTCTGTCCTTCTGTCCGTCTGTCCGTCAGTTCGTCCGTATGTATGAACGCGTCAATCTCAAAGACTAAAAGACCTAGAGACTTCAAATTTGGAACATAACTTCTCCTAAGCCATAGGCAGATCAACCATATTTCAAACTATCGATAACTATTATTGCTTTCGATATACATATGGAATCGATAACGAAAACATCTCGAATTAAGAAAATTATTCGAAATTGTATATCAATAATATATCAATAAATATGTTACGTTGTGTCTAAGTTATATAAGCAGCAAGTAGGCGAATCCACCCCAAAACATATTCTGGTGTGGGAAATTTTTCTAGACGCACCAAGTTTTGTAATGTTGTTGTTGTTTTTTTAAATCAATGACACCAACAAAAAGTAGCAGTGCGGGCCCAACAACAACACTGACAACAACAACAAACGCTACGTGGGTCGTAAATCAATTGTCAAAGGCACACAAATTTGAAAAAAAAGAATATGCACTGTGCGAAGTGATACATGTACATAAAATTATGAAAATTATTTTCAAGCGCATTGTTCAACTAAATGTGTATGCACATATTCATTAAGAAGCAGAAATCCGTTTCGTTTTTGCAAGTGTCGAACCTTTTTTTATGACTTTGCTTGTGCGACGCGAAGGCGTCACTGCGCATTTGTTTTGTTTTTGTATTCTCGCTCGCGATCAAACTCTCAGCTTGTGCGACAATCAGGCGACAGTAGTGGAATGGATACTTGTTGTAATTGTAATTTGTTTTTTAAAATGGGTAAAAAATGCTCCAAATCGTATGGGAGGTACTTGAAGGAGTTGTCCAAATACAAATTCTTTTCTTAGTGCTCACTTACAACCTGCATGGAAAATGGTGTGAAAATTTCAGCCTTCTAGCTCTTTTCGTTTAGGCTGTGGCTCTTCCATTATCATCAGGACAAACTCTTTTATATATATAGACAAGGCATTTCTATTTTGTCGGATTTAAGGCCAGCCCGTTTTCTCGTGCCCATTTACCTAAAAGATATTAAACCATTATTACACATATTTATACATTCATTAAGTTGACATAATGGACGACTCACATACATTTGAACATCATCAGCATACATATGGACTTCACATCTAGTCAGGACATCAGGCAAATCTTTAACATATATTGTAAAAAGTAGTGGCCCCAGAACTGATCCCTGCAGAACACCCCGAGCAACAAATCTATGGTCCGATTTATTTTCAGCTACAACAACGGCTTGCCTTCTGTTAGTGAGGTATGAACGTAATAGTTTTGTTGCTGTCGAGGAAAAATTGTACATCTTGTGCAACTTTGTCAATAGTATCTCGTGGTTGACCGTGTCAAAAGCTTTACTAAAATCAAGAAGTGTCAAAAACGTTACTTCACTATTATCCAAGTGTTTTCTTATATCTTCAATTATTTTTATAAGTGCTGTAGTACAGCTTCTGTTTGATCTGAACCCCGATTGTTAATGGCTTAAAAGTAAGTTAAGCTCAAGGAACTTTTTAATTTGTTGTGCAATTAGCTGCTTAAAAACTTTTGACAAGAAGGGCAGTATTGAGATTGGTCTGTATTCATGACCTCCCTTAGGGATTGGGATAACTTTAGCTGCTTTCCACTGGTCGGGAAAATAACTTGTTGTAATTGCCGTATTTATTATGTGCGTAATATGACTAGTTATATGCGGTAATATTATTTTAAGGAATTTTGGGTTGACGTCATCCAAGCCTATTGCACTAGATTTAATTAATGACATAGCTGACAACACCTCACATGGACTGACACATATAAAATCAAAAACGTTACTGCAATTATTGAACGACACAGAACTTAGATATGTATTACAGTTAGTCACTGGTACATTTAAATCGACAAATTTGTTATTTAACTCATTTACATCCACCTCACTACACGTCTCTACTTTCGCTGATATTTGATATTGCACTTCCAAACCCACTACTAAAATATGCTCGCTCAGCATTATCAATCATTTTACTTACTCTACTTCTGAAAATATTATATAGATTGTCAGTTTTATATCGTTTCCACTTGTCATAATCCTTATTTCTAATTCCCATTGCTCGCTTAATATCACTGTTAAACCAAGATTTTTTTGACGAGTACATAATATGGGTCCGCACTGGTATAAACTTGTCGTATAAAACTCGAATATTGCTTTGCAATTTTCCTAATTGAATATCAACGTTGGGTGTTGAGTAAATAATATCCCAGTTGAGGTTACTGCATTCCTCATATAGTCGAAGTAAATCTATATTTTTAAAATCTCTAAATTTTATACTCTGATTATTATAGTTAAGTTTAAGATCATATATTAGAAAAATTAAGTCATGCTTTGAAAAAGCTGGTGCAGAGATCTGGTCATATAGGAGTATGTTCTCTAGGTTTTGCACAAAAAACACGTCCAGTAGAGTAGCAGCAGTTCGAGTAAAGTGGGTTGGTGTTCTTGAATTGACTAGTTTTAAACCTATTGATTCCATTTCGTCCGTTAAGTGATGTTCTGTTAACATGTTACTGTTTAGGTCACCAGTCAAGATAACATCAGTATACCTTAAAGTTAAATAAGATAATAATTATACAAGATTTGAGTATTCTATATTCTTAGGTGGTCAGTATATACAGCCAATGAGCAGTCTGCTGTCAGGATTTAAATTTATCATTTCAAGAAAATAAATTCAATTGAACTGTCACTGGGATGCTTACAAATAACTTTACAAGTCAGTCCCTTCGAGACAAAATGGCAACTCCGCCAGCATGACCTAAACGATCTGAGCGAAAAACATTAAAGCCTTCACATATAATAGACAGATCACTAAATTCCGGGACAAACCATGTTTCAGTCACGCATACAACATCAACCTTAGAATCTACGAACATATAGCGAAACTCTTCTATCTTATTAGCCAAGCTTTGGGCATTTAAATGACAAATCTTTAGACCATTCTTTTGTTTGCTTAAGATCCGAACCATTGTTTGGCTGTTCACCTTAGAGTTGTTAATATGGAGTGGCAGTTTGTTTACACAAAAATGACTTCAACAGAAACGCATCTATTATATTAGAACTTAAAATTAAAGAGCACACACAAATACTAAGGATTTCATTTAAGAGAATTAGATTATAAACAGCATTTAACAAGGTTGCAGTAGTTAGATAAGAATTAAGACTGAAAGAGATTATCTGGGGCTCGGTCGTGTTCGCACTCATTAACATCTCTTTGCACGCTTATCTGAGAGAGCTTTTGCAAGCTCGTCATGCAGATAACTTTGCCGCTTTCAATCGTCTTAATGTAAACGAGCGCGCGCCGACAGAAAACAGCAGCAACTTGGTTTTGTTTTTTTAGCTTCATTGCTGCTTTGAACACCTCATAATTCTCTCTCGACAGCTGTTCGTTAAGATAAATTGGCACTGCTGAGCACGTGTCGCAGCCTAGCAATTGAAGGTTTAGTTGCGTTTTTGTGGTTCGCCGGTAGTTTGCAGCAGCGCGAAGTATGCTGACCTTATCATTATAGTTTTAAAAACTTATTAAAATTATGAGGTCAGCAACTGAATTATGTAACCTGGACTGCCGTAATCGTTTGACCTCACTCAGTCTCGGTGCGGGCGCGACTCCGAGCGAGAAACATAGCGTGCTAAAAATTGATTTGAGCTGCTCACCATCTGCATACGGGACTCCATGTAGTCTCAAGTCATTGGCCACATTTGCACTCGCCTGCACAGTCAGTTTTGCCTCTAATTCAGAAACTTGAGCCTTTAAGGCCTGAACATCTACACACTCCAGTTCAAGCTCCTCTACCCGCTGCAGCAATCCCTTCAGATCCGCGTTCATGCTATCCAGCCTCTCGTGGAGCACATGTAAAATGCGTTCCTCGGTCTCCCCCACCTTGGCTGTGATCATGTTAGCCTGCTCCGGAAAGCGCTCATTTATGAGCTGGATGATTGCTGCCGAATCCCTAAGCTTGCTGGTCTTCAGCTTTGCCGCTGAGTTTTCACGTTGTCGCTTTGCGATCGATGCCATTTGAGTGTTTTTCGTTTGAGTTTGAGTGAATATTTTGTTGTTGGTGTTGTGATACTCTCTCTCTCTTTTCTTTTGTTGGATGTTTGCTTGATTTGCTACTTCCCACTAATAACTTATAAAATTTGATTTTGTTCGATTAAATTGTTTATTTTGGGAAGATTGGTAAAAAGTTGGCGCGTTTATAAATAGTTTTTACAAATTGCGCGCGATTTAGCGATTTACTGATTGTTTTGGTGTATTGTTCTGTTGTTAATTAAATAATTTTCAAGACCGCTGTGTTGGCACGTCCGCTTGCTTCTTGAACTCTTTAATGAGTTGACGTGCGAGTCCTTCGGAAACGAGCGTGATATCGCGGATTGTTCCAATGGTTCCCGGCCGTCTAAATGTTGGTGTTGAACCGACGTTCGCGACCAAAAGTCCCAATCTTGCCGCCATATCGACCACTTTACGGCTTCTTGAGTTGGTCGAGGGCATGCCCCACTCTTCTGCTCGTGAGTTAAAATCACCTGCTATGGCAAGGTTTCCATTCATTTGCAACGCCGCGTCCTCGATGTCATTCATTTTCTCTATGAAGGTGTAGATGTCATCGTTTGGCGTTAGATAGCAACTCATTATGTTGTACTTCTCTATACGTGCATGGACAAAGCATCTTCCTTTCGTTGAGCTGTGGACAACAGCCTTGCTTGTGCCCGGGAGCCATATTGCGGCCGTCTTCGATTCATCTTCAAGCCAGCAGCCATTTGATTTGTTCCTGTACTGCTTACTGATTATAACAAAATCTGCTTGCTGTTCGAGGACTATTTGGGATAGCAGAGCATCTGCTGTCCGGCTTCTGTGTAGATTTGCTTGCAACATTATCACTTTTTGGCCTTTCCGGATCTGGCATTGCAGTAAATCGTTCCTGGTAGGTGGTTTGTCTCTTTATGGCCTTCCTGTGTGCATAAACAACACTTTGGCATTTTCGTGAAGTTCTTCATTTTATGTCCACTTTCTGAGCATCTTATGCAGACATCTCTCCGGTCTGGTCACTGCAATCCTTCTGTAGGTGTCCCACACCAAGGCACTTGAAGCAACGTTTGATGTCAAGGCATGATTTAACACGGCACCTTGTCCACCCAACTTTGATCCTCTGATCCCTTAATACTCTTAATGCGTCTTCCGTTGACATGGTGATGAAAGCTCCGAACTGTTGACCTTCGTAAGATGTGCTTCAAAATCCTGACATACGTCGCCTACAGCCGCTTTTATTGCTGCAATGACTTCATCCTCCTCTGTCAAACTGTCCAAGTCGCGGATTTCCACCATAGTCTTTGGTTTGATAACCCTCACTGACGCGTTCTCTTTTAAGGGTGTCTTTATTGTTTTACTTAGGGTGTCTGTTTTGCTTCCTTTTGATAGTTCTACTAACATGTCCCCCTTCATTGTTTTCCTAACCGAGCGTATGGCGTTGTCGGCTTCTTCTGTCTTCATGTTTTTTCGTAGCTCTTTGAGTACGTCAACGTAGCTTTTGCCTTCCGCAGGTTTAACTAGCAGTGCGTCAGGCTTGGGCCGTGTCCTTGTCCTTTGGTTTACTCCACTTTGAGCAGTTGCTCTATTGCTTGATAGTGCGTCCTCCTTTGTTTTGTCGCTCTTCGGCTTTCCTTTTTTGTGTGAGACAATTTGAAATCCGTCGTCATCATTCTTATTTTTTTCTTTCTGCTGGAGTCTTGCGCTGCTGGGCTAGTAGCGGCTCTCTTAGGTACCGACACCTTAGTTTCGTTTTACTCAGCTGGTTTCTGTGTGAAAGCTTTGTTTTCCTCCACAAATCTCTCCTTTTCGGCAATAATCCAGCTTTTCCTGTAATTTTGCATCACGTCAAAGAGCTCACTTAGCTCCGAAGCGCCGTCTTTGACATCCATGCTTATGTTTCGCTGCTTCAGCATGGCGTGTTTCATCTTTCTCAAAACTGATCTGAACTGTGCCAGTGTCTCATCCTCTAGCGCTTTCATCTTGCTTATCAGTGCCTGCCGGGGTGAGCTGTGAACTGGCAGCTCACTTTGACTACGCGAAGGCGATTGCACATCTACTAGCATTACACTGGGTGTTATATGGCTCCCAAGCGCTTGTAACACTTGCGGTGGGTTCTGCCCACGTTTCACTTTTTAAGGGCGACCTTGCGGTCTTGCTGCTTCTGTTGAATGCTCCTCTTTCTTCACTCTTTCCTGTTTCTTCGTTTGTTTTGTTGTTTTCATTATTGTTCATGCTGTATGGGTCCAAACTTAAAGCCGCTATCTCGTCGCACATGTAAAGTCGACCGTAATGTCCCCGTGGGTCCCTTTGCAAGCAGTGAGGTCAACGCAAGGGTTGACAAAAGACCTAATGAGTGCCTTTGTTCAGAGCCAGGACGGACGCTAAGCAGGAGTTCTCTCAACTGCACCTGTACCACCAATTCAAAGGTGTTTGAACGTACTTGAAAACTCGCTAAGTTTTAATAGGACGGCGGTGACTGCAACATTAGCCCAACAGCCATTTCATCAGGGGTTCAATCTGGGTACACAGGTGTTGGATTGCCTAAGTCATCGGCGACGGATCTTCTTTTTTGTCTACCGATTCGGAGAAAGACGTAGAAAATAGCCGCCCACTATGGGTCAGACGCTAACCAGAATGCCGCCCGATCCGGGTGAAGTCGCGACCTGGATTTTCTCCGACAGCCTGAGCCTCGGATATGGCTGAGCTGCGAAACGCCCTCTTACCTTAGCCCGCTCTTTATCTAGTTAGATAGAGCAGCTGTTTCCGGAGTCGCCACGTGGAGGCGGTGAGATGCTTGGAGTTTGTATAATGATAATAATAATAAAAATAATAATAATAATAATAGTAATAATAATAGTAATAATAGTTATAATAATAATAATAATAATAATAATAATAATAATAACATTAATAATAATAATAACAATAATAATAATAATAATAACAATAATAATAATAATAATAAAATAATCATAATAATAACAATAATAATAATAATAATAATAATAATAATAATAATAATAATAAAAATAAAAATAAAAATAAAAATAAAAATAATAATAATAATAAAAATAATAATAATTATTATTATTATAATAATAATAATAATAAAAATAAAAATAATAATAAAAATAATAATAATAATAATTATTATAATAGTAATAAAAATAATAAATAAATAATAAAAATAATAATAAGGGGAAATGCCTGTGCGCATCTCTCAATCTGCCGCTGCAGAGAGGTATGTGGGGCTCGCACCCACTAAAACCCCTCCCCTGCCGTCGACCAAATCGACTCACCTCGGACACTAGCCTGGAACCGTTTAACACATTACTTCAGGCTAGATCCTTCCTGTGGCCCTTATCGCCATCTTCTTCTTTCTCATATTACATTTTTGTTCGCCTAAGCGGGTAGTTCCGGGTTGTGCTCACGGCGTGTTCAAGCTCGCTGCAAGCTCAATTTCCTCCTGAGCTCGGTCCACATCGGCTTTCTTTGTCCTTAGCACCCTCTGTACGTATTGTGCCACTCTTCTCCAATTCGTCTCACTCTGGAGCATCACTGCTACTATAGTGTCCGGTGTTATTTGGCTCTCTGCTTGCTGAGCTAGCATCACCCGCTGCCTTTCCCATTTTTTACACACAAAGAAAGCATGTTCGGCGTTGTCTCTGCTTCTAGGACAGTACAGACAATCATCTGATTCTGCCTTTCCTATTCGATGAAGATAGTGGCGAAAGTAGCCGTGTCCCGAGAGTAGCTGTGTCAGGTAGAAATCTACCTCGCCATGCTTCCTCGTTATCCACTGCTCCACGTCTGGGATGAGACGTGCCGTCCATCTTCCTCGACTTTCCCTCTGCCAGAGACTCTGCCATTCGCGGAGTGTGTGGGCTTTCTCGTCTTCTTGGGGCGCTATTTCACCGTCGGACGCAGTTTTCCTTAAGAAGATAGCACGCCGCTCCTTAGCAAGGAGGTGTATTGGTGTCACTCCAGCGATCACCAAAACCGCAGGCTCCGACACCGTGCGATAAGCCGAGGCCACTCTCAAAGCCCCCCTTCGTTGGACCTGTGCGAGCCTCATCCAGTACATTTCTTTTTCCATAGAGTTGGCCCAGATCTCTGCTCCATACAGCAAGACCGACTGAACCGCGCTCATCAGCAAGCGGCGCTTGCTGGAAGACGGGCCCCCAACATTGGCCATTAGCCTACTGAGTGCAGCCACGCCCCCCGCGGCCTTGTCAGCCGCTTGCTTGATCTGTTGGTAGAAGCTCAGTTTTGTGTCTATTAGCATTCCAAGATATTTACTGCAGGTTTCGACATGATTGTAGCATCTCCGACTCTCACTGGGATGATCGTCTGTATTCTCTTCTTTGTAAGGACTACAACTTCCGTCTTGTGTAATGCAAGTGATAGTCCATGCTTTGTCATCCAACTTCCAACAATTCTCATCACTTGGTTGAGCTTAAGTTGGGCTCGTTCTAGATCCCGCGCTGCAACCAGTGCAGCAACGTCGTCAGCATACCCAATAAGGCAAGACTCCTCTGGCATTTCCTCTCTCAGTAGTCCGTCGTAGGTGGCGTTCCATAGATCCGGTCCTAGGATAGATCCCTGAGCCGCCCCCGATGTGATCGCCTTTCTCTTAACTCCCTCTTTGGTCTCGTAGAGGAGTCCTCGATCCGAAAGGTAGGAGTCGATCATACGGAGCAAGTACGCCGGCACTCCGAAGCTGTGTTCCAGAGCCTCCATCATGTCTGTCCAACTGGCCGAGTTGAACGCATTCTTAACGTCAAGAGTTACTAATAGAACCACTCGTCGAGAGAAGTGGTTATGGTCCTCGGCTCTTTTGACCGCTGCAACTACCTCAAGAACCGCATCCCTCGTAGACCTGCCCGACCTAAACCCGTACTGCCTCGTCGAGAGCCCACCGGCGTTACAAATTGCTGTTTTTAGCCTAGACTTCATCAGCTTTTCCATCACCTTTCCCGCTGTGTCTAGCATACACAACGGACGGTAGGACGATGGAGAGTCCGGATTGCCTTTTCCTTTGCTGATCAGTGCCAGCCTTGCGGTTTTCCAGCCTGTGTAGAATACGCCCTCTACCAGGCATGCATTATACATGCGCAGTAGGAGTCCTGGGTTCAGTCGGTACACTAGCTTCAGAACCTCACTTGGTATCCCATCCGGGCCTGGTGCCTTTTTATCCTTCATCGTGAGGACCGCCTGCTCCAGTTCTTCCAGAGTAAACAGAGGGATTTCTTCAATTTGGCCCCAATGCCTCTGCGGCCTTATCGTGTGCTGGGGAAACAGAGTATCAACAATGCTCTCCATCAACGCGGCTTCTTTGGGTTCCACAGGTTTCAGAGCCCCCAGCTTCTGTGTCACGAGTTTGTAGCCCAGTCCCCAGGGATCCCTGTCTACATCTTCCACCAACTCCCTCCAACAACGGGCCTTGCTCTGATTGATGGCTCGACGCAGTTACTTTTTCGCAGCCTTATGGCCAGCCGCTCTTTCATTAGCTTCGACTCGGTTCCTAACGCGTTGCGCGGCACGTCGAAGCCTGTGGCATCTCCTGCGCAGTTCCGCTATCTCCGGTGTCCACCAATAAACAGGTCTTTTACCGTGTCGGGGCCTACTGCGGGGCATGGATGCCTCACACGCCGTTCTTATGACACTCATTGTCGAACCCGTCAGTGTCTCCGCTAATACGCCCCCATTCCGATTAACCTCCTCCATCAATGCAGCGCCGCCATCAATTTTCCTCTGGAAAGCCTCGGTCATCATCCTCGCCAGATTCCATCTAGTGAGTTGCCTTCGCGTCTCCCTGCGCTGGGAGCCACCGTTTCTTACATCAAATGTTATGTATTGGTGTTCACTACCAGTGTAGTCCTCAATGACCCTCCAGCCCTGGACGAGTGGTCCGAGGCCCTCTGAGCCGAACGAGACATCTGGGATTAGTTCCCCATATCCCGGCCTCCGAAAGGTCGTCGCGTCTCCTATATTCAGAACTATAAGTCCCGCTCTTGCAGCCATTTCCAGCACGAGCTTACCCCGGCCATCAGGGTAGGGCATACCCCATTCCAGGGCTTTCGCGTTGAAGTCTCCGGCCACCACCTTGAGTCCAGAAAACCCCATCACTGCATCTTCCAGTCCATCCAGCTGTCTTCTGTAGCTTTCGATCGTCTGGTTAGGCGTTAAATAGCAGCTAAAGAAGGTCACCGCACCACATCTCACCCAGACATATCCATCACCTCGACCATGACTGGCGACATGAACCTTTCCAGGATCCAGGATAATAAAAATAATAATAATAATAATAATAATAATAGTAATAATTATAATAATAATAATAATAATAATAATAAAAATAATTATAATAATAATAATAATAACAACAACAACAATAATTATAATAATAATAATAATAATAATAATAGTAATAAAAATAATAATAATAATAAAAATAATAATAATAATAAGAAAAATAATAATAATGCCAATAATAATAATAATTAAAAAAAAGTAATAATTATAATAATAATAATAATAGTAATAATAATCACAGAATTATGGAATTATGCCAGCAAGAGAATAATAATATTTTAATAACTAGCGCACTAAATTATAAGTTCTAAGACTTGTAGCGTTAGCAAAAAAAAATACATATACATATATATGTAACGCTGTGTATCCTAGTCACACTCGCTCTCTCGTAATGCCTTGCAGAAAAGCTTAACGGATGCGGTAGGGTTGAAGGCTGCGTTCAAAGATTGTCTAATGCAGATTTTCCGAACCCGAAGCTTGGTTGAGGTAATCTCAGGTCGCAGAACGCATTGATGAGGAATGTAGAAATGCTGTTCTCGAGGAGCAGACTTCAGAATGGACATCTGTCCCCAATCCAAATACTCTTTCATGATGTCTTGATACATATTTCTAAGAGTGTCATCTCTTGACAGTTTGCGCTCAAGTTGCAGAAAACGCCTTTCAGCAGTTTGAAAAGACAGGCCAAGAACTTTGCGATTGGTCTTAAAGGGAAGATTTACTTGGAAGCGACCGCAAAATAACCGTTGTATAGTATTCTTGAAATGCAGTTCACAGGCGTGCTGTTCAGCTGTTTGGCGACCAGCCTTCGACTCGATTGGACATTGATCCAATTTCCAAGAACGATTAACTACGGAGCCGAGAGAGCAAAAAGAAACTTGAGCTGCTGAACTCTTACTATATTGTTTCCGAGGCACTTGTCCAGTATATTTGCCCGCTATAATCCAGCCGAGCAATGTTTTTTGCATATGGGCAGCTCGGAATGTAATTTTATTTGCACAACGCACAAAAAACCATAAAACAAATCAGCTCCCAATAACACATCTACCTTAGCTGGCTTATAGAACTCAGGATCTGCCAACTTAATATTTTTTGGTATTTTCCAGTTCAATATGGGCAGAGCCTGTCGAGGCTGTGATGTGGATATCGATTTCAGTACCCAAAACTCAGAGGAAAACGTGTGGGAATTCAAACGAGATTGAACTGATGCACAAACCTTATTTTTGCTATCAGTGGTTGCACCACCTACCATTGAGATAGCAAGGGAAGTTGGCTCACATTTAAGACGTAGCCTCTGTGCCATGCTCTCAGAAATCAAATTTATCTGCGAGCCACTATCGAGCAAAACCCGTGCTGGATGCAACTGTCCAAATCTATCTTCAATGTTAACAATGGCGGTAGCAAGAACATCTTGATCCGCATTAAGCACGTGACCTACATATGCCTCAGAAGTTGAAGCTTGAAATGCCGCTTCCTCACTTTTTACTGGTGAATTAAACCTATGAAGCAAAGAGTGATGAGGCTTTGAACACACACGACACTTCAACGCCTTGCAGCTCAAAACAATGTGTCCCACGGTCAAGCAATTATAACACATTCTTTGAGTTTTTATGTACTCAAATTAGTTGCATAACCGAAATACCACAGAATGCAGGACGAACATATATATTGTGATCTGCAGACTTGCAATAAGTACATGCAGACGACGACCTTTGACCTGCATTAGCACAGGCATATGAAGATTTTTGTTGAGGCTTTCTCACTTCATTTGACTTTTGACTTGTCATGAGTGGACTCCTCTGCTGTCAAGTATTCATACCTCCTATTCAACTGCTTAGCACAATCTTCCCAAGATGGCAGCTTATCATAATCAAGCTGCTCCTCAAAACAAGATTTGGTCGTATGGTCTACCTAAGCCATGACCATATAAATAATCTATGCATTAGCAATGTCTTTGTCGTCACCCAGAGACTACAGCGATGCATATATAGAATACACTGTATCTATTATAGATCTTAAACTCGACGCAGATGCTTTGGTCATGCTTGGCAAATCAAACAATTGAGCAACTGTATCAAAAAATTTGAGACATTAACTGTCGTAAACTGACTTTAGACTAGCCTTAGGGCCTTAAGGTAATTGCAATCTGTTAGCTGATATGGCTTAACTACACCCAATACTTCATCTGACAGACAATAAATTAAATGGTTAAATTTTTCAACGTTTTTTACTGACGCATCGTCATCCACAAGACTCTCGAAAAGGCACATAAAATTCCTAAACTCCGAATGTTTACCACTAAATTTTGGTAAACGCATTTTCGGCAGCTGAGATCGCTGGCTCGAGATCATTGAGCAATCATGTTGTACCTGTGTGTCGAATCGTGGCTTAATTGCATTCATGAATAATGCTTTTGTTACGACACACAAATCCTCTAACGGCCTTCTGCTTTCGTTAGCTGGATTTAAACTGTCCAGCTCTGCCTGTAAATTCATAGCTTTTTCAACATGCCCTTCTAATAATTCTAAACGACATGCGAACTCTGTTTTGTCGGATGACATTTTTTTTAATTTAAAGGCTGCATGCGAGAAATGTCAGCATTAACTTTATCAAACTTCTGCAAACATAATGTTAACTTAACATTAGACTTAGATGCTGCTGGCTTTTCGAGTGACAGTTTATCTGACTCAGACATATTTAAGCTGACTAAAAACAACCTTTAACAAACGCAGAAAAAAGTTCGGCACACTTTGTGAGCTACCCTAACGCACGCACTGCGAATATGTAACAAAACGCCAAGCTTGCCTTCAGAACACGCACACCCACTCTTGGCGATATGTGAACAAAAAAACGAAATCGGTCCAAGCGACCGAAAATAAGCAAGTCAAGCGGTTGCTGTGGCCACTTTGTTGGTGCAGCTGTAAAATATGCGGTGAGCGGGGGGTTAAACAAAGTAAAGAGAGAACTTGGAGCGAACCCGCTTAAAAAAACGAACAGACGATCAAGCCAAGCATGACCCGCAAGCAAAGCGGGGATAAAAAGAACAAGCGGAAAAATTTGGCGCGAGCGCCCGCATAGACAAACCAATATATAAAACCAATGCAAGCGCAAGCAAAGAGCGGAAAAAGGTTAAGGAACGAATGAACAGTCAGATGTTAATGCCCAAAAATGTTTAACAAAAGTTGTGTGTATGTGCGAGTGCAAACATATGTTTTAATGTATGTAAATTTATTGTTACGTAGCGATTAGTTGAGAAGCGAAAACCAAAAAACACTTCGCAGTTGCACAAACACACGAACTATATGAATTGCAATAAATAGACCACCGTTTGAAACCATTATTTTGTTTCTTGTATTAAATTTTTATTTATTCACTTTTATATAATAGCGTTTTCGATTGTAAACAATAATGTAACCCTATAATAATGTTACACTTAAAAAATGCTGCCAAAACATTTTTTCAGTGCTGCCCTGGTGTTGCATTTTTAATGGGCACAATCGAACAAAAAAAGTGCAGTATGAAACAGCTGATATTCATAATCCCAAGCAACATCATGGAGGTTAAATCGCCGATTTGTAAACAAATTAATGGTAAGTTATTTTGAAGAATATTAAATTTTTTTAATAAATAATGTGTTTTTGCATGTAATATAATAGTTTGGACTGAAGGAGAGACCACCATTATGTTGGACAATTACGCCATTTATTTAGCGCAGGTTGGTCCAATGAAGCGCTTTAAAAATAAAAAAGAAATGTGGCAGCAACTAGCGGAAGACGTTGGCGGTAAAACAATGAAGCAATGTGAAGAGCGTTTCAAGACCGTGATGAAACGAAAAAAAGCTGCCGTAGAAAATAATGGAACGTCTGGTGCAAAAAGACAGCGCGTTGATTTCCATAAGGAGCTAGACGCTATATGCGCATTGGACGACTCCATCGAGCCGGAGGTACAGCTCAGTAGCCAGAAAGTTATACTCAAAGAAAACAAAGCAGAGCCTGAAAAACAAAAGTTCCGTGCAGTCAGTTTGGCACAAAAACATGCAGAAATTGCAAAAGAAAGGAAGAAAACAAAGAGCGTAGACACCAAGAAAAAATGAAGGCGGCTGACAGAATGTACAGTTTGCTGGAGAAAATCGTTGAACAAAACACAAAGAATTGATGCTTGTCAATAATATAAGAATTAATATAATGAATAAAATAATTTTGTTGAATTGTTAAAAGATGTTTGTATTTATGAATTAAAAAAAGATTTTTAATGGTTTCTCGCTTTGCTTTACCCAATTGCAGCAGAGCTGCATCGTTGCTATCACTACAGCTGTTTATTACAAGTATCTGATATGAAGGGTCTTGTAATTCTTCGTCATGGTCTTGTAATTCTTCGTCTTGAAAATCATTATGGTCAATGCATAGATTATGCATTGCGCAGCATGCAATTACAAATTTTGCCATCAATTCCACATTGTGGAAATCCAATCGTAATAACTGTCGAAAACGCCCTTTTAATTTTCCAAATGCGTTTTCAATTTTTACACGCGTTGCGCAAAATTTGGTGTTGTATACTTTTTCTGCCTCTGTTAAATTGCCACAATCCTTATAAGGTGTCAGTAGATGCTCCCTAAGTGGGTAAGCAGAATCGCCAAGCAAGTGGTAGTTGGGAAAACAATTTCTCGGAAGCTCTTTACTAATAAAGGATAGCTTAAGCACACGCGAATCATGGATTTTACTTGGAATGCCGGTGTAAACATCGAGGAATTTCAAATTTGCATCACATATTGCCTGTAATGTGATTGACAAGCCATCATGCCGATTGACATAAGTTGAACGGATTTTATGTTTTGGTTTTATTATTGGAATGTAGGAGCCATCAATGCATCCCAAAACATTCGGAAATCCAGATATCTGATACAAAAAAATAAACCAATGATATTTTGTAGAACCACGACTTAAGAAACTTTAAGAAATTGTATATACCTTTTCAAACTCTCGTGCAACAGCTGGCTTCTGCTCATCGTTTGGAAAAACAATATTTTCTTTTGCTATAGTTTCCACGATGAAATTAACCACTTTGCCAACCACAGCCTGTAAAGTTGAAATTGAGACGTTAAACAAAATGGAAACCTCCCTTAAAGTTGTTTTATTGGCAGCAAACCTGTAAAAGAATTTGTTGTACTTTCAATTATTTTTATGCACTACTTCAAAATAATAGTTACCAAATAAAAGAAAGCATTTCAACTCTCGGCGACAACTGGGATCTTCCACCTTGATATCTCCGCAACTTATAAAAGTTGCTCATTGAATATCTTTCAATTAAATAGTCAGCACTATGTTTGTTTAATCGGAAGTTTTTTTTAAACTAGTTATAAAAATATATTTATAATATGCTTTTGATTTACAAATGCAAACTCACATCTAATTCCGAGTACGAATTAATAATATCCAAAAAATTTCAACTCGGTGATGTTTTTCTCGTTCCTGAACGAATTCATCTTCAGATGATGATGAACTGGATTCAAATATAGTGTCCACATAAAGTTGAACACAAGCCACCAAATTATTGACATCCATTATTAATAAAAATTCACTTTATTTGTTTTGTTTTAAAATTCACAAAATGTAAACAAATGCAGCACTCTCGATTTTGACAGTGTTGAAAATGTTGCCTTCTGCACTGTCAAAAGGCAACACTGAATAGAATCGAACACGATAACACTTCAGAAGGGCTGCCTGATATTACAATCGAAAATGAAAAAAGTGCAACCCTCAATGAATGTATCAAAAATGCTACATTTTTTGTTACAATCGAAAACGCTATAAGTATGTAAATATGTTGCCGTTTTGTTTATTTAAATCAAATACACAAACTTGTGATATTTTTTGTCGGCTGCAGCGACACAACGAAGTAGAATTGTTTAGCTCAATTTTTGGCACAGAATACCTGGAGACTTTCTAGCGATTCAATAGAAAGTGATCTTCCTTGCTTGTTGGCCATAGCAACTTCGACATGGAAAAAGTCCAGTAGGAAAATTCCAGCAAATCCAACATCAGCGGAAATGTGTGATTATTTATCACACGCAAGACTTACGCCACCACCGCGAAACAAACAAACAAATCGAAATAACCGAAGTCCCTGCTCGGGCGCCAATGCAAAATCTAATAGTTTTTAGATTTATATGTACAAATTCCTATATTCTATATTCAAAATTAATAGCAAGTTTAATGTGGTGGCTTCAAGTGTAAAACGACACTTAATAAGTAGCTTAGCGAAATACAATTACGTGATAAACAGACGGCCACACGCAACACAAACTCGCCGTCGGCAGATTCATGCGAATTCATGGTTTCTCTTAAACTAACTTAAGCTATGTCTACAAACTATCAATATAATTGTTCTGCTCCAACACTAAGCAATCTTTGAAAGTTTCATCAAGATCGGTTCAGCAGTTTGGCCGGAAATCGTGTTGATATGGTAAATTTATATGGTGGCTATATCGTAGAATTCTCCGATCGGGATGAAATTTCAAAGTGAACAAACCCGACATGATCTAAGCAATCTGTGAAAGTTTCATCAAGATCGGTTCAGCAGTTTGGCCGGAAATCGTGTTGAAACAGACAGATGGACAGACGGACGGACAGACGGAAATCAATTCCTGAGCTCGTCCTGATCATTTTGATATATAGTTTATGGGGTCTCCCATCATTCCTTTAAGCCGTTACAGATTCATGACAAAGTCAATATACCCTGCGAAGGGTATAAAAAATTGTGTGTGTTGACCGACAACAAATATTATAGCCACAGGTTTAGAAATTTTTTGCAAAGTGGAAAAAATGCGAATGTAAAAACGAATTAAAAATCCTTTGTTCTTTGTGTTAATAAAACATATGTCTGGTAGTGATCTAGAGGACCTACTAGGCAAATTCAAAAAACTTAGAAGCTCAGAAAATCAGTTTGAAGCTCAAAGCTCTTTCAACATGGCACTTACAAGCGAACAAATGAAGGCTGTCGTAGAGGCTGCAGTCTCAAGCGCACTTACAGTGCAAGAACAAAGGTTCAATCAAAAACTAGAGGATTTGTAAAAACACTTTGGTAGAGTAAATCTCAGCACACCAGAGGTAGAGACTCCTGATCATTTTGATATACAGTTTATGGGGTCTCCCATCATTCCTTTAAGCCGTTACAGCTTCATGACAGAGTCAATATACCCTGCGAAGGGTATAAAAAATTGTGTGTGTTGACCGACAACAAATATTATAGCCACAAGTTTAGAAATTTCTTGCAAAGTGGAAAAAATCCGAATGTAAAAACGAATTAAAAATCCTTTGTTCTTTGTGTTAATAAAACTGTTTGTGGCGGAGGATTCAAAAGATGAATAGGACACAAATGGTGAGGTTGTAATGTGTAGTGACTTTATTCAGCGTGTGTGTTGTTGGACATATGTAGCTTTATTTCCAGTTTTGTTTGTTTATTGTAGTAATTGTAGATTTAATTGTAGTAATTGTAGATTTAGTAGAATAACGCGTAGACACGTCTGTGTTTCTCAAGTAAGAAATTGGGACTCGTAACCGCGCCCAGAACCAACTGTTGAAGCTTTGTTAGTGTTAACAGAAACTTCAACGGTATAATTGAAAACTCAATATATAAGTAAAATGTTCGTTATGCGTCATGGTTCTGAGTCGGTTACCTTTTCTGGCATCAACATCCTCCCCCCCTTGCAATGAATTGCAATGGAGCTACTGGCCGCAGGTCCCGGGCAGAATCCAGCCAAAAACCGAGTTCTGGGCCATCGGCAGACCATTGGCACTCGGGAGCACTCCGTTGAGAATGATGTGAGGATACACATCTGCTCCGAGTGCTATGGCTAGAGTCGACGGACGGTACCATCGATCGTCGGCCAGGACAATACCTTTATACTGATCGGTGTCGATCGTGATGGGCTTTAGCGGAGTGCGGCAGCTGAAGGTGGGGTCGACTCGAAGGATGACTTCCTTGCAGAAGTTGGTCACCCCTGATCTCAGAATCACCGTGCAGACACCTTCCGCACCGACACGGGTGACGGTTAGCTTGAAGGCCGTTGCGAAAGATGTGACGATGCGGCTAGTGGGGCTGCACGGGTCAACCAAGACCTTGACGTCGAAAACTTTGACGCCGGTGTCGAGCTTGATCACCGCCGTCGGAAGCACGCTCACCGCCTTGTGTTGGATTAGCGACATCAACGAAGTGTGCATGCCATGAGGGTGTGACGGCGGGGGACGATGCTGAGCGGTTGGAGACCGCGAACGAGAAGCTTCTGCTGCACGGGGTTCAGTTGTACGCCCCCGTTCTCTCGACGGGTGGACGTTGCGTTGGGCCTCCTTGAAATGCAGCAGCGTGTGGTGATCCCGGTGGCAGATTTTGCACCTGCCCGCACTGGGACAGGATTGCCCGGAGTGCTGATGAGCTAGGCAGTTTGGGCAGTATTTATTAATGAGTACGGCTCGGAGGCGCTTCTCAGCCGTGAGTCGCAAGAAGCACTGGCACTTCCGTAAGGCGTGGACTCCTCGGCACATCCTGCACCGAAACGAGTCGGTGCCGATGGGGCGGCTGTGCTGCGTGGGCTTGCGAGAGGGCATTATTATTGCTCTACAAAGAAAAGTCCGAAAAGGAAAGAGAATATAAGTATTTGAATTCATTGGTTATTGACAATTAACACGAAGGTACGTGGACAGCAGAGAACGAGTGTTTTTAAGGATGAATAGTCACGTGCTCAATGAGCCTTCGGACTCTGAGGGCTCAGGAATTTTATCTTTCACCGGAAGTAGGATAAGCTTTGCGATCGGCCTACGCATGGTGCCACGAGTGGTGAGCACATCTACCACGCGAACCTTGTCGTCACTGCCAGGAATGGTCAGGGTTATTCGGCCAAGGCGCCACTCGTTTGTCGGCAGGTTATCTTCTTTAACTACGACCATATCACCGATTCGCAAGTTTCGTACAGGTGACTGCCACTTAGTTTGCTTAAGGAGCTCTTTAAGGTACTCATCCTTCCAACGGAAGCAGAATTGTTGGTGGAGAGCCTTCAAGCGTTGCCAGCGATTCAGAATAGAAGTGGCCTTTTCGTTTATTTCTGGTTCGGAGACAGAAATGAGGGGGCCACCTGTCAGGAAATGGCCCGGAGTTAGTGCAAGTAGGTCCGTAGGGTCTTCGGACAGCGGAGAGATTGGCCTCGCGTTGAGACATGCTTCAATCTTGGCCAGTAGAGTCGAAAGTTCTTCAAACGTGTATTTGACCGTGGATGTGGTCTTGTAGAACAAAGATTTGAAACTCTTCACCCCAGCCTCCCATAGGCCTCCCATATGTGGAGCGCCTGGTGGGTTGAAGTGCCAGGATAGGTTTTGGTGGGTGTGTTTTGAGATAACGCCAGTCCGTACTGCTTCCAGGAAGTCGCGCGATAGAGTTTTCTCCGCCCCGACGAAGGTTTTACCAATATCCGAGCGCATCTGTTGTGGACAGCCACGCCGCGCTACAAATCGGGAGAAAGCCGCAAGAAACTTCTCGGTCGTAAGGTCCGAAGTCGCCTCCAGATGAATTGCTTTTGTACTAAAGCACACGAATACACACACGTACCCCTTTGTGATCAAGCACGCGCGACCGGTGTAGTTTTTCACGTCGAAGGGTCCGGCAAAGTCCACGCCTGTGAAAGTAAACGGTCTCGAGGAGGACGAGCGTTCCGTTGGCAGATCTCCCATCATCTGCGTCTGTAGCCTTTTCCGATAGATAACACAGACTTTGCAGGAGTTGATGATGGACTTGACAAGAATCTTTAGTTTCGGGATCCAGAACTTAGAACGGATGAGACGCATTGTAAGTTGGTTTCCCCCATGCAAGGATATGCGATGGGTGAACCTAACTAACAACCGTGCGAAAGTTGACGAACAGGACATGATGATGAGGTGGCGCTCATCATAGCGTAACGACTGAGACGCTTTCACGCGCCCACAGGCCCTTCGAATTCCCTTGCTGTCGAGGAACGGATTCAAACTACGGATGTGACTTGAGACAGGGATTTGCTGGTTTTGGGCCAAACTTTGACCTCGATCGCGTAATCCCTACGTTGCGCAAGAAGGATTAGCAGCTCTTGAGCTTCGGACAACTCACTGGAACTGAGTTCGATTGTAATGGGATTGGCAAGCTTCTTGCCTCTCGCAATAAACCGCCGGAGATAGGCGATGACGCGAAGCGTTTTGTGGAATCCGGAAAAAATGCTAAGAAAATCGGACATTGGAGGCAGCTTTGCCAAATTGCATTTAATAGTGCGCTGCTCCAAGGCGGTATCTGGAATCGGAACAGATGAGATAGGCCACTGGGTTTGAGGCAGTTGAAGCCATTCCGGCCCGTGCCACCACAGAGAATAGTCTACCAGATCTTGCGCTCGGACTCCTCTACTCGCAAGATCTGCCGGATTGTGCTCCGATCGGACATGCGACCAGTCGGAAGAGTCGCTTATTTCAGCAATTTCGGCCACTCGGTTGGCAACGAAAGTTGTCTACTTGCAAGGTGGTTTATCCAACCAGGACAACGCAACTGTGGAATCTGTCCAGTAGAAAAGTTTAAAATAATTGGCTGGCAATTCATGGAGAAGAGCTGAGGACAGTTCAGCTAGTAGGACTGCCCCGCGCAGTTCTAACCGGGGCACTGACAGTGTTTTCACCGGAGCTACCCTCGTCTTGGCAGTAAGGAGATGGGTGGTTACCTTGCTCGCCATTTCAAAGCGGACATAAATTGCTGCGCCATACGCACGCTCCTAAGCGTCGCAGAATCCGTGGTACTGCAGCTTCCCTTGTGGCTGGACACGCAACCAGCGTGGAATGCGAATTTCCCTTAAAGCAGGATAGCTTTCAAGATATTCCTGCCCTTGCTGATCAGATCTGATGGCAACGGTTGATCCCATTCCAGTTGCTTGAGCCAGATTTCTTGCATAAAAATCTTAGCCCGAATGACGAAAGGCGCCAGCCACCCGGCTGGGTCGAACAATTTTGCGATTTGGGACAGGACCTCCCGCTTCGTATAGGAAACTTGAAAGACGGCGTCAGCAGGCATGAAAAAGAATTCGTCGCTGCGCGCTTGCCAGCGTATGCCCAGGGTCTTTGCCGTACTGGAGTCCTCGATCTCTAGAAACTCCTCGCATTAAAAATGCTCCCTGAGCACCAGAAATGGGGCACAGTTTACCCCGAAGGTGACGGTGTTGAGCTCAAAGTCCCCAATCTCGCCGTCGGCCTTCCGAAAGAGGATTCGCTGGAACGGAGTGTGTCTAGGGTCCAGTAGGATTTGACGATACATTTTCGTGATGTCAGCGTTGAAGACATACCGAAAATATCGCCATTTGAGGATCTGCATTGTGAGATCGGACTGAAGAATGGGTCCTGGATGAAGGATATCATTCAGGCTCTTGCCATTTGAGGATGGACAAGAGGCGTTGAAACAACCCGCACCTTGGTAGTGGTGCTATCAGGCTTAAATGCAGCGTGGTGTGGCAAATAAAAATTGCATTTGGCGGAGTTGCCAAGGGGTGAGATTTCTCTCATGTGACCCATATTGACCCATTCTTGGAGCACGGAGCTGTATTGCTCTTTTAGAATGGCGTCTCTGGATAAACGGTTCTCGTTTTTAAGGAACTGGGCCTGTGCAATAGACCTTGAATGACCTAAGACGATGTCATCCGGATTTTGAATGGAAGGGTCACCACATATCTGCCACACTCGGTCCGTGTAGTCGTTTTGACAAAATTTGACTCACATATGGAGTCGGCTTCCTTGACCAGCTTCGCTGGAACATCCTCCACCTCCCAAAATTTGGAAATAAGCTGGTCCAGTTTCACCCCTTCGTTGGCCGAAATTCTCGTCGAGAAGGATGATACGGACCGCGGTACAATCTTTGAAAGTGGGCCGGTGAGAATCCAGCCAAACACGGTTGCTTTCCCAACGAACGCTGATGCCTCTATATGTAACCTAGGCTTTGTTGGAGAGCCTATGGTGAAATGGCATAACTTTTGAACTTGGGCTGCCAGTGCTTGATTCAGCCCCGAAACTTGAGCTTGCACAGACTGGAAGGGCAGCTTTATTAAGTGAAATTATCGCTCAGAGATGAATGTCGCCTCTGAGCCTGAGTCGATTAAAGCACGAGCGGTGTACGTGCATCCCCGATGGCATACATTTACAACCGCCGTACCGAGTAAGACACTCTGCTCGTTAGCGGCAAAATAGGTTTGCACATTTGCCGCGGAATGGATCGTAGTGGACTGTATATTCGCATTAGAACTTGTATTGGAATTTGTATTGGAATTGACCGGACCACTGTCGCCTCGGTGTAGTAAAGTGTTGTGCCGCCCTTTGCATGTAAAACAATTGTGCGCACTCGTACACTCTCGTAACTGGTGCCCTCTTGCGAAACAATTCAAGCAGAGTTTTTTTTGCTTGATGTAAGATGCCCGCTCATTAACGGGCATCTGTAGAAAACGTGGGCACAGACGGACAGGGTGGTTCTCTTTGGAGCATAAGTCGCAAGTCTTACTTTTCGGAATAACTTGCGCTTCGAAAGAATTTACCCTCTTAGGGGCTTGGTTGTTCCGAGAAATATAAGCTGAGGAATTGTGGGGCGTGGAAGTGGGTTTCACGTCCTCAATAGCTTCGAGCGTGCGATAGCGTTCGTTGAGGAACGCACTTAAATCATGCCACGTCGGAATTTCTGATTTGTTGGAAATGGACTGTTCCCACAAGGAAAGTGTGAGTTTTGGCAGCTTTGACGAGCACAGAAAGACTAGAATACAATCTGCAAACGGGGAAGACGCGTCGATATCGGAATGCTCTAGCGCCGTCAAGCATCGTTGGATGGTACTTTGGAGCTCCTTGATTGCTGCACCAGATTCGTGGTTAACCGGGGACAGGTTAAACAAAATTTTTAGTTGGCTGGTGACAAGCAGCCTCTTATTCTCGAAGCGCTCGCAAAGTGCTGCCCACGCAGTCGCAAAACCATCGTTGGTAAGCGGGAATTTGGCGATTATATCATTGGCCTAACCCGCTGTCTTGGAGTTGAGATGGTACAATTTCTCAACCGGAGTCAACCTCGGATTGTTGACATAAATTGCGGAAAACAGATCGCGGAACGTCGGCCAGCGCAGGTAGTCCCCTTGTAATACCTCTGTGTCACACGGAGGGAGGCGACAGCCCTCGGAGAAGGGCAAAGGAGTGGGTATTTCGACCCTTTCGGATGCGGTCGCACCCTTTATCGCCCCCTTCAAGTGTGAAAGGCACCTTTCATACACGGTGTAGCAGTGTTCATATTTCGCCTCCATGGCAGAAATATCTTCATCGGCGCCTTCCTGTCTGAGTGCTTTGGAACATACTTCATACTCTGTCTCAACCTTTTCCCAAAAAACTTGCAGGCGGTCGCGGCGAATCTCGAAGGTAAAAATAATATCTTCGTCGGATGCGGGAGCAATAACGCGAGATTCAAAATGGATAAGTTTTTCAGATGCGGAAATAAAAATAACTAACGACATGGTTGGATTTTTCTTTACGGATCTGGTTTTTACCGGACTGCGTTCTGAATGCACTACCTTTGCTTTGGATTGTAGTGTGCTCGGAAATCGCGATGCCGTTGAAGCTGGCGAAGGAAGAAGTTCCTTTTTAACATGGCTGGTAGGATTCAATTTTTTTTCTGTCACTCTGCTGAGGTGCTTTTTTATTAAGACCAGAAGCTTGTGACCCTGATGGAGCGGACAAAGTAGAATGGCGACGTGCAACTTGGGAGACTGTAGGATTTTGTGTAAGTTTCTTTGGATTTTTATTGGTCTGTTTGGACCCTGCGGACATGCTATGCTCCCAAATTTATAAGAATGAGATTGTGTGCCAAATTAACTGGAATGTTAGGTGGGCCACGACAATATCAAAAGGAAACGGATTTATGGAAACAAATACTTTGTGTCCCAAAAACTGTTAGTGGAACACCGGAGAGTGGTACTGACAGATAAACGATATAAAAGCAAAGTTGGGAGCATGCTATGCTCCCAAATTTATAAGAATGAGATTGTGTGCCAAATTAACTGGAACGTTAGGTAGGCCACGACAATATCAAAAGGAAGCGGATTTATGGAAACAAATACTTTGTGTCCCAAAAACTGTTAGCGAAACACCGGAGAGTGGTACTGACAGATAAACGATATAAAAGCAAAGTTGGGAGCAATTCTTTATATAAATTATAATAATTTTTATTTAATTTGATAGATGAAATAAATATTCAAAATATTCTTATACTAATAAAAAAATTATTCAATTATTTATGCCCTTCTTTTAATTTTTTTTTTTTTGTTCTATTTTTTTGTTTTAAGTATTATGTTTTTTGTGTATTGTTATTCTTATTTTTTTTTTTTTTTTTTTAAGTGTATGTCAACTGAAATAGTTTTGTATTATTTGGATTGAACCACCTTGGAACGGCGTTCAGAATGCATCCGCTTTGGATGCGCTGCCAGTGGAAACGTTTGATTTCTTTAATGTGTTGAATGAGTTGAACCGATAGTTTGGTTTGCCGACTATCGATTATTTATGTTTTGTTTACCTTTTTTCTCAGCGACAATGAAATTGGTGTTAATTAATAAAAAATATATATTTCAAATTAAAACTCAGTTAAACGTAAAACAAATGTTGTGTTTTGCTGCTGAGTAATAGTGACTTTATTTGTGTGTTTTATGCAGCCGGTATATGAACGCTTACATGCAGTGAAAGTACATATGTACATACATATGATCGACTGAGTGCGAGTTGCCGGCGGCCGCTATTTCTCTATTTTATTTTTATTTGCAAAATGTTTTGATAGAATGTGTTTAACTAAGTTGCGTTTGGATGTGAAAAGAAATATTATTTTGTGTGTGCGAATTCAGCAGCCAGCATAGAAAAACTAATGTGTCTGTCTGTAAGCACTTGTGTATGTTCATATGTATGTATGCTCCACAGGTGGCGGATTGCCGGCGGCTGCTATAATTTTGGTTTATTTATGTGTTAAATAATATGTTTGTTCAGAATGTTTTTGCAAACGACTGTCTTATTAATCGTCGGACAATGTAATAAGTACATTTAGTTTTACTCTGGCGGGATTCGCACTTCTGTATGTATGAAGGTTCATGCAGAAATACATACATAAGGAAATATATGTAGTTTGGATAATCTTAAAAGTAGTTTGTAGGAGTGACATGAATAATATTAAGGATGAAATATTATTCTGCAATTGTAGAATGGATTTACTGAATAATATTTAGGACAAAATATTATTCAGTCGTGGTAGATGTGTATGTTTGTATGTGTTTTTGCTTTGCAAGGAACAATGAAATTGGCACTAGTAAGTACCGGCATATGCTAATAAATATATTCAACTATATTTGAGTTTTAACATATGTTGTTCTATGTAGGATATTTGTGCGGACTTGGAAAATTGTTCACAGTTTTTTGGACAGATCGGAATTACATACATGCAACATATGTATATAGATGGAATTATATGTAGTATGTTGCAAAATGGCGGACTTGGGATGCCGGTATGTACGAACAATTTTTACACAGTTGAAAATAGAAAACTAATGTGTATTACTTATCTTTTTTCACCAAGGAACTAGCTGGGGCGAGTGCAGAAGGATATCCGGCTCGAAGGACCAATGTTTGTGGCGGAGGATTCAAAAGATGAATAGGACACAAATGGTGAGGTTGTAATGTGTAGTGACTTTATTCAGCGTGTGTGTTGTTGGACATATGTAGCTTTATTTCCAGTTTTGTTTGTTTATTGTAGTAATTGTAGATTTAATTGTAGTAATTGTAGATTTAGTAGAATAACGCGTAGACACGTCTGTGTTTCTCAAGTAAGAAATTGGGACTCGTAACCGCGCCCAGAACCAACTGTTGAAGCTTTGTTAGTGTTAACAGAAACTTCAACGGTATAATTGAAAACTCAATATATAAGTAAAATGTTTGTTATGCGTCATGGTTCTGAGTCGGTTACTTTTTCTGGCATCAACAAAAACATATGTCTGTCTCCAATCTAGAGGACCTACAAGGCAAATTCAAAAAACTTAGAAGCTCAGAAAATCAGTTTGAAGCTCAAAGCTCTTTCAACATGGCACTTACAAGCGAACAAATGAAGGCTGTCGTAGAGGCTGCAGTCTCAAGCGCACTTACAGTGCAAGAACAAAGATTCAATCAAAAACTAGAGGATTTGAAAAAACACTTTGGTAGAGTAAATATCAGCACACCAGAGGTAGAGACTTATAAAGAGGCTTAAATCAAGATGTGTGCAACGCAACCTTAGACATTATGAAGTCCTTACCTGACTTTGAGGGAAAAAATGAGACGTACGTTTCATGAAGAAAAGCGGCACATACCGCATATAAAGTGCATGAAAAAAATGACAGGAGCTCCAAACATTACCAAGCTCTTAGCATAATGAGAAACAAAATAAAAGGTCCAGCTGACATGGTTTTGTCATCCTTCGATACCCCTTTAAATTTTGAAGCAATTATCAACCGTTTAGATTTCACATACGCTGACAAACGACCAGTGTATTCTATAGAGCAGGAAATGTCAACACTCCGCCAAGAAAATATGACTCTGCTACAATGCTATGACGAAGTAGAGAAAAAACTGACTTTACTTGTAAACAAGACAATCATGACCTACGACAACAACGTTGCTGCCCCATTGAATGAAAAATACAGAGCGGACGCGCTACGTGTATTTATTTCGGGAACTAGAAAGTCGTTATGGGACGTTCTTTTTTCCTCAAGACCATCCAATCTTCCCTCTGCCTTGGCACTAGCCCAAGAAGTCGAAGCTAACCATGAGCGATACATGTTTGCTAGCAATTTTGCTCGAATCATTGAAGAAAAAAACCAAAAAGTCGAACAAAGACAGCAGGTTAGGGAGAGAAATGTAACACCAGATACTAGGTCTAACCAGGAGGGTAAAAATCCCTATTTTAACAAAAGACAAGCACCAGTACAGGATCAAGTCCAACCAATGGAGACCGATAACTCTTCACGTTTTAGACAGCCCACTCAAAACCAACAAGGCGGTCAACCTTATAGACAAATACAAAACAATCAGTGGCAAATGCAACAACAAAACGCTCGACCAGACGCATACAACAGTCAGGGACATTCAAACAAAAAACCAAACGATAGCAGTGCAAGGTATACAGGACCGAAACAACAGAGAATAAACAACATAGTCTCGGACTATGCCCCACCTGACAACGAAGAGAACCAATACTCAGAAATCATAAATTAATAAACCTAACATAGAATGGAAATAAGAGCCGGTCACTTTAACAGAAAAAGTTATACGCATGAAACGAGCGCGCTTGAGGGGAAACAGCACTTAACGAAAGACCTGCTTGCTCATCTACTCTGGCGGTTTGTTTACCATCAGCTGGTGGAGAGAGAAGTAGAAGTAAAAATAAAGCGGCATTTATTGTTTAAGGTTTTTGTTTTGATTGAAAAGTGTGCGAAGCGTAAGGCATAATTAATTGTTGCCGCGCTTCAGTTCTCTTGTTGTTGTCACAAAATTTGAAATCGACAATTTTAGACTTTTGCTTCGATCTGCCTGCTGCTGCTCAACAAGAAAGGATGGTATATACTTCATATGAACTTTGTGCAATTAGTAACTAAACGTTAGATAGTTTAATATTATTTATATTTTAAAAAGTTTTGCGACTGTCGTCGAATGCAGACGTGTTTTCTCATCGTGGTCCGGTTAATTAATTCCAAAACGCAAAAGTGCAGTGATATAGAAGCTTATAAAATATATATTTTATGCGAAAAGACGCTAAGTGCAATGTATATGCACAAATTGCTTTTTAAAAATCGGCAATTCAAACAAAACAATTGACTTTTAACAAATAATAACATATAAAACAAAAGGCACTAACAAATTCTTCACCTCGCTTAAGACAACGAGTCAACGCGAGAATTGTGGCCAGCGACAACGCGAGCAAGACGATCGTCGTCGGCTGAGCAACGCTTACTTCTCCGTAGTTTCAGAGCAGCCCGAGCGGTCAATTACCCCCAACCCGCAAATCGAACTCTCTTACACAGCGCGTGCCAGAGAACGTTCTTGCTCACCGTCTCCGTCCCTGTTATCTATCGAGTCAACGCAATCCGACCAACCGCGGTCGGCAACACCCAACCCGAAAAATGAAGTATTGCACACAGCACGCGACCGAAAGTTTTCGTGCTCCCCGTCTCTCATAGCAACGACTGCAAGTGCTGCGCCCTCTCTAGGTACCGCAACAGCGACTACAACCACAACTGCACCGATACCTACTTCCCGTTCAACAAGCACAACGACTGCTGCGCCGTCAGAAAATCAATCTGCAAACAGCAAACATGTTAAGCCGGCTACGCAGACTGGTATGGATCGCTACATTTATATCAAAAGAAAGCTAAGTCCGCAAAATTCTACGAATAAACCAAAAATGACCCGTAGCAATTTAAATATACCCTCGAATGATACTACATACAAGAACAATAGATTTCACATCTTGGCAGAAAACACAGATGATCTGCCTTCTGAAGCCGTTGGGGTTGTCACAAAAAAGCCGAAGCCACCCCCAATATATATACGCGAGAAAAGCTCCAGTGCTTTTCTTAACAAAGTTATCGAGCTTATAGGCAAAGATAGTTTCTACATAGTCCCTCTCGTACAGGGTAAAATTCAAGAAATTAAAGTCCAGACAAAGTCGGAAGATAATTACAGAGTTCTCATAAAGTATCTAAACTAAAAAAAAAGAAATATTATACGTATCAATTAAAAAGCTGCAAGGGCCTGCAGGTCGTTATAAAAGGCATAGAACCTGATGTAACACCAGAAGAAATAAAACAGGCGCTGCAGGAGAAAGGATTTCGAGCAAAAGAATCACCGTAGAAGAACCGCACAAACGAAATGGTCTGGTACAATGTATGAACTGCCAAGAGTATGGCCATACAAAAGCCTACTGTACACTGCGCTCGGTATGCGTATACTGTGGGAAACTGCATAGCTCCACAAGTTGCCCAGTAAGCAAAAAAAAATGCAAAAAATTATGCAACAACTGCGAAGGCAAGCATACATCCAACTACAAAGGCTGCCAAGTCTACAAGGAACTTAAAAATCTAATCCATCAGCGCGTTGTCACTATAGGCTCGCAACACGCACCGACTACCTTCACTCCATCGAAACACAACCCAGACGTCTTATTTTCTTCTGCAGCCAGATCCTCACTTGGCCCCGAGTTCTCAACCAATTACGCAACTAATGCAAGCGCCCTAAGATCTGGAATGGCTTCCTCATCCTCTAACACACCGTACTTACAACCAAAACAAGTGAGCACAAACGCTGCACAGGAGCAGCAACAAAGCAACCTCGAAGCACTCATATGTACCCTTCAGCAGAGCATGAACGAGTTTATGTCATTCATGAAAACAACTATGCAGGAACTAATGCGTAATCAAAATCTCTTGATACAAATTCTTGTATCACAACAGTCAAAATAATCAATGGCTGAGATACGAATATCTACGTGGAACGCTAATGGCGTCTCACAGCATAAACTTGATTTAGCTCAATTCCTAATCGATAAGCACATCGATGTAATGCTACTTTCCGAAACTCACCTTACAAACAAATATAACTTTAACATAAGTGGATACTTATTCTATGGTACAAATCATCCCGATGGTAAAGCACACGGTGGAACTGGTATTTTGATCAGAAGCCGCCTCAAGCACCACTACTATAAAGAGTTTGCTGAAAACTTTCTACAGGCCACATCTCTAAAAGTACATTTAAACAGTGGGAACCAACTTACTCTTGCCGCTGTATACTGCCCTCCGCGTTATACCATATCTGAAGACCAATTTATGGAATTTTTTAACTCACTAGGAGAATGCTTTATAGCGGCAGGAGACTACAATGCCAAGCACACACACTGGGGATCTCGTCTAGTGAATCCAAAAGGAAAGCAGCTCTACAATGCAATTATAAAAGCTAACAACAAGCTCGACCACGTTTCTCCTGGCACACCAACATACTGGCCAACAGATCCCAAAAATCTACCCGATTTGATTGACTTTGCAGCTACCATAAACATTTCGCGTAGACTGTTAAGTGCAGAGTGCCTTTCGGATCTATCATCCGATCACTCGCCAGTCCTAATAAATCTGCAACGACACCCTGAATTCATAAATCGACCCGGTAAGTTAACTTCACATAAAACTAACTGGCTCAGATACAAAAAATATATGAGCTCGCACATTGAGCTTAAGCCACGTCTCGTTGATGTAGCTGACACTGATAGTTTTGTTAACACTCTGGAGACGGTCTTCGTCGCCGCAGCTCGCACCGCTACGCCTGAAACACCAAAAACAATACACAACCAAAGGAACACAAATCTATAAATTGAACAGCTCGTTCTTGAAAAGCGGCGCTTACGACGTGACTGGCACTACCGACTGCTTCAAACGGCTCTCAGCTTCAACATGATCCAATCAAGTTTCGCCCGAATGAAATCGTTAGAATCATTAAAGAGCAACTGAACCCAAAAAAAATCTCCAGGAGGTAACCAAATAACCCCAAAGATGATTATTGAACTTCTTTACTGTGCGATCTGCATAATTGCCCAGCTCTTCAATACTGTTACCAAACTTGGCCACTATCCAGACAGATGGAAAAAGCCAATTATCATTATGATATCAAAGCCTGGAAAATATCACACAGTTCCCACGTAGTGTAATAATGTGATAATGTGGGCCATAGACTTCTTTGAGAGCTAAAAATCACCAGGTCCAGACGGGATATTCCCGGCCATGCTGCAGAAGGTCAAACACGTGATCACTCCATGGCTGAGGGAAATATTTAGAGGATGCCTTAGTTATGGCTATGTGCCGGTGGCCTGGAGGACAGCGCGGGTGATTTTCCTGCCCAAAGCGGGAAAATGTAGCCACGTTGTGCCTAAAGACTACAGACCCATAAGCCTGACATCGTTCCTACTAAAAACACTAGAAAAACTGATAGACCTCCACATTAGAGAGAATACAGTGATGACTCTAGAACAGAACCAACACGCTTATACGAAGGGCAAATCGGTGGAAACTGCGCTACATTCCCTCGTAGCAACCATCGAGAAAGCACTTCACCATAAAGAATACGCTCTAGGTGCATTTCTAGATATCTCAGGCGCATTTAATAATGTGTCGAAGGAAGCAATAATGTACAGCCTAAGAGCTGGGACCCCATCAGAAGCAGTTTACTCTTGGGTCCAGAACCTACTGAGCAGCAAGAGAATACTTGCGGAATGGGGAATCATTACCACAATCAGGGAAGCAAAGTGTGGCACTCCCCAAGGAGGAGTGCTCTCACCCCTACTGTGGAACTTGGTGGTAAACGACCTGCTAAAGAAATTGAAACGGAAAGCCCCGAAGATAACTGCCTATGCGGACGACATAAGCATAATTATCACGGGCAAGTGTCCATCGACAATCAGCTCAGTCATGGACTACACACTCAAAGAGATACTAGCCTGGGCCACAGAAGCCAGGCTGAGTATCAACGCGGACAAGACGGACCTTATTCTCTTCACCAAGAGATACAAGGTACCACGCTGGACGCCACCGAAAATAAACGATAAAATGCTGATACCAAAGGAAAGTATCAAATACCTGGGAACAGTAATAGATAGCAAATTGAGTTGGAAGCTCAATAAGGAGGAAAGGGTGAAGAAGGACACCAATGCACTCTATACATTGCAAAAGATGTTGGGTAGCACGTGGGTACTGTCACCAAGACTGACACATTGGGTTCTCATCTCGGTTGTGCGCCCCATACTGCTCTATGGAATACTGGTATGGTGGAAAGCCACAGAGAAGTCCACATACCTTAAACGAATGGAAAAAACCCAGCGACATGCACTGATGTGCATCACAGGGGCGCTGAGAACTACACCAACTAAGGCACTACAGATTATGCTCAATGTTAACCCAGTGGACATACAAGCACGCCTTACGGCAAGAAAGACGGCACAACGGCTATACACGATAGGCAACCTGACGATACATAGCTACGGGCACAGTACAATTGGAAGGGGGACAGAAGTCGAAACAGACCATATGACCCCAAGAAACAATTTCAACTTCACGCCCACTTTCTTAGGAAAAGATGACTGGCGCTCAGGAGCAGAGCGGTCAGCCATAAACATATACACAGACGGCTCAAAAATGAGGGAGGGAGTCGGCGCAGCAGTATACTGTGCCGAACCACTCATGAGCCTGTCATACAAACTCCCGGACCACTGCAGCATTTTCCAAGCGGAGATATTCGCAATAAGGAAAGCAGCAGAAGCAGTCCTACAAACTAAAACAAAATACGATGAAGTAAACATATTCGTGGACAGTAAGGCAGCAATTAAAGCCCTGCAGGCCCATTACATAGGCTCTCGGAATGTCCTGGCGAGCAGGGAAGCACTAGATGCACTCAGCATTTCTAAAAAAGTGCGCATCTATTGGATTCCAAGCCATCAGGGATTCGAGGGCAACGAGATAGCAGACACGTTGGCTAAGCAAGGTGCAACGGGACTCAACAGTGATTCTGCGGATGTTCCGATCTCACTGCGAACGCTACACTCATACATGGAAATACAAGCACGGGATACAGCAGTACTAAGGTGGACAAACACCTCTGACTGCAAAATCTCTAAAATAATGTGCAAAACACATGATGTTAAACTAACGCAATACATGCTAAACCTAAAAAGGCATGACTGCCGAAGGCTTGCGGGTCTCTTGACGGGACACTGCCTAACCGCGGTACACATGAAAAGGCTTGGCTTAACGGATAACGACGAATGCACGAAATGCAATGATACAGGTGTCAAAGAGACGTTAGAGCACCTCCTCTGCAGCTGCCCCGCACTGACAGCACAACGACTACGCCACTTCAAAGCTCCCTTTCTTGCCTCGCTCGATGAAGCCAACAAGAAAGAACCTAAAAAACTTCTAGCGTTTGCTATAAGCACTCACACTCCGCAGGACCACACAACGAGATAGTCCTAATCGTCTCCAACCACCGGCCCCACTAAGGACCCCTTTAGCGGTCTATGTGTGACATTCCCCCTTGGGAGGGTCAGCCGGTCTAACCTAACGTAACCCACGTCGTGGAGACCTATAAGCTTATTACCGTGTCCATCAAAACTTTTTGAAAAATGTTTGCTGTCCCGGATAAATCCATTCCTGAATCTTCATAACATAATCCCGTCACACTAATTTGGCTTTCGTGAAAAGCACGGAACAATTGAGCAGGTTAACAGAATAACATCAGAGATACGAAGCACGTTCGAAAATAGAGAATACTGCACTGCAATATTTCTGGATGTTTCTCAGCCATTCGACAAAGTTTGGTTGGAAGGTCTAATGCATAAGAACAAAACAATGCTCCCAAACAAACACATAAGCTGCTAAAGTCGTACCTATACGACAGGAAGTTCGCAGTAAGATGTAACACTGCAATGTCTGACGAACACAGTATCGAAGCTGGTGTTCCACAGGGCAGCGTACTGGGACCAACACTGTACGTGCTTTTCACAGCAGACATCCCAATAAGCAGCCGATTGGCAACATCTACCTTTGCTGATGATACAGCTATTCTCAGCCGCTCCAGATGCCCAATACAAGCAACAGCACAACTGGCCCTTCATCTGGTCAACGTGGAAAAATGGTTATTGGCGAATTAAGGTAAACGAACAAAAATGTAAGCAAGTAACTTTCACCCTTAACAGGCAAGATTGTCCAACGCTCACGTTAAACAACGCCACACTTCCAAAAGCAAACGATGTAACGTATCTGGGCGTACACTTAGACAGAAGACTAACAAGGCGGCGACACATTGAAGCTAAAAGAACACATCTCAAACTGAAAGCCAATAGCCTCCATTGGCTCATCAATGCTCGCTCTTCCATTAGTTTGGACTACAAGGTCCTGCTTTACAGCTCTGTTCTAAAGCCAATCTGGACCTATGGTTCCCAATTATGGGGGAACGCTTGAAACAGCAGCATTGACATTGTCCAGAGAGCCCAGTCAAAAATATTGAGAACCATTACCGGGGCACCGTGGTATTCGAAACGAAAACATTCATAAAGACTTATACATCTCAACAGTCAAGGAGGAAATAGCGGAACAAAAAGTAAAATATCTTAGTAAGCTCTCATCGCACACAAATCATCTCGCGAGAGGTCTCACAAGGCTGCGCAGCCGATCCCGTCTTCGTCGTAACGACTTACCAACGCAGCGATGATTTTTAGGGACGCGCACTCAGAATAAAGTCAAAAAAGAAAATGAACTGTTAGCTAAGATTTATTAATAAAATTTGTATACTTATTGTTAGTTTTCTAATTCACTAGAAAAGATTCAATAAATAAGACCAGCAATTAAAAAAAAAAAAAAAACATAGTGGCGCATAGTTAATTTTGGCTATGCCAAGAATATGATACCCTTCACACAGCCAAATCAATACTCCCCCCTCTTATGTTTCTGTGCAGTTGTTGGTAATTTTTCGCTAATATTTTTACTCTTGAGCGTCATTTACTTGTTCGTTTTCGACAAAAACAACATATTGACATGTAGGTACTTGAAAGTGCACGACAGAGACAACAATTGATAGTACGATATGGTAAATTTGTATGGTGGCTATGTCGTAGAATGCTCCGATCGGGATGAAATTTCATAGTGAATAAACCCGACATGATCTAAGCAATCTGTGAAAGTTTCATCAAGATCGGTTCAGCAGTTTGGCCGGAAATCGTGTTGATATGGTAAATTTATATGGTGGCTATATCGTAGAATGCTCCGATCGGAATGAAATTTCATAGTGAACAAAGCCGACATGATCTAAGCAATCTGTGAAAGTTTCATCAAGATCGGTTCAGCAGTTTGGCCGGAAATCGTGTTGAAACAGACAGACGGACAGACAGACGGAGGGAAGGACAGACGGACGGACGGACGGACAAACGGAAATCAATTCCTGAGCTCGTCCTGATCATTTTGATACATAGTTTATGGGGTCTCCCATCATTCCTTTAAGGCGTTACAAATTCATGACAAAGTCAATATACCCTGTGAAGGGTATAAAATAAATGTTTATTTGTATTTTGGCAATTAGAGAGGGCACTCAAAACAAATAAAGCAAGTTGTTTATATATAAATAAACTAACACTAAAGTAAACGTATTATGTATTCATATACTGAAAATCAGCTATCTGTATATTAAAATTGTGTATTTGAATTTTTTCGACTATAATTGAATATTAGGACAAAGGGTATTTTTACATTGCGCAGTTTGTGCGTCTCATATACGACCAGCCAGCACGTTGCTTGCTTTGTTTCAGTTTTGCTTTGCGTTCAGCGGCCTGTGCATTAAAGAAGAGGCGGCGGGCCAGCGGAAAGCAAGAACGGTTAAAATGTGTTAGTGTGCGTATGCATGTGCGTTTGCTTCATTCTTGCTGGGCCTGCTCGTTGAGATTTTTGTTAGATTTTCTTTTACCTTTCTTCGTCAAATCCACTATTGAATACACTTTCGGCATTTCTGCCCATCGCTGCATAGCTGTATGGTAGTTGCGATGGCAAAATTGTTGGAAAGTATCATAGAGCTAAAAACATGAAAGAGTATGTATGACCAGCAATGCAAAACTGATATTTGCCTGCCTATTTTACTAGACGCATACATATGTCATCATACATACGTACTATGTGCCGTTCTTCTATGTATGCATGTCACCGCTCTAGCACTTTGACACTAAATTCACAAAAAAGCTATCATAATCA